>OZ038514.1:14053284-14140784 GCA_964036315.1 Acanthosepion esculentum
ATAGAAAACACTTTATCATTAGGGAATCCTGATTTGTAGATGCTTGGATAAGAGAAATTAAGAGACAACAAAGAAATGGGAGGAGTAAATTAAATATCTGATTTTCTTTATGCTCCAACTGGAGTTATGAAGCCATTATGAAAATTTCAACTATAGCTTACCCAATGCAATTGGAAAATTTGATTTTCACTGAAATAAGTCAGATAAAACAGAAAAAAACTGTCACTAAAAATGTGGTTAGTCATTGCAGAAAGAGCTAAATTCATGGATATGAGACAAGAAACTGAGAATCCAGTCACAAAATTTTTACTTCATTTAGAAAAAAACATTTTGATATTGTGAGTTTGAAAAACTCTGAAAAGAAAGGCAAACAACTGTAGAAGAATGAATTCAAATGAAGTTAATTGACGGACTGCATAATGCAAGACATTGCTATAAAATGTTAGAACAATTACAGTGAGGAAACCTGTCTTTGTCTACCTGCATTAAATTTATTCAACAGCAGGAACTAATAGAAAAATTTAATAAGTCAGAAAATTGACCGGATTATGTAGAGCTTGTTGAGACTTACATTATGAAGTAAATCATAACAAAATGCAGATTGTGTGGATATGAACAGGACATGAAGAAAGAGAAATGTCCTGCATTTAGAAAAGAGTGTAAAAATTGTCTAAAAATGAGCTATTTTCAAGATTTAAATGGAAAAAAGTGGAAAGAATTGAACAAAAAAAAGGCAAAACAAATCAGGGAATTTTTGTTGGAGATGAAAAAAATGTTTTATTAAAAACCCATATAAATGATGTACTACTGAACATGCTGGCAGCAAAGTAATGTTGATCCCTAGAAACTTTTGGAAGCTTATAGGCAAACCAAAACTGCATCAGAGTCAAATGCAGATACACCAATTTGATGGGGTCAGTTCTAAAGACATTGGGATATTTTGAAGGTTCTGTAGAATTTCAAAAACAAATTTGAAATAATATCCATCATTGTTGCAGATTGCAAAAAAGAATCATTGAATTATTGGAAATTATATATTTTACATGAATTGCACAAAATTAATTAATGCAGTCAAATGGAAGTAACAGGGCATGTTAAAAATCTACAAAGTGAGTGTAAAGTTAAAACAAAATGTCACCCCCTCCTACTATGAAGCACGGTAACTACCACCACATCTGTTACCATTAGTAATAGCAAATAGGTTTATTAAACTGGAAAAGAATGCCTTATGGGATAACGACTGCAAGTGTTATTTTTTAAAAGCTTATTGAACAAGTCATAGGTAACAAAATAAAAAATTTGTTTTGTTATCAAGATAGTATATGCATAGCTGCTATCAATGAAAAAGAATTAAAAAGGAAAGTAAACCTTGTTTTAAATGGGTTGAGGAATGTAGGAATGAAGATAAACACAAAAATGTGTACATAATAGTAACAAAGTATTGTTTCTGGGATATTCTATTTCAAAAGAAGGGCTGTCACCAGATGAAGCATTAATGGAAAAAATACTAAAAGTATATAAAGAACTGGAATCTTTTGGGGGATTAATAAATTTTTTTCGATTATATGTACCATGTTATACAGATTTAACTGAACCATTTGCTGAGCTGAGAAAGAAATTTTGATTTTGTGTCGACAAAAGATAGACAAATTACTTTTGATAAGCTAAAGGCAATCCTTGCAAACAAACCAGTAGTAAAATGATTTGATGCCAGAAAGGAAATTACAGTAAATACAGAAGCCAGTGAGCTTTCAATATGTGGAATATTATTCCAAGAAGGACATCCAACAATGGATCTATCAAGAAGATTGGCAAAAGCTGAATTTAATTATTCAAACATCACGAAAGAAGCTCTCATGATTATTTGAACGATGACTAAGAGCCCATCAATTCTCAACTGGAAAAATAATTTCTACTAAGGTCTGATCAAAGACCATTAGAATTTATATTTATATTCAATCCGAGAAAAGAACTACCCAAAATCAAGACATTGATAATATTAAGGGGGCTGATAATATTGATGGTTTTGATTTTGATGTCAAGGAAAATACGATACTTCATTATCAAGGTTGCAATTTCCCAAGGCATTGAAAGATATTGCAGAAGAGATTTTGGAAGACACCTTCTTACATTGGTTAGAGACTGATATTTTGTCTTTGGATAGAATGACTGCAGAAACTACACAACATCCAGTACGAAGCAGCATAATATCTAGAAGAAGAAATAACTCATGGAGTAATTGTTCTAGGGCAGAAAGACAATTCAAAAAATAAGACATAAAATGACAATTTAGAATAGTGTAGTTTATAATGGTGATTTAGTGATCTTCCAGAAACAGAAAGCTGGTAATAAAAAGTGTACATAAAGATGTAGAATAGTGGCCACACAAAAAAACTAAAATTTAAGCATGGTGGCCAGGATATTCACAAGATGTAAAGGAATATGTTAAAAGATGTCCAAAATGTAAAGAAATAAGGAACTTTACGCAAAGTAAATTACATTCTTAGCATAAAGAGTCAGAACCATAGAATTGTGTTCAAGTGGATTATGCGTGTCAGTGGAGTTGGACTCTTTTTGAGACTGGCCTGAGGTAATTTATGTGCCTGACAGAAGAAGTTCTGTAAAACAAATTTTAAGAGTTATATTCACCAGAAATAGGATACGAAAACCCTGGTGTCCAACAAAGACCCAAAGTTTTGTGAAGAAGAATTCATGGCTTAGGAGAATAGGATGTATGCCTTACAAGACACCTCCATATCATTCTCAATCCAATGGAATTGTGGAAAGAATGGTAAAAACCATAAAGATGGGCTTGAAGGCATGTTCGCAACAGAAGGAAGTTTGTTTTTTTTTTTATTTCGACTACTGTTAAGTTACTGCACCATAGCACCTGCCGAAAGGCTAGAGATTCCATCGGCCTTACGGGGAAGGCAAACCAGAGCTCCTTTAACCCTGTCATTTTCTACAAATGGGAAAATGGCATGGCTACAGGAAAAATAAGGAAACATTCCCAGAGAAGGCAGATTTTTAGTGCAAAAAGGGCACAACACAGCTGTAATAAGAACAATGGGAGTAGCATACTAGGCCATGCAGGTCTAATAAGATCACAAGATGAATACGCAGAGGAAGTGAGGAAGACATGTCTACATATACCTCGAGTAATAATAGTGGTGAACAAGAACAAAACCTACTCTTGCAGGATGACATGTCTGAAGATGAATATAGCAGTGATCAAGAGGAACAATATGATTCAGAATCTGACGAAGCTCAGTCAGTGCATGAATATAACGATGATAATGTGGGAAAACAAAATAGATGAAAGAAATACCTTAAGATCCTGGGGGAGAGAAAGAAAACCGGAAAAGAAAATGATACTTAGAAGAAAAACAAGCGGAACAAAATCCTTTTGTTACAGGGTGATGTGGTGATATGTAGATTAACCAATTAACATAGCCGGAATACCCAGGTGATGTAACTACTCTGATTAAGAGGAGGAATACTACTACACATGAGTATATTGAGTAGTAACATGAAGGACTTGGAACTTCACAACAAAATTTACGTTTAAATTATTTGTATTTTGGTAAAAAGTTTTCAGCCTAATTGAAAGATGTTCCCAGATCAGTTCTTGGCATTTTGTTATATTTTGGAAAGTGAGTCAGGCTATGAACCTTTTCATCCACTACCTATGTAATATTTTTAATTTTTTTGAATAAATTTTCATTTCAGTTCAGGAGAAGTAATTCGAAATATATTTGGAGAAGGGCAAGGTAGAATCTGGCTTGATGACCTCAGTTGTACTGGATTAGAATATGATCTTGAAGTTTGTTCCAACCTTTCCTGGGGAATGCATAACTGTCAACACTCTGAAGATGTTGCCATTAAATGTTCCAAAGATGCAAATACAACGTTATCATCAACTACAAGTATACCTCCAACTTCAAATGGTAATTAACCTGTTTCTCTGATTAATTCATGAGTTCTTTAGACTTGAATTCCAAACATTATTTTGAATATTGATGTTATTTTATTTGTTATTATTAAATATATACTGAACCAGTTTTAAATGAATGAGTGTTGATATGTCAGTAAATTAATCAACTTAACCTTTGAAGCTGTCATCTTTTACATAATAACATATAGTAATATATATGAAGCATTGATGGAAAATAAAAAAAAATCTCTTCCCTCACTTTATTTTCTATAGTAAAAATAATCTGTAATGGATTTCTGCAGCAAAATAATTGTTAATATAAAGCTAATGGGCAAAAATGCTAGTCAATGCATTTCAATAATAAAAATTGTGGGCAATGTATTTCTATAATATTGAAATCCACTGATGAGTTGGACAGCCCCTCTATTGTTGACCCGTCTATCAACAGACCTATCATTTCTCGACTCTCACACCATACTTCCCCTGCTCCAAGCTCTGTCTTTTTTCTCTCAGTCCTTAGTTGCTAGCTCCATTAGTTTGGTTGTTTAATAACAATATTACAGTCAATTGGCTTTTTTTCCCTCCTTAGTTGGAGGATTGATTCATGTTTTTTTTGAGTGACAGTGAAGTTTAGTGTGAAGCCCTTGTATACATTGTGTACTATGGACAGAACTGCACAACTCTTGCCAAAGACTATATAATTCTTGTCAAAGATTGCATTACTACTGAAGATTACACAATCCATATCCAATTTTGTCTCTTTTGTCTGGGCGGCCATCAGAACTCAGGCTGTAAAAAGAATTTCTTCATTGAAATGCATAACACTTTTGATAAACAGGTTTACTGAATATAAAGAAAAACTGGTTGAATAAAATGTTTGTCAAAATGATGTCCCATCAATTTTTCAGTTTTGTGTATGTTTGTTTTTTAACACCTGCTCAGAAATTGCAGGTGTGTTCCTTAGTGATGACTGGCTAAAAATCAATCCTGGGCTATACTGAGCCACCAAAATATGGATGTGCACCTCAGGTCTGATGTCTGCTCTGAGAATGAGTACCCAGTGAACATGTGTGCGCCATATATAAATATATATATAAATATATATATATATATATATATATATATATATATATATATATATATATATATATATATATGTAGAGAGAGAGAGAGAGAGAAAGAAATCTTTACCAATAACAATGATTGATGACTTCCTTTCTCTACCCAGCTGACAGAAAATGACAATTCACAATGTGTTCAATTATTTGTTAATGTCCGTGTAGCTATATATATATATATATATATATATATATCCTGGTCATAAATAAACAGTTACAAATCTATCGACCCTTTGTTTAAATGCATGCATGTGTTTTCTCACTTCTCACTCTTTTTCTGTTTTATATTTTTTTCTCAGCATCCATCAGAATCCAGCTTGTTGGTGGCTCATCAGAAATCAGTGGAAGAATTGAAATCACTCGTCAAGGAGTCAAAGGAACTGTCTGTGATGATGGATTTGATGACAACGATGCAAAAGTTATTTGTAGAATGATGGGTTACAGGTGATATTGATTTTTAATGTTTTTACATATATTCTTTTGAGAAACAAAGAATAAGATTATGGTTATGATAACAGCTAAAATTACAATATGGGCACTAGTACAAAAAATGGTTGCTAAAGACATTAAGTTTATAATATCCAGAAATTCATATACAAGGAGACATGGCACAGTGGATAAAGGCGTTAGTTAGATCTAGTGACAGGACCAAAGAGTGTGAGTTCAATACCTGTCTAAGGCAGTGGAGAACTTTCAGAGGGAAATTAACAGGAGATAACTCATAACTGACATCCATTAAACATGGCACGTGGAACTAGAACAGTCTATCCCAGTGAGTGAAATAAAGGGTTCAGTTCGACATTCCAACCACCTGAAGAAGGCCGGAGCATGCAATGGCCAAAATGTAATAAATATGGCGACAAAGATGAGGACAATAGTCCGAATAATGTAAATAGTGTACATAATACCTCATCTCAGAAATATAGACAAATACAAAAGAAAAACAATGAACAAAATAAAAAATTTACAAAATAGGCTTGTACAAAATTACCTTTTGTTCATCTTATTAAAAAGGCAAGATAACCAGATCAAAGTATTGTCTTTATGTGCTGTCTTGCCTCAGGATGTAAATGATCATGGTTCTCCACAACTTCCTGCCCCTTTTGTCTTTCTGTTATTTCCCTTAAACCCTGTTCTGCTATCCATTTACTCAAGCTCACTCAGCATGTTATGCATTGTTTTCTTCTGTCCCTCTTGCCTTCAATCTGCTCTGTGAGTATCAGATTCTCCAAGCTCTCTTTCCTCAATATGTGTCTTAGGAACATTAACTGTCTCTTTCTGATGTTAAGTATAAGTTTCCTTTTAGTTTCCATTGTCTTTAAAATTTTATTGTTGTTCACATGTTCAGTCTATGGCATCCTCAACATCCTTTTGTAGAACCAAATTTCTTTTGCTTCAAGTTTCTTCTTCATCTTTGAGGATATCGTCCAACCCTCACTCCCTTACAGGAGGACAGATATCACATAACAGTTTTTAGTACTCTTTTCTTTGTTTCTAGTAAAGTTTATTTTTTTATTTCTTAGTACTCTGCTTAGCTTTTGGAACGCAACTTTGGCTATCCGAATACAACTTTGGATTTCAGTGTCACATTTTCTATTCTCTGTTAAAACACTTCTCAGATATTTAAATTTTTGTACTTGTTTGATTTTGGCATGCATTTTTCTACCAATTTGCAAATCACATTTTGGACTCATCTTTTTGCTACCAACCATGCATTCTGATTTTTGTAGTTAATGATTAATCCACTTTCACTCTCCTTCACTACCTTCTGTAGGAGTTTTTGTTGTTTTCTTTCTGTGTCAGCTATATATTTGCATATATCTGTGGCCAACTTGCCATGCCTGGTCAGTACCAAAGCCTCAAACATAGAAAATTTATCATTTACAAGGAACAATTTGAAACAAAGACAAAAATCGGTTTGACCAAATCCAAAATAACATTTATTCAAAAATGACTGAATGTATTGACTGTGTGTGATTCAGTTGTCTATGGTATTAGTGTTCGAGTATATAGGTGAAAGTGATTTTCCCAGTTGTGCACATGGTGAAAAGTTCAAAATGTCTTTTCCTTAATTACATTTGTGAGATAGAAAGAAAAGTGTCAGTGAAACAGTGCTAACTGGTGCCGCTCATGTAGGGTGTTCCCAGTTCTTGACCTGGTTAACATGGCGATGTCTGGAATCAGTGAGTTTGTTCTTTGACTGCAGTCATTGAAGGAGTGGGAAAAAAGGGATGAATGACTGCTTTCCTTTCATTTGCCAACATGATGTTCACTAGCTGGCAGATTTCTCCATGCTGAACTCAAAATTTCTGCACTATTTATATGTTTACGATGGTTGTCAATGATGTAGGGTGTGGACGTAGTTGTAAGCTAAAATTTGCACCTACTTGAGATTAATGTTCACAGTGAGGAAAATGAGTGGGAGAAAAAAGCGTATTTTCTGACAAATTGTTTTTAGGTTCACTACTGTAACAAATGTATGAGTGAACATTTGACAAGGCAAGTGTCATGGCGGCGGACACAAAAATGGCAGTGCGCGTGCGTGACGAGGCTGAGAGTGAGGCCCGTATTCATTTGCATAAGCGTATGCCTCACCGGCGTAGAAGCTGAGAGTTTGCAAGGGTAAAGGAGAGTTGTCCATTTGTGCGAAAGTCACACGTGCTGTTCGTTTTGGTGTCGACTGCGGTGTAAGACTGAGCAGCAGCAGAAGAAGAAGAAGACTACGACTACGGAGAAGAAGACGGAGAAGACAAAGATTACAGATTTCTAATTACAACTACATATCTTATGTTGTTAAGATTCTGGATAAACTCAACTATCTGAAGAACAAATAAATGGTATGGCTTTGGCAAAATTTCTTTGCGTCCCTAGGACTCTTAATATTTTTTTTCTTTTTCTTGAACACCATTCCTTTCACAGGTTTCACTTTGGTTCTGCTCTTATTTTCTGTTTGTTTCCTTTTGTTAGAAACAGCCCAGCTCATCCACAGGTGACAGCCAGAATAGTTCTCCCTCTGGAATTTTATTTTTATATCCTCAGGTTCAAAATTTTCATCTTCTTGTCAAAATTTTCGTTATGTTCTTCTCCCAAATGTTCTAAACATTCTGAAATAATCAACTAACCTGTTATCTTATATATCAATGAAAGAGGCTCCAAATGGATCTCATCTTTTAAATTTACATAAGTTATTTGCATTTTTGTGATTGGTCAATAAATCCAATGGGGATATATTTTTCAAATTGGAATAAGAAATCACAAACTGTCCTCCTTGACCAAATTATTCTTGGCAGTTTCTTTTTATTAGCCAGTTCTATTTTTAGAAACAAATGTATCACATCAAATTTATTTTTTATTAACTGTGTGGCTTTCGTTGAATTTTTTTTGTTTGTTTGTTTGGGGTTTTATGGCATATCAACCACTATGGGTTATTTAATGCCAGATCCAGTATTTACTAGATATATCAAAAATGTATAGTTGGCAACATCATTGTTTCAAAAAAATGTATCCCTAGCAACATCATTGTTTCAAAAACGTATAGCTGGCAACATCATTGTTTCAAAAACGTATAGCTGGCAACATCATTGTTCCAAAAACGTGTGGCTTTCGTTGAAATACACTTCTCTTTTATGTAAGTGTAAAAGACAAACCTACATTATTAAACGTTTATTTATCTACACATTTTTTATTAAGCAATTATTTTAAATTTTTTTCTTTTATTTTCAAATAAAAAATATACTAACCCTCTCACATTTAATTTATCCATTTATCCTTTGCATATTTATCATTATTGGCACATCATTTTACCCGATCCATTCTCCAGCCTTCATCAGGTGTATTTCATGAGAACAAAGGAAACCTCTTGCTCAAAACAGCGCCAAATTGTTGGAACACTTAAATCAATTCTTCATACGCTTATTATTGTTAAGACAAGGTTTTGATTGATCTGTTCTCCAACCCTCACAGGTTTAATTTTTTCATAGCTCAAATATCTTCTTTGCATATTTATCATTATTGTCACATCATTTTACCTGATCCATTCTCCAGCCTTCATCAGGTGTATTTCATAGAATCAAAGGAAACTTCTTGCTCAAGACAACAGGAAATAGCTACAAAAATTACTCGTTAATATACCCTCTGGTCTGGTGTATTTCTGCAGTATTAGGTACATAAATTAAACATATGATCATTTAATATAATGTGTAGTCACTTCCGGAACCCTTAATTCGTAATTTGGGTCTGTTAACATTATTTTCAGTTTCCCTACTCTTTGTGCTCTCGCAGTTTCTGTCTGACTTAGAATAATTATGTCTCATTCATTGTATGAAGGATCTTTTGCATGACCCCATTGCAGTTCAATGTCAGATCTGTTCTCTTTGATTCTGTCACTGATCACATCCAGCATCCTGTGATGTCTTCACTGTCTAAGGCAGGGCTAGTTACTAAATACTATGCCTTGCCAAAGGGAGTAACCCCATGATATGATCATTACAGCTGTGATTTTAGAGTTATCCTCTGACACCAATTGACAACAACAGCCAGAGAGCTGAATCTGTTCTGCTACTTAACCCATAGTCGGGGGTAGAAGATAGATGCATATCTTTCCCAAGAGTATTTGAATGCTAATGAATCTAATGAACTTGACTGGAATACAATCTTAGCTCTGTAATGTGCTGCTCTCCATTATATTACCTTCATATCCACACATTGGCATAGTATGTTATAAAGAGCATATTTTGTCAGACTTTGCTATTGGAAATAAACAAATCTACTGAGAATCTACAGACAGGCCAACACGAGGATCTCTCCCCCCTTTCTTGTTGATAGATGCTGCCTAGTTCCACATCCTTACAAAATCATAGCAACAACTATTGTTATGGAGTAATTCCGAGCAACTTCATTATTAAAAGCATTTGAGAGATGTTTTAAAATTTGGACTTTAATAAATGTTTAAAAAATTATTTACATTTGGAGGTTTGAAAAAGTTATCAAATGAATTGAAAGGTGTTTTGTTATATTTTGTGAGGTCAGGCCAATAACTTTTCACCCACCATCTTTGTAATGTTGTTTATTGGTTTTTAAATAAATTTTCATTTCAGATCTGGAGAAGAAATTCCAAATATATTTGGACAAGGGGAAGGTGCCATCTGGCTTGATGACCTCAGTTGTACTGGATCAGAATATGATGTTGAAGTTTGTCCCAATCTTTCTTGGGGAGTGCATAACTGTGGACACAATGAGGATGTTGCCATTAAATGTTCCACTGCAGACCAAATTGGTAAGTAATTTATTTCTCTAATTAATTTAGGAGTTGTTGAAACTTATGTTCTCTTCTTTCCAAGAATTATTTACACTATTGATGATATTATCATTAAATTTATACTGATCCAGTTTTCAGCCTTCCTCAGATATACAATCTATTTGAAAGGAAGATGGACACTTTACAAACAGTGCTCACAAATTTTAGGTTATTTTTTAAAAATTTATTTGAATAGAGAAGGAATCATGTTAACCAGCATCATATACTTATCTGACCATCCCAGAAGGGATATGATGATCTCTACCTTCCATCTTAGCATTACTTTGAATGCATCCCAGAAAGAGATGTATGACCTTCACAAAAAGTGCCTCTTTCCAGGTGGACATTTTCAAACTCAGGAATTTAGCAATCAGTGCATAACTATTAGACTCCTTGGCAAACCAGTCTTGCGTCTACCATTTTGGCTCTATCACTATCTGAACCTATGTCCACCTTTGCATTAATTCATTGGGATTGTTGTCCTATAAAAGAGGTATTCAGCATTAAATAAACCAAGAAGTGTTGATATGTTAGCCAACCTAAGCATTGTATGAAGCTGTCATCTTTTACATAATTTTCATGTAATAGCCATGAAGCATTGATGGAGAATAAACGAACTGTGCCCTCACTTTATTTTCTATGAGAAAAATAATTTTTACTGGATTTCTGCAGCAAAAATAATTTTTAATGTAAAACTAATGGGCAAAAATGCTTGTCAAAGCATTTCAATAATCAAATTTTGGGCAATGTACTTATATAAATGACTGCCAATGTATTGCAATAGTATAATAATTTGCAATGTATTTATATAGTAAATGATGCAGTTAAATGTTTGGCAATATATTTCTATAATAGAAACTATTTGGAATTCATTCCTATAATAAAATGATGCACAATGCATTCCTGTAGTAATCATTACTCCATTATTTGCAATGCATTCCTATAACAACAGTTATAAAATGAAAACTTACCAAGTAATAAGTCAAGATTAATTGTTATTGTTCAAGTATGCTCTGTAAATTTACATTGAGCACTGTTTTGTAAAAATAAAAATATCAATAAGAACACCGGATTATATATCTTACTGTTCTTTCTATTTTTACTATAATATATATATATCCTGGTCACATAGAAACAGTTGCAAATCTCCTGAAACTATGTTTTTAATGCATGTGTAAATATTCACACATCTCACTCTCTTTTTGTTTTATGCCTTTTTCTCTGCAGCCGTCACAGCCGTCAGAATCCAGCTTATTGGTGGCCCATCAGAAATCAGTGGAAGAATTGAAATCACTCGTAAAGGAGTCAAAGGAACTGTCTGTGATGATGACTTTGATAACAACGATGCAAAAGTTATTTGTAGAATGATGGGATACAGGTGACTTTGATTTTTAATCATTTTATATATTTTCTTTCGAGAAACAAGGATTAATATTATGAATGAAATAAACTGCAACAATTTATTATCGGCAAAGTTGTTGAAACACTCAAGTCAATTCTTCATATGCTTACTATTGTTAAGTTTTTGATTGATCTGTTCTCCAGCCCTCTTGAGGTGTAATTCATGAGAACAAAGGACACCTCTTTCACAAGAAAATGATGAATTAGCAACAAAAAGTATTTGTCAATATACCCAATGGTCCGATGTATTTCCATAGCATTATGTACATTAAGTACCCCGGTGATTAGAAAATATGATAAGTGGAAACCCTCCTTAACACCCCTTTGAAAAGAAAAACCTGATCATGTTTTATTCTATACTAGCTTGACTTATACATTTTGTTGAAATGCTGACAGATGCCATCGTCTTCTGCTTCCTTACTTCCTCATGATGCTCCCTGTAAATTACTTGGACTTCATCACACAGAGGCTAATGCATAGCCTTCTCCACCCTAACAGATTTTTCCACATCACCTTTAATTATGGCTTTCTTATGTCTTTCAGTCTGACTCTAAGAGCATAACTGATTTCCTCCTTAGATACCTTACCACATGTGCATAATATATTATAAATGTACTTTCTTTCCTTACATTTTCTATTCTAAAGAACCAACTTTAGTAAGAACTTTGTGAAGGTTTGTCTTACTATGAAATACTACACTGATATTGTAAAGTTGACAAGTCCTATATACTGTCCCTCTTACATAAAAAATGGTCTCCTATAGCTATATAATAATTTGTATATAGTAATCTTCACTAGTGGATAGATAGTGTAAGTTAGATCAACTTTACTATCAAAAGTATTTTAGATATTTTTTACACTTTTAGAATTTAATAATTATTTTAAAATTTACATTTAAGTTATTATTATTTTCTTAAAAATCTATCAACCTAATTGAAAGTTGTTCCTAAATGTGTTTTGATCCTTTTGTTTTATTTTGGAAAGTGAGTCAAGCCAAGAACCTTTTTGCCCACCACCTATGAAACATTTTTAGTTTTTTGAAATAATTTTCAATTTCAGTTCTGGAGAAGTAATTCCAAATATATTTGGAGAAGGGCAAGGTACCATCTGGCTTGATGATCTCAATTGTACTGGATCAGAATATGATCTTAAAATTTGTCCCAACATTTCTTGGGGAATGCATAACTGTCAACACTATGAGGATGCTGCCATTAAATGTTTCAAAGACGCAAATACAACCACAATTATGCCTCCAACTTCAAATGGTAAGTAACCTGTTTCTTTGAATAATTCATGAGTTGTTTAGACTTATCTTTCCAAGAATTATTTTGGATATTGATGTTATTTTGTCTGTTGTTTTTATTAAATTTACGCTGATTCAGATTTTCACACTTCCTCAGATGTACAATCTATTTGAAAAGAAGACAGACATTTTGCAAGTTTTTTTCACAAATCTTTTGCTATTTTTTTTTAAAATTATTTAGAGAGAGAGAAGTGATTATGTTATCCAGTGTCATATACTTATCTGACCATCCCAGATGGGATGCAATGATCACTTCCTGCCAACTTAGCTGTACTTAGAATGTATCCCCCAAAGAGATGTTAAAAACTTTCCAAAAGGTGTCTCTTCCCAGGTGGATATTTTCAAACCAGTCTTGTGTCTCTCATTTTGACTCTATCACAAACTGAATCTATGTCTACCTCTGCATTCATTCATTCATTCGTGTGTGTGTGTGTGTGTGTGTGTGTGTGTGTGTGTGTGTGTGTGTGTGTGTGTGTGTGTGCATATATATATATATATATATATATATATATATATATATATATATACATATCCTATTCACAAATAAACAACTGTATATGTCCAGAAGCCATGTTTAAATTCATGCATTAATTTTAACATGTTTCACTCTTTTTTTGTGTTTTGCCTTTTTCTCTGCAGATGTTAGAATCCAGCTTATTGGTGGCTCATCAGAAATCAGTGGAAGAATTGAAATCACTCGTATTGGAGTCAAAGGAACTGTCTGTGATGATGACTTTGATAACAACGATGCAAAAGTTATTTGTAGGATGATGGGATACAGGTGACTTTGACTTTTATTTTTTTTAGAGAAACATAATTGTTACAACTCTCAAATAATTTTTTGTATGCTTTCTTTTGTTAAATCAAGGTTTTGTTTGATTGTTTCTGCAGTAAAATGATTTTGTGGTGGGGAGTAAATTGAAGGAGAGGGAGAACATCACATCTGTCATCCTCCAGATTATAGAATAAGGAACATGCAAAAACAAACTTGGAACTACTCTTTGAAATTTGAAAGGAACAAACATTTATTATATAGACATAAAAGACAATGAACAAAATAAAAATTTTACAAAATAGGCTTGCACAATAATTTCCTGAAATTTTCTCTTCAAAATCTTCACCTTCTTGTCAAAATTTTTGTTACTTTCTTCTCCAAAATTTTCTACACATTATAAAAATGATCACCTAACCTGTTACATATTTAATACGAAAAGTCAGTGAATTGTACTTGCATGGAGCATTATCTGTTGGGTGCATAATAATGATTTAAGTTTCTTTTCACCTCTCTCAGTTCCCACCTCTCTCTCTCTCTCTCTCTTTTCACCTTTCTCTTTTCACCTCTCTCACTTCCCACCTCTCTCACTACCCACCTCTCTCTCTCTTTTCACCTTTCTCTTTCCACCTCTCTCACTTCCCACCTCTCTCACTTCCCACCTCTCTCTCTCTTTTCACCTTTCTCTTTCCACCTGTCTGAGATTACGTATTTGCATATTTATATTTCAGCTTTCTTTAGACAAACAATATTTTAAATATTTTTAAAATATTTTCAAGCGAATATGATTCAAAAATATTTTTTGGCATATTAAAAAATAAGTTAATCTGATATAAAAAATATTTTAAATAGGTACCTCCATGACATCACTAAAAAATCAGCATATCGTGATGAAAACATTCTCCAATCGTAATGAAAACATAATTTTATTGTCAAAATCGTTATGTTATTATTAAGAGGAAGGATCAAAGTATTTTTTGATAAATTTAATTAAATTTTTTACTCCTTTTTAGAACATTGGAAATTTTGATAAAAAACTTGTTTTCTTGCATCAGTGGTTGTATTAACATTTAGAAGAGCAAATTTTCTTTTTTTGTGTTGACATTTAAATAAATTTGGAAATTCTTGCAAAAATCAAATAATTGTTGGATTTAAAATTTTATATAGTGACTATATTAGCTAAATGCAGAATTTTTTGAAAAATTTAAATCTCTATTTTTTTTTTTTTTAAATCAGATCTGGTCTTACCAAAAATCTGTTCTGAATCAAAAAATAAAAAATGCAATAAAACTAAGTCATTATTTAATTAGAGAAGTTTTTAATTGCTTTTATGAATAATATATATTAAACAGAATATTGTCTGAAGAAAAAAATTTTTACATGATTTTTTAATAATTTTTAAAAATTTAAAATTGAATAATTTATAAAGTTTTTGAATGTTTTAAAGTTCAATTTCAATGAGATAATTCTTATGGAATATTGATATTAAGTAAAACTATTTTTACTAATCATATATTTTAAAGACCCCGACTATTATTTTCCATTTGGTTTTATATATGTATTTAGATGCAGAATTTCTGAAGTATGGATGTACAAACCGATAAATCTATTCTTAAAAGGTCATGTGTTTTAATGTTTGTCCCTCCTGACAGGAAAAACATTGAAATCCTAATGAAATTTGTCATCTGCTACACCATACTTAACTATGAACACATTCAGCAATCAATCTGCCATCAATACATCAATTAGCACATCAGAAAATCAAGACCTTGTGGTTGGGAAATGCTTGTATACAACATTTTAGGCTATAAGTAAATAATATTTCTTTCAAATCAAATTAACTTTAAATTTGCCAATTTTCCTCAAATAACATTTCAGAAATATATATTTTATTTTTGCAAGGTTTTTAAAATGGAAAATTAAGTTTTGTTTATAAATGTCTAAAAAATAGCTGACGTTATTGATTTCACTGAAAAAAAAATGTAAGTCTATTCCAATCAATATAATTTCTGTCTGAAATACATGAAAATATTTTGCTTACTGGGTAGAGTAAATTTAATCTTTTAGCTTTCATTTAAAGCTAAATTGAAAGCTTCAGGAAAGTGTTTTCATTTTTTAAAATTCATTTTAAACCTTACACATACCCAATTTGTGGAGTTACCTAATTTTAAGTGAATAACATTTAAATACACAAGTTGTTGATACAGTAAGTATTTTTATTTCAACTTTTTTAAAATAGATAATTATTTTAATGTTGAAATCAACTTCAATGTTTTATAACCTGAACCATCAGTGACTCAACAGGTCATGAGTAGTCTAATCTTATATAGCATTGAAAGAGTTTCCAGACAGTTCTCAACTTTTAAATTTACATACTTTTAATTTTTTTATATTATTTTCTATTAAAAAATTATATCATCCCTCAAGGGTTTAATTTCTTCATTGCTCAAATATACTTTTGCATATATATCATTATCATCACATCATTTTTCCTGATCCATTCTCCAGACTTCATCAGGTGTATTTCATGAGAACAGAGGAAACCTCTTGCCCAAGACAACAGGAAACTAGCTACAAAAATTACTCATGAATATACCCTCTGGTCTGGTCTATTTATGCAATATTAGGTACCTCAAATACCCATATGATCACTTACATAACCATTCATTTGTAAGCATCTTCTTCCTGGTGTTGTTAACATTATTTCTAGTTTCCCTATTCTTTGTGTTCTCACAGTTTCCATCTTATATAGAATAATTATCTTGCATCCATTGTCCTGTACCAAGCATGTTTATCATGTCCACATTGCAGTAATAACAGATCTGTTCTGTTAGATTCTGCCACTGACCACTATCCTGCTACCAATGTCTTCACTGTAAAGATGTCACTTGTGGCTTTCAAGTGCTTTAACTTCCCAAAATGCAACCCATTATTATTATGGCTTTGAATTCAGAGGTTTTCTTCTTCTACAGTAATTGCCAACTACAGCTAGAGACTTCAATCTGTCCTGTTATTTAACCCATAGTTGGGGAAAAGATGGATGCATACTTTTCCCAAGAGTATTTGCATGCTAATGAATCAATGCATTTGACTGGAATACAAACTTGGCTCTGTGATGCACTGCTATCCATTATGCCACCTGCATATCAAGACATTAGCATAGCATATTATAAACATCATCTTTCTCTTGTAAGCAAGCAAATCTACAGATAGTCTGACCCTTCCCGTTTCTTGTTGATAGATGCTGCATACTTCCACCTTACAAAATCATAGCAATAACTATTGTTATGGAGTAAAGCATTTGAGATAATTTTCAGTTTTAACTTTAATAATTGTTTTTAAAATTAATGTATTTAAAATTATTTATATTTGGACCTTTAAAAAGTTATTATTAATTAAAGTTATTATTATTATTAATTGAAAGCTAATCTAGAATCAATTCTGATCATTTTGTCCAATTTTAGAGAGTGGAGTCAGGCCAAGAACCTTTCACCCACCACTTATGTCATGTAGTTTGTTTTTTATTTTTAAAATAAATTTTCATTTCAGTTCTGGAGAAGATATTCCAAATACATTTGGAGAAGGGAAAGGTGTCATCTGGCTTGATGACCTCAGTTGTACTGGATCAGAATATGATCTTGAAGTTTGTCCCAATCTTTCCTGGGGAGTGCATAACTGTGGACACAATGAGGATGTTGCCATTAAATGTTCTAAACAAGCAAATACAACTTTATCAACAACCACAAGTATACCTCCTACTTCCTCATCAGACCAAACTGGTAAGTAACCTGTTCCTCTGATTAGTTCAGGAGGTTTTGATTTACATTCTCATTCTTCTAAGAATTATTTAGACTACTGATGCTATTTTATTTCTTGTTACCATAAAGTTTTCGCTAATTTAGTTTTAATAATAATATAATAATGAACCATCTTTATTTCATATCAGATTTTAAAAAAAATATACACAGGCTTTAAATAGGAGTGGGGACTTACCTATAAGGTACTCTTCCGCCTAACTCCCCACTTTATTTTCTTTCACGTCAATAAGAGGAAGTAAAAAAAGAATGAGAAAAATACAAAAAAAAACCATTACAATTACCGCACAATACAACAGGGAAACAAGTAAACCAGAGATTTATGGCAGTGAACCATTCTGGTGAAAAGCAATGTCACTTGTACTACATATGAGACAAAAACAACAGACTAAAATTCTTTCTGGACACAGGAGCAGCAGCCCTGGCTATGGACACAACCACTTCCCCACTGTCTTCAAATTACAGGCAGCGAATGGCACCCACATTGGAATGATGCAACTGATGCTAAATATTGTAGGTAATGTGGTCACTTACACATCCTGGGAGCTGACTTTTTAGCTGATTTGAATTTCTCCGTGCATTTTATTTTTGTTCACCCTGTGCAAGGCCCTGGGGTCACTAGAAGTAGAGGCACAGCTTATGCGGATATGTGCAGAAGATGACGGTTAACCCTAGCCTTGAACAAGTTAAGACTGCAGTGATTGGGGGAAGCATCCTCTTGAGAGTTTGTTCCACAAGGCAGTGGTTTGTGGGAAGAAGCTGCTTGAGTGGAACTTACATCTCACCAGGAGGAGCCATGAAGGGAATGAGAGCCATTTGCTTCAATGTATTTGGCATGGTGGGTCTGAGCCATGAAGGTTAGGACAGGTGGAACTAAAGAGTGTAGTTCATTTCAACACTCAAAATGGAAATAGCGATAGAGCAACAGTGAGAGGTTTGCGACGTCTTGTCAGAGTGGAAAATAATTTATTGCTTACTGGGATGCAGAGATACTTTTGGACTCTATTGAGAGTTGAAAGTGAAGATTATGTAGCTCCAGCCCGTATTTGGCAGCAGTACTCCATTTTCAAGTGTGATCTGGTTTTTGTAAAGGTAGAGGATAAAAAAGGAGGAGTGAAGTACTTACTGGAGAGATACAGGGAACCAACCATTTTCCCAGCATCTTTAGCAATGGATTTTGTGTATGAGTTACATTTTATGTCTCGAATAGGCACTCAAGGCATGAGGCCTCCCTGAGTGAACATCCGTTTATCACGATTGTTGAAAGTTCTGGGTTCAATTGGTAATGGTGGAGGGTCACTATTTTGGTCTTTGAGGCATCGAATATGACCAACCAGTTTTTCCCCACTGTGCAGGAAATCAGGAAGGGGATGGCCTTTATGAAGAACAGAACTCTATTGGAATAACATGACAAACATCTGTATCACCGGTATCCATACGCATTACAACTCAACAGGGCTCAGTATTACAACTTGCTACAACCTGGACTACATATAGATTTCTAAATCAGTACAAAGTAACAGACTCAATCAAATACCAGAAACAGCATTACATAAAAACAAGCAGACATCCAGTAAATTCTCACTGAGGAAGAGTTTACATGCATAAATACAACTTCACCAAATGCTACATGAAGGAATCGTTTGTACCTCAGATAATCCATACACTTCACGACTTCACTTAGCCCACGAGTTGGGTAGCAACAATTTAGAATATTTGTCGACCACAGGAAACTAAATTCTTCAACTGTATTCAGACCATTATCCAGTCCTTCATATTCATGACTTTGCATCAGGACTGCAGGGTGAACTCATATTCTCAAAACTCTCTCACACCAGAAACATATTACCAGATCCCTATAGTCAACATCAACATACCCAAGACAGCAATGATAACATTATTTGGACTTTATGAAGTTTTAAAAATACTATTTAGTTTAAGGAAAGATGCCCTGACATTTCAATGTCTTATCAACAATGTCCTATGCGTATTACAATCTGCATACATATACATCAACAAGATTCTTGTATATATTGCTAAAATTGGCAAACACAAATAACACCTCCAGTGATTGTCTAATTTTTCCTCTGGAGGAATTTAGACAAATGCACCTTTGGTCTTCCAACATCAATTTTCTTGGGTATAACATTAACACTGATGGCATCTTACCTCTACCTGAGAAGACTAAATCCACCCAAGACTTCCCTACACCAGTAAAGATGCTAACCTCAGGTTAGATCATTTTTCACCAAATATTTGTACCAAACTGTTTATTGACACTTCTTCTGCTTATAAATCTCCTTTAGAAGAACAACAAAAGAATTATCCTCAAACAGGACGCTTTAGAGACATTAAATGTTGCTAAATCCATACTAACCAACTTACAAACTGTCATACATTGACAATGATCTGGAAATGAAAATTCTGCAACCACAAATGCATCTGACACAGTCATAGATGCAGTCATCAAACAATTCCCAATGTAAATCAATCACTTCATCTCGGCTACACTGTCATCAACACAATCAATATACAATACTTTTTCCAAAGAGCTACCAAGGAATCAAATTTGTGGAATACACTAACAACTAAATGCTTGAATGAGATTGTGTTTAACCCTGACAAATTCCATTTTGCAGAGAATGAGGTGGTGTTTCTGGGTTCTTAATAACTACTGATGGTGTGAAACTCATTATGGAAATGACAGGTCATCCTTCACTTTCCTACACTTACAAATGTCACGAGCGTCAGGCCATATTTTGGACTGGGGAATCAGGTATCTTATGCATTCTTTCAAACTGAGGTGTTGGCTCTCTTCTAGGAATTACTGCGCTCGAAGTACCAAAAATTTTATTGAGAGGAAAAGCTTAACCAAGATTTTGGGGAGTCAAAGTGAGTAATCATGTGTAAATTGAGGATGGAGTGAAGACATTTGAGATCAATAGAATGACATGCCTTTCAACAGATTACAGTAAAACAGGAATCAGTTACTTTCTTTCCCAATGACACTGTAATTACCCTGGTGTAGTGAACCCAAATTGCAGTGATGGTCATTGGAAAATTAGTTGGGTGGATCTCACTTTCCCAATGACACAGAATCCCACTGTGCACCTGTTGAAGGTGAATCCCTGGCATTTGTCTAGGGGGGCTAAAATCATGTTGGATGTTTATATTGAGATGCCTAGATTTGCTAGTGACTGTTGACCATCAACCACTCATAAAAATCTTCTCAGATCAGGCCCTTCAGAATGTTATGAAATAAAATAAGACATATCTCGGCTGATTTGCAGGCAAATAAACTAACATACTCAAGCGTGAGAGTCGGATGTGAATGGGACAAGGCCCCGTCACAAAATGACCATTAGCGTCGTTTACGCATAGGCCCGACACACGAGTTCCGGTTGAAAAATGAAATAATATTTCAAAGTGCTTCTATTTTTCGACCAATAAAAATGCTTCCTTCCTAATTATACTCGCGTTGTTTTTCGAGCCCATTAAGCCATAAAAAATGCCATAAAAAGTGTCACACGGGGAAGTACAAGGCAGTCAACGGGAGGCCGGGAAAGAGATCTGTCACGGTCAGTCTGGGCAGTCAGCAGCAGTCAGCAGGAGGTACGCCAACCAGTGGGAACTACTATGAGAGATCAACTCGGATCAGCAGCTGGCTTATGAACTATACCACAAGGTAGCTGTCCCAAAACCATATGTTCCTATTGAAATAAATCACGTAAATCTATTTCTGCTGTTGTCGTATTTCTGTCTTGCAACCATACGCTTGTCTATAACACTGGTGTCAGAAGCGTACAGCAAGAAAAATATGGATGTCTACACGAACTTCACCCAAGCCGAACTATTTACTTTCATCAAGGAACAGAAAACACTACTATTCAACTTGAAGACGGGATCAACACAGCCTTCCGAAGCCACAATACAAGAAATTCAAGCCGACATAGACTACATGCTGACTGCCCTAAAATCAACTACTTTAACACCTCCCACCGCTCAAACAAACAACAATTACAGCTTAATGATACGCCAACAAACTATATGCGACATATTGAAGCTAGAGAGAACTTTTCATTCTGGACACGATGTGAACTGATTCATCACGGCTCTAAACAAAGCATACACAATCCACGTCATGCCAGAACTCAGCACCTATCCCAGCCTGGAATGCGAATTCGTCAAGTCTGCTAAAGATTTACTGGACCAAAGTATCTTTCAGCAGATAATTGACTCAAAAAAAGACATATCCACCTTCGAACAACTGAAGGAATACTCAGCAGCAGTCAGCAGGAGGAACGCCACGCCAACCAGTGGGAACTACTATGAGAGATCAACCCGGATCGGCAGCCGGCTTATGAACTATACCACAAGGTAGCTGTCTCAAAAGCACACGTTCCTATCGAAATAAATCACGTAAATCTATTTCTGCTGTTGTCGTATTTCTGTCTTGCAGAATGTCGGACTCCGATGGAATATATATGGACTGGTTTCCCCGAATCATGCTATGACCTCTCGCTGGTGACCTCTCAGTTTTGGCCTATGTTTGAAGAATTCTACTCTGACAGAGCAGTACTGATCAAGAATAAAATCCTTATACTTCAACAACCTCATGTGGAAGTACTTGAATCCCTACATTCTGCACATCAAGGTTGTAAATGGCATGCTACAAATACCGAATAACGCCTTTGGCCTGGTTTGGATGCCAGTGTCCAGCAGACCAGAACCCAATGCCAGATATTTAACTATTGCCCCATCACAGCCCAAGGAGCCCTTGATGGCACTGTCTAACCCTGAATTCCCATTCCAACAAACTGTGATTGACTTATTCATCTTACATGGTGTAAATTATGTTATATATGCAGATTGGTACACTGGTTAGGTAGAAGTGGCCCTAATGTCATCTGGGAAGGCCAGAGCACTACGTGACACCATGAGAACATATGGTGCACCTGAAGAACTTTCTTCCCATGAGGGACCGCCTTTTGATTCTCAAGAATACAACTGATTGATTACATTGCACATCCTCCTTTGAATTTTTGTCGAGAACCTTGAGATGAACATCTGGCAACAGTACTCAATGCATGGACGAATGGTAGATTTGTAAATATGTAGGATGGACTCTGACAAGAAGAAACCTTCTGGCATGACACACAGTGAGCCAACTTTCCTTGCAGCAGAAGCAACTATTGATTCAATATAATTGTTCCACTTCAAGTCATTCAAAAGCATATGGCTGAAAAGGTGCAGAGAGACACTCTCCTCAAGTTTAGCATCAAGCATACAATGGTGGACACTGAATTATCTCTGTGGTGGCTAAATAAGAGCAGTTTTGTTTTGGAGGCATTAAAATTTACAAGCCATTTCCTACCCCAGTAGGACTGAAGTTCCTTTTTTAAAGCACTGCCAGGTTTACTATTGAATAAGTCCTCTTTGAAGAGTCAAATATCAGGTTACCTGGAAAGAAACAATGCAGTTATTAATAAAAAGAGTTGAAATTAAAGCATGCAAGGTTTCACAATGCTAGCATCACTCTTTCATAGACAGCCTATGAGCTTTTAAGCATATGTAAAAGGCAAGGACAACACTGTCGCAGCAACAGCCTCAAGAGGAGACATCAACACATGCATCGAGTTACTAATATCAGAACAGATTTCAGAGTCAACATTACAAGATGTATGAACAAACATTTCATTCAAGCTCTGAGAATTACCAGTCTCCTTCAGTAACAAGATGCTTTACTTTGACATCACAGTGGATAGCCCCAGACCCTATATCCCTCTCCCACAGAATGAAAAGGTTTTCCAACACCACATGAAATATAACATCCTAGCAAATGAGCCTCATTCAAACTCATCACAGAGCACTTCATTTGGCCGAACATGATGACTGATGCATGAGAATGGTCTACCATATGCCGAGAAAGTCAATGATGTAGAATTCATCATCATATCAAATCACTGTTAGGACTTCACAAGTAATCACAACTGACTTTGAAAAACAATTCCAATCAGTCTTACTTTCTACAAAATCTTAATTTTTTCTGGAATGCCATCCCAAAATACCAGGGTCATAAACCATCTCATCTGACCAATCAGTAAATGCCCACATGCAGTAGTCCTTTTTGAACAATTGACTCCCTATAAAGCTTTGGTGGACTAAATAACTTTCCAGGCCATCAGTAGCATCACCAAGATACTTCGATGAATAGCAATGCTTTCAACCAGCAATGAAGCCAGCAGTAGTGGCAGAGACCAATTTCTCGACTACTACAATGTGATAATTCATGGAAAACTTATCCCATGTATCTATCTCACTCAAATAGATATAACATCAAATATAATAATATATCTTAATAACATATTTTAAATTTAATTTACCCCTTTAAAATCTTGTGTTCCTCTGCTGTATATTTAAAAAAGTAAATTTTTTCTCCCAAAACTACATTCTTTGTGAAGAACTCTTTTTGCTCCATTCTGTGTTTTCGGTTGTCATGGAAACAATCACTTCTGCTGGTGTTGGAACCTTCTTGAGTTGAAGAATGAAGGTAACATCATGTCACTCTTGCTTATACCTAAAGGCACTGATCAAGCCCTGTTTGCCAACACAAAAAAAACTTCTCAAAAGGCATGATCTCACTCTTTCATGAGCATCTCCATTTTGTTGCTAAACTCAAACAAGTCAGTTTGCATACACACAAGAAGAACCAATATAGGCAAAATAAACAGATCAGTTACCTTTTCTTTCCCTTTCCCCTTTGTCACTTCCATATTGTTTTTTCTTATTAATATTAAGCATTACACCAAATCCTTCTTATTTTTGTTAATCTCTTTTTGTTTTCTACAACCTGAACAGAAATAAAGAATTGAAAATCTCCATAACCTATATTTAAATGCATGCTTTACTTTTGACGGGTTTGCCTAGAGTTATGATTTTTCTTTTTCTCATCAGTCATCAGAATTGAACTTGTTGGTGGCTCCTCAGAACTCAGGGGAAGAATTGAAATCATTCGTAATGGAATCAGAGGAACTGTCTGTGATGATAGCTTTGATAACAACGATGCAAATGTTATTTGTAGAATGATGGGATACAGGTGATTTTGAGTTTCAATATTTTTTCTTTGGATAGACAATGAATTAGATAATGTAAATAATGACTGCAAAGAAAATATTTTATTTGATCCATTCTCTAGCCCTCATCAAGTGAAATCCATGAGAATGAACTTTTTCAATCTAGAAAAAAAACAAACAATTATCAACAAAATTAGTAATAATTGGTTTGGTCTATTCTGACATTATGAATTGCATCAACTGTCCAGATGATAATAAAATATAATAAATGTATAGTTCCCTAACAGTGCATTTCTAAGCAAAAAAAACTTAATTGTGTGATTGTATTTTAATTTGTACTTGCCCCTCTAGCACAACTTATTAATAGTTTAATATATGTCACATCCTTAAGCTACCTTACTCCTTGAATAATGCTCCTTATTATCTGAACCTCATCCCATAGAATGTAATATTTACATTCCTGGGGGAGCACTTTTCTCGTAATGTAGCTTCTTCCATGTCCTAACAACACCATCACCGTAACCATTGTTATGTTGGAATTCAGGTCAACTTTAATTTTTAAAAATGTGCTTAAGATATTTCTTATACTTTTAATATTTATAGCGATTTTATAATTTAAATTTAGATTATTTTTAGAAGGGAGTGCTCAAAAATTCTCAGTTAATTCGAGAATTGATTTCAAAAGCAAATCTTGTCAGATTATCAGACATGTCCTGACCAGGCATCACTTTGTCACCAATGCAATGTGTCTTCCTTTTGTCTTTTCTACAAATATTTTCATAGCAACTGGTCTGATGAGCTTTGTTTTTCTCTGGTGCCTTGATTAAATGATTTAAATGTGCTGCTAGTAGAGATATCAGTGCAGAATGAGATTACTGTGTTCACAAGTGGCAGTTTGATTTGTTTTTTTTATGAACTCTAGCTGGTTTGTTTGAAAATGTTTTGTACATGGTTGGAAAACTGGTAAAAGCCAAAATTGATTTGAAACTGAAGACTAGAGAGAAACCAGATGTCCCTGTCCTGTGTCAATTGGCTGCAATTTTTATAATTATCATAGTTTGGAATTTCTGTAAAGGAATCTTTCATCAGTAAGAAAGCCAGCTGATTAATTTATAGGAAGATGAAGATAATGAAATATGAGCTAAGGGCTTTGTGAATTGTAATTTTCTGTGGCCTGTCTAAGTAAAGTGAAGTCATTAATCGTTGTTATCAAAAAAGATTTCCCTACGCCAGTGCACATTTCAGTTGGCAGTCATTTTCTTTGAGGGAAGGAAACAGACCCGGTTCAAACACACCCACATTTCACTGAACACACAGACACATTGTATGTACAGTTACCACTCAAACATCATAGCATAAGATTGAAATTCTGTCGACATATTTCTTTCTCTTCACATTGAATTTTGTCCAATTTCCAGAATGCATTTATCAAAGATCTTTTCTCCCCAGCAAGCTGACTACCAGCAATAGATTGTAAGCAGCAACCAAAAGCGATAGGTTACTATAATATTATTGATTTTCTCCCTGGACTCAAGTTCAGAATTTGTCAAGTGAAACAAGGCAGATAAATCTACTGGCCTTCTTGGCACTTGTTTCCAGGCATTGCATAGTCGGCTGATACTAACAAATTACCCGATGCACTTTGTTATGTCTGGTGCAGCAATCCAGCCAACTGTAATTGAGTTCCGTAACAGGGAGCTGACTATACCCTAGGAACTGGTTATATTTGGTGGTGTGCCATCTGGATAAGATCCTATCAAGTCAGTCCAAAAGCCAATCAAGGACATCAGTCAACCCATTCAACCTGTAACTCTCTGCGTTCTAGTGGATTTATGGCCTTGAAATGATTGAAAAAATCAGTCCCTACCTTCAGAATGTAATTTTACAAATAAATTTTCCTTTCAGTTCTGGAGAAGTAATTCCAAATATATTTGGACAAGGGCAAGGTGCCATCTGGCTTGATGACCTCAGTTGTACTGGATCAGAATATGATCTTGAAGTTTGTCCCAATCTTTCCTGGGGAGTGCATAACTGTGGACACAATGAGGATGTTGCCATTAAATGTTCTAAAGAAGCAAATACAACTTTATCAACAACCACAAGTATACCTCCTACTTCCTCAACAGACCAAACTGGTAAGTAACCTGTTCCTCTGATTAGTTCAGAATATGATCTTGAAGTTTGTCCCAATCTTTCTTGGGGAGCTCATGACTGTACCCATAGGGAAGATGTTGCTATTCAATGTTTCAATGAAGCAAATCTAACCACAAGTATACCTCCAACTTCAAATAGTAAGTAACCTGTTTCTCTGATTAATTCATGAGTTCTTTAGACTTGCATTCTTATCCTTCCAAGAATTATTTAGGATATCACTATTTGTTGTTATTATTACATATGATGATAATTTTCAGCCTTCCTCAAACTTACACAAGGAAGAAAGGAAGACAAAAATTGTGGGCAATGTATTTCTATAATATAGATGATTAGCAATGCATTGCAATGGTATAATAATTTGCAATGTATTTATATAGTAAATGATGGGTAATATATTTCTGCAGTAAAATATTTGGCAATACATTTCTATAATGCAAATCATTAGCAATGCATTCCTATAATTAAATCATGTTAAATGCATTCCTGTAGGAAAATGATGTGCAGTGCATTTATATTGTAATCATTATTTGCAATGTTTTCCTATAATAACAGATATAAAATCATAACTTAAAAAAGAATATGTCAAAACCATCCTGGTGATAAAATAAAATTAAAATTTTAAATATATGTGTCAATTTTCACTTGTCTCACTCTCTTTTTGTGTTGTGCTTTTTCTCTACAGCCGTCAGAATCCAGCTTCTCGGTGGCACATCAGAAATCAGTGGCAGAATTGAAATTACTCGTAAAGGAACCAAAGGAACTGTCTGTGATGATGACTTTGATAACAATGATGCAAAAGTAATTTGTAGAATGATGGGATACAGGTGACTTTGATTTTTAATCTTTTTATATATTTTCTTTTGAGAAACAAGGAATTATATTATGGATGAATGACTGCAAAATTGTTGGAACACTCAAATCAATTCTTCATGTGTATTATTGTTAAGACAAGGTTTGGATTGATCTGTTCTCCAATCCTCTCAGGGTTAATTTTTTCATCTTCTTTGCATATTTATCATTATTGTCTCATCATTTTACCTGATCCATTCTCCAGCCTTCATCAGATGTATTTCATGAGAAAAAAAGAAACTTCTTGCCAAAGACAACAGGAAATTAGCTACAAAAATTACTCACCAATCTACAAACTGGTCTGGTCTATTTATACAATATTAGATACCTCAAATACTTATGTCACCATTTGTTTGGCAAATTCTTGCCAAAATCAAATATACGTGAAACATTCAGGACTTAATCAGAAATGAATTTTAGTATTTTTTCTTTTTATAAAAAACTTAATAAAAATATTATTTCCTTTTATAAAACTTGGTAAAAATATAATTTTTTTATGTCTGTTGCCCGCGCCACACACACTTTTTATGAAATTTTGTGAAATTTTATTTTTATCTCCTTACTATTTATATTAGTTAAAAGCAGAAGTCCTTGGAGAATTTAAATCATCGTTTTTTTTTGTTTTTTTTTTGTAAATCAGAAACAACATTTATCTAAAATCTGCTCTGAATAATACAATAAGAGATGCAGTAAAACTAAGATATTATTTGATAAGTAGCACTTTTAATTGCCACAAAAAGTATTTATGAATATACCCAATTGTCTGATGTATTTCCACAGCATTATGTACATCGAGTACCTTAGTGAATAGAAAATTCGATATGTGGGAATCCTCCTTAACACCCCTATGAAAAGAAAAAACGATTGTGTTTTATTCCATACTAGCTTGGCTAATATACGTTGTTGAAATGCTAACAGGTGCCATCGTCTTCTGCTTCCTTACTTCCTCATGATGCTCCTTGTAAATTACCTGGACTTCATCACACAGAGGCTAATGCGTAGCCTTCTCCACCCTACCAGATTTTTCAACATCACCTTTAATAATGGCTTTGTTATGTCTTTCAGTCTGACTCTAAGAGTATGACTGGTTCCCTCCTTAGATACCTTACCACATATGCATCGTATATTATAAATGCACTTACATTTTCTATTCTAAAGAACCAACTTTAGTAAGAACTTTGCAAAGAGTTGACCTACAATGAAATACTACATTGATATTGTAAAGTTGACAAGCTTTACACTCCCCCTCTTACATAAAAATGATCTTGTATAATTATATAGCAATTTGTATATAGTTATTTGTACTAGATGGTGTAAGTTAGATGAACTTTACTATCAAAAACATTTGTGGTATTTTTTTTACACTTTTAGAATTTAATAATTGTTTTAACACTTGTGGTGATCAGTAGATTAAGCAATAAACATAGATGGAATACCCAGGCTATATAACTACTCCAATTAGGAAGAGGAAAACTACTGTGCCTGAGCATTCAGTAGTAATACACAGGACTTAGGTCTTCACAACAATGTTGTCGCTGATAGAAAACACTTTATCATTAGGGAATCCTGATTTGTAGATGCTTGGATAAGAGAAATTAAGAGACAACAAAGAAATGGGAGGAGTAAATTAAATATCTGATTTTCTTTATGCTCCAACTGGAGTTATGAAGCCATTATGAAAATTTCAACTATAGCTTACCCAATGCAATTGGAAAATTTGATTTTCACTGAAATAAGTCAGATAAAACAGAAAAAAACTGTCACTAAAAATGTGGTTAGTCATTGCAGAAAGAGCTAAATTCATGGATATGAGACAAGAAACTGAGAATCCAGTCACAAAATTTTTACTTCATTTAGAAAAAAACATTTTGATATTGTGAGTTTGAAAAACTCTGAAAAGAAAGGCAAACAACTGTAGAAGAATGAATTCAAATGAAGTTAATTGACGGACTGCATAATGCAAGACATTGCTATAAAATGTTAGAACAATTACAGTGAGGAAACCTGTCTTTGTCTACCTGCATTAAATTTATTCAACAGCAGGAACTAATAGAAAAATTTAATAAGTCAGAAAATTGACCGGATTATGTAGAGCTTGTTGAGACTTACATTATGAAGTAAATCATAACAAAATGCAGATTGTGTGGATATGAACAGGACATGAAGAAAGAGAAATGTCCTGCATTTAGAAAAGAGTGTAAAAATTGTCTAAAAATGAGCTATTTTCAAGATTTAAATGGAAAAAAGTGGAAAGAATTGAACAAAAAAAAGGCAAAACAAATCAGGGAATTTTTGTTGGAGATGAAAAAAATGTTTTATTAAAAACCCATATAAATGATGTACTACTGAACATGCTGGCAGCAAAGTAATGTTGATCCCTAGAAACTTTTGGAAGCTTATAGGCAAACCAAAACTGCATCAGAGTCAAATGCAGATACACCAATTTGATGGGGTCAGTTCTAAAGACATTGGGATATTTTGAAGGTTCTGTAGAATTTCAAAAACAAATTTGAAATAATATCCATCATTGTTGCAGATTGCAAAAAAGAATCATTGAATTATTGGAAATTATATATTTTACATGAATTGCACAAAATTAATTAATGCAGTCAAATGGAAGTAACAGGGCATGTTAAAAATCTACAAAGTGAGTGTAAAGTTAAAACAAAATGTCACCCCCTCCTACTATGAAGCACGGTAACTACCACCACATCTGTTACCATTAGTAATAGCAAATAGGTTTATTAAACTGGAAAAGAATGCCTTATGGGATAACGACTGCAAGTGTTATTTTTTAAAAGCTTATTGAACAAGTCATAGGTAACAAAATAAAAAATTTGTTTTGTTATCAAGATAGTATATGCATAGCTGCTATCAATGAAAAAGAATTAAAAAGGAAAGTAAACCTTGTTTTAAATGGGTTGAGGAATGTAGGAATGAAGATAAACACAAAAATGTGTACATAATAGTAACAAAGTATTGTTTCTGGGATATTCTATTTCAAAAGAAGGGCTGTCACCAGATGAAGCATTAATGGAAAAAATACTAAAAGTATATAAAGAACTGGAATCTTTTGGGGGATTAATAAATTTTTTTCGATTATATGTACCATGTTATACAGATTTAACTGAACCATTTGCTGAGCTGAGAAAGAAATTTTGATTTTGTGTCGACAAAAGATAGACAAATTACTTTTGATAAGCTAAAGGCAATCCTTGCAAACAAACCAGTAGTAAAATGATTTGATGCCAGAAAGGAAATTACAGTAAATACAGAAGCCAGTGAGCTTTCAATATGTGGAATATTATTCCAAGAAGGACATCCAACAATGGATCTATCAAGAAGATTGGCAAAAGCTGAATTTAATTATTCAAACATCACGAAAGAAGCTCTCATGATTATTTGAACGATGACTAAGAGCCCATCAATTCTCAACTGGAAAAATAATTTCTACTAAGGTCTGATCAAAGACCATTAGAATTTATATTTATATTCAATCCGAGAAAAGAACTACCCAAAATCAAGACATTGATAATATTAAGGGGGCTGATAATATTGATGGTTTTGATTTTGATGTCAAGGAAAATACGATACTTCATTATCAAGGTTGCAATTTCCCAAGGCATTGAAAGATATTGCAGAAGAGATTTTGGAAGACACCTTCTTACATTGGTTAGAGACTGATATTTTGTCTTTGGATAGAATGACTGCAGAAACTACACAACATCCAGTACGAAGCAGCATAATATCTAGAAGAAGAAATAACTCATGGAGTAATTGTTCTAGGGCAGAAAGACAATTCAAAAAATAAGACATAAAATGACAATTTAGAATAGTGTAGTTTATAATGGTGATTTAGTGATCTTCCAGAAACAGAAAGCTGGTAATAAAAAGTGTACATAAAGATGTAGAATAGTGGCCACACAAAAAAACTAAAATTTAAGCATGGTGGCCAGGATATTCACAAGATGTAAAGGAATATGTTAAAAGATGTCCAAAATGTAAAGAAATAAGGAACTTTACGCAAAGTAAATTACATTCTTAGCATAAAGAGTCAGAACCATAGAATTGTGTTCAAGTGGATTATGCGTGTCAGTGGAGTTGGACTCTTTTTGAGACTGGCCTGAGGTAATTTATGTGCCTGACAGAAGAAGTTCTACTGTAAAACAAATTTTAAGAGTTATATTCACCAGAAATAGGATACGAAAACCCTGGTGTCCAACAAAGACCCAAAGTTTTGTGAAGAAGAATTCATGGCTTAGGAGAATAGGATGTATGCCTTACAAGACACCTCCATATCATTCTCAATCCAATGGAATTGTGGAAAGAATGGTAAAAACCATAAAGATGGGCTTGAAGGCATGTTCGCAACAGAAGGAAGTTTGTTTTTTTTTTTATTTCGACTACTGTTAAGTTACTGCACCATAGCACCTGCCGAAAGGCTAGAGATTCCATCGGCCTTACGGGGAAGGCAAACCAGAGCTCCTTTAACCCTGTCATTTTCTACAAATGGGAAAATGGCATGGCTACAGGAAAAATAAGGAAACATTCCCAGAGAAGGCAGATTTTTAGTGCAAAAAGGGCACAACACAGCTGTAATAAGAACAATGGGAGTAGCATACTAGGCCATGCAGGTCTAATAAGATCACAAGATGAATACGCAGAGGAAGTGAGGAAGACATGTCTACATATACCTCGAGTAATAATAGTGGTGAACAAGAACAAAACCTACTCTTGCAGGATGACATGTCTGAAGATGAATATAGCAGTGATCAAGAGGAACAATATGATTCAGAATCTGACGAAGCTCAGTCAGTGCATGAATATAACGATGATAATGTGGGAAAACAAAATAGATGAAAGAAATACCTTAAGATCCTGGGGGAGAGAAAGAAAACCGGAAAAGAAAATGATACTTAGAAGAAAAACAAGCGGAACAAAATCCTTTTGTTACAGGGTGATGTGGTGATATGTAGATTAACCAATTAACATAGCCGGAATACCCAGGTGATGTAACTACTCTGATTAAGAGGAGGAATACTACTACACATGAGTATATTGAGTAGTAACATGAAGGACTTGGAACTTCACAACAAAATTTACGTTTAAATTATTTGTATTTTGGTAAAAAGTTTTCAGCCTAATTGAAAGATGTTCCCAGATCAGTTCTTGGCATTTTGTTATATTTTGGAAAGTGAGTCAGGCTATGAACCTTTTCATCCACTACCTATGTAATATTTTTAATTTTTTTGAATAAATTTTCATTTCAGTTCAGGAGAAGTAATTCGAAATATATTTGGAGAAGGGCAAGGTAGAATCTGGCTTGATGACCTCAGTTGTACTGGATTAGAATATGATCTTGAAGTTTGTTCCAACCTTTCCTGGGGAATGCATAACTGTCAACACTCTGAAGATGTTGCCATTAAATGTTCCAAAGATGCAAATACAACCTTATCATCAACTACAAGTATACCTCCAACTTCAAATGGTAATTAACCTGTTTCTCTGATTAATTCATGAGTTCTTTAGACTTGAATTCCAAACATTATTTTGAATATTGATGTTATTTTATTTGTTATTATTAAATATATACTGAACCAGTTTTAAATGAATGAGTGTTGATATGTCAGTAAATTAATCAACTTAACCTTTGAAGCTGTCATCTTTTACATAATAACATATAGTAATATATATGAAGCATTGATGGAAAATAAAAAAAAATCTCTTCCCTCACTTTATTTTCTATAGTAAAAATAATCTGTAATGGATTTCTGCAGCAAAATAATTGTTAATATAAAGCTAATGGGCAAAAATGCTAGTCAATGCATTTCAATAATAAAAATTGTGGGCAATGTATTTCTATAATATTGAAATCCACTGATGAGTTGGACAGCCCCTCTATTGTTGACCCGTCTATCAACAGACCTATCATTTCTCGACTCTCACACCATACTTCCCCTGCTCCAAGCTCTGTCTTTTTTCTCTCAGTCCTTAGTTGCTAGCTCCATTAGTTTGGTTGTTTAATAACAATATTACAGTCAATTGGCTTTTTTTCCCTCCTTAGTTGGAGGATTGATTCATGTTTTTTTTGAGTGACAGTGAAGTTTAGTGTGAAGCCCTTGTATACATTGTGTACTATGGACAGAACTGCACAACTCTTGCCAAAGACTATATAATTCTTGTCAAAGATTGCATTACTACTGAAGATTACACAATCCATATCCAATTTTGTCTCTTTTGTCTGGGCGGCCATCAGAACTCAGGCTGTAAAAAGAATTTCTTCATTGAAATGCATAACACTTTTGATAAACAGGTTTACTGAATATAAAGAAAAACTGGTTGAATAAAATGTTTGTCAAAATGATGTCCCATCAATTTTTCAGTTTTGTGTATGTTTGTTTTTTAACACCTGCTCAGAAATTGCAGGTGTGTTCCTTAGTGATGACTGGCTAAAAATCAATCCTGGGCTATACTGAGCCACCAAAATATGGATGTGCACCTCAGGTCTGATGTCTGCTCTGAGAATGAGTACCCAGTGAACATGTGTGCGCCATATATAAATATATATATACATATATATATATATATATATATATATATATATATATATATATATATATATATATATATGTAGAGAGAGAGAGAGAGAGAAAGAAATCTTTACCAATAACAATGATTGATGACTTCCTTTCTCTACCCAGCTGACAGAAAATGACAATTCACAATGTGTTCAATTATTTGTTAATGTCCGTGTAGCTATATATATATATATATATATATATATATCCTGGTCATAAATAAACAGTTACAAATCTATCGACCCTTTGTTTAAATGCATGCATGTGTTTTCTCACTTCTCACTCTTTTTCTGTTTTATATTTTTTTCTCAGCATCCATCAGAATCCAGCTTGTTGGTGGCTCATCAGAAATCAGTGGAAGAATTGAAATCACTCGTCAAGGAGTCAAAGGAACTGTCTGTGATGATGGATTTGATGACAACGATGCAAAAGTTATTTGTAGAATGATGGGTTACAGGTGATATTGATTTTTAATGTTTTTACATATATTCTTTTGAGAAACAAAGAATAAGATTATGGTTATGATAACAGCTAAAATTACAATATGGGCACTAGTACAAAAAATGGTTGCTAAAGACATTAAGTTTATAATATCCAGAAATTCATATACAAGGAGACATGGCACAGTGGATAAAGGCGTTAGTTAGATCTAGTGACAGGACCAAAGAGTGTGAGTTCAATACCTGTCTAAGGCAGTGGAGAACTTTCAGAGGGAAATTAACAGGAGATAACTCATAACTGACATCCATTAAACATGGCACGTGGAACTAGAACAGTCTATCCCAGTGAGTGAAATAAAGGGTTCAGTTCGACATTCCAACCACCTGAAGAAGGCTGGAGCGTACAATGGCCAAAATGTAATAAATATGGCCACAAAGATGAGGACAATAGTCCGAATAATGTAAATAGTGTACATAATACCTCATCTCAGAAATATAGACAAATACAAAAGAAAAACAATGAACAAAATAAAAAAATTACAAAATAGGCTTGTACAAAATTACCTTTTGTTCATCTTATTAAAAAGGCAAGATAACCAGATCAAAGTATTGTCTTTATGTGCTGTCTTGCCTCAGGATGTAAATGATCATGGTTCTCCACAACTTCCTGCCCCTTTTGTCTTTCTGTTATTTCCCTTAAACCCTGTTCTGCTATCCATTTACTCAAGCTCACTCAGCATGTTATGCATTGTTTTCTTCTGTCCCTCTTGCCTTCAATCTGCTCTGTGAGTATCAGATTCTCCAAGCTCTCTTTCCTCAATATGTGTCTTAGGAACATTAACTGTCTCTTTCTGATGTTAAGTATAAGTTTCCTTTTAGTTTCCATTGTCTTTAAAATTTTATTGTTGTTCACATGTTCAGTCTATGGCATCCTCAACATCCTTTTGTAGAACCAAATTTCTTTTGCTTCAAGTTTCTTCTTCATCTTTGAGGATATCGTCCAACCCTCACTCCCTTACAGGAGGACAGATATCACATAACAGTTTTTAGTACTCTTTTCTTTGTTTCTAGTAAAGTTTATTTTTTTATTTCTTAGTACTCTGCTTAGCTTTTGGAACGCAACTTTGGCTATCCGAATACAACTTTGGATTTCAGTGTCACATTTTCTATTCTCTGTTAAAACACTTCTCAGATATTTAAATTTTTGTACTTGTTTGATTTTGGCATGCATTTTTCTACCAATTTGCAAATCACATTTTGGACTCATCTTTTTGCTACCAACCATGCATTCTGATTTTTGTAGTTAATGATTAATCCACTTTCACTCTCCTTCACTACCTTCTGTAGGAGTTTTTGTTGTTTTCTTTCTGTGTCAGCTATATATTTGCATATATCTGTGGCCAACTTGCCATGCCTGGTCAGTACCAAAGCCTCAAACATAGAAAATTTATCATTTACAAGGAACAATTTGAAACAAAGACAAAAATCGGTTTGACCAAATCCAAAATAACATTTATTCAAAAATGACTGAATGTATTGACTGTGTGTGATTCAGTTGTCTATGGTATTAGTGTTCGAGTATATAGGTGAAAGTGATTTTCCCAGTTGTGCACATGGTGAAAAGTTCAAAATGTCTTTTCCTTAATTACATTTGTGAGATAGAAAGAAAAGTGTCAGTGAAACAGTGCTAACTGGTGCCGCTCATGTAGGGTGTTCCCAGTTCTTGACCTGGTTAACATGGCGATGTCTGGAATCAGTGAGTTTGTTCTTTGACTGCAGTCATTGAAGGAGTGGGAAAAAAGGGATGAATGACTGCTTTCCTTTCATTTGCCAACATGATGTTCATTAGCTGGCAGATTTCTCCATGCTGAACTCAAAATTTCTGCACTATTTATATGTTTACGATGGTTGTCAATGATGTAGGGTGTGGACGTAGTTGTAAGCTAAAATTTGCACCTACTTGAGATTAATGTTCACAGTGAGGAAAATGAGTGGGAGAAAAAAGCGTATTTTCTGACAAATTGTTTTTAGGTTCACTACTGTAACAAATGTATGAGTGAACATTTGACAAGGCAAGTGTCATGGCGGCGGACACAAAAATGGCAGTGCGCGTGCGTGACGAGGCTGAGAGTGAGGCCCGTATTCATTTGCATAAGCGTATGCCTCACCGGCGTAGAAGCTGAGAGTTTGCAAGGGTAAAGGAGAGTTGTCCATTTGTGCGAAAGTCACACGTGCTGTTCGTTTTGGTGTCGACTGCGGTGTAAGACTGAGCAGCAGCAGCAGCAGCAGAAGAAGACTACGACTACGGAGAAGAAGACGGAGAAGACAAAGATTACGGATTTCTAATTACAACTACATATCTTATGTTGTTAAGATTCTGGATAAACTCAACTATCTGAAGAACAAATAAATGGTATGGCTTTGGCAAAATTTCTTTGCATCCCTAGGACTCTTAATATTTTTTTTCTTTTTCTTGAACACCATTCCTTTCACAGGTTTCACTTTGGTTCTGCTCTTATTTTCTGTTTGTTTCTTTTTGTTAGAAACAGCCCAGCTCATCCACAGGTGACAGCCAGAATAGTTCTCCCTCTGGAATTTTATTTTTATATCCTCAGGTTCAAAATTTTCATCTTCTTGTCAAAATTTTCGTTATGTTCTTCTCCCAAATGTTCTAAACATTCTGAAATAATCAACTAACCTGTTATCTTATATATCAATGAAAGAGGCTCCAAATGGATCTCATCTTTTAAATTTACATAAGTTATTTGCATTTTTGTGATTGGTCAATAAATCCAATGGGGATATATTTTTCAAATTGGAATAAGAAATCACAAACTGTCCTCCTTGACCAAATTATTCTTGGCAGTTTCTTTTTATTAGCCAGTTCTATTTTTAGAAACAAATGTATCACATCAAATTTATTTTTTATTAACTGTGTGGCTCTCGTTGAATTTTTTTTGTTTGTTTGTTTGGGGTTTTATGGCATATCAACCACTATGGGTTATTTAATGCCAGATCCAGTATTTACTAGATATATCAAAAATGTATAGTTGGCAACATCATTGTTTCAAAAAAATGTATCCCTAGCAACATCATTGTTTCAAAAACGTATAGCTGGCAACATCATTGTTTCAAAAACGTATAGCTGGCAACATCATTGTTCCAAAAACGTGTGGCTTTCGTTGAAATACACTTCTCTTTTATGTAAGTGTAAAAGACAAACCTACATTATTAAACGTTTATTTATCTACACATTTTTTATTAAGCAATTATTTTAAATTTTTTTCTTTTATTTTCAAATAAAAAATATACTAACCCTCTCACATTTAATTTATCCATTTATCCTTTGCATATTTATCATTATTGGCACATCATTTTACCTGATCCATTCTCCAGCCTTCATCAGGTGTATTTCATGAGAACAAAGGAAACCTCTTGCTCAAAACAGCGCCAAATTGTTGGAACACTTAAATCAATTCTTCATACGCTTATTATTGTTAAGACAAGGTTTTGATTGATCTGTTCTCCAACCCTCACAGGTTTAATTTTTTCATAGCTCAAATATCTTCTTTGCATATTTATCATTATTGTCACATCATTTTACCTGATCCATTCTCCAGCCTTCATCAGGTGTATTTCATAGAAACAAAGGAAACTTCTTGCTCAAGACAACAGGAAATAGCTACAAAAATTACTCGTTAATATACCCTCTGGTCTGGTGTATTTCTGCAGTATTAGGTACATAAATTAAACATATGATCATTTAATATAATGTGTAGTCACTTCCGGAACCCTTAATTCGTAATTTGGGTCTGTTAACATTATTTTCAGTTTCCCTACTCTTTGTGCTCTCGCAGTTTCTGTCTGACTTAGAATAATTATGTCTCATTCATTGTATGAAGGATCTTTTGCATGACCCCATTGCAGTTCAATGTCAGATCTGTTCTCTTTGATTCTGTCACTGATCACATCCAGCATCCTGTGATGTCTTCACTGTCTAAGGCAGGGCTAGTTACCAAATACTATGCCTTGCCAAAGGGAGTAACCCCATGATATGATCATTACAGCTGTGATTTTAGAGTTATCCTCTGACACCAATTGACAACAACAGCCAGAGAGCTGAATCTGTTCTGCTACTTAACCCATAGTCGGGGGTAGAAGATAGATGCATATCTTTCCCAAGAGTATTTGAATGCTAATGAATCTAATGAACTTGACTGGAATACAATCTTAGCTCTGTAATGTGCTGCTCTCCATTATATTACCTTCATATCCACACATTGGCATAGTATGTTATAAAGAGCATATTTTGTCAGACTTTGCTATTGGAAATAAACAAATCTACTGAGAATCTACAGACAGGCCAACACGAGGATCTCTCCCCCCTTTCTTGTTGATAGATGCTGCCTAGTTCCACATCCTTACAAAATCATAGCAACAACTATTGTTATGGAGTAATTCCGAGCAACTTCATTATTAAAAGCATTTGAGAGATGTTTTAAAATTTGGACTTTAATAAATGTTTAAAAAATTATTTACATTTGGAGGTTTGAAAAAGTTATCAAATGAATTGAAAGGTGTTTTGTTATATTTTGTGAGGTCAGGCCAATAACTTTTCACCCACCATCTTTGTAATGTTGTTTATTGGTTTTTGAATAAATTTTCATTTCAGATCTGGAGAAGAAATTCCAAATATATTTGGACAAGGGGAAGGTGCCATCTGGCTTGATGACCTCAGTTGTACTGGATCAGAATATGATGTTGAAGTTTGTCCCAATCTTTCTTGGGGAGTGCATAACTGTCAACACAATGAGGATGTTGCCATTAAATGTTCCACTGCAGACCAAATTGGTAAGTAATTTATTTCTCTAATTAATTTAGGAGTTGTTGAAACTTATGTTCTCTTCTTTCCAAGAATTATTTACACTATTGATGATATTATCATTAAATTTATACTGATCCAGTTTTCAGCCTTCCTCAGATATACAATCTATTTGAAAGGAAGATGGACACTTTACAAACAGTGCTCACAAATTTTAGGTTATTTTTTAAAAATTTATTTGAATAGAGAAGGAATCATGTTAACCAGCATCATATACTTATCTGGCCATCCCAGAAGGGATATGATGATCTCTACCTTCCATCTTAGCATTACTTTGAATGCATCCCAGAAAGAGATGTATGACCTTCACAAAAAGTGCCTCTTTCCAGGTGGACATTTTCAAACTCAGGAATTTAGCAATCAGTGCATAACTATTAGACTCCTTGGCAAACCAGTCTTGCGTCTACCATTTTGGCTCTATCACTATCTGAACCTATGTCCACCTTTGCATTAATTCATTGGGATTGTTGTCCTATAAAAGAGGTATTCAGCATTAAATAAACCAAGAAGTGTTGATATGTCAGTAAATTAGCCAACCTAAGCATTGTATGAAGCTGTCATCTTTTACATAATTTTCATGTAATAGCTATGAAGCATTGATGGAGAATAAACGAACTGTGCCCTCACTTTATTTTCTATGAGAAAAATAATTTTTACTGGATTTCTGCAGCAAAAATAATTTTTAATGTAAAACTAATGGGCAAAAATGCTTGTCAAAGCATTTCAATAATCAAATTTTGGTACTTATATAAATGACTGCCAATGTATTGCAATAGTATAATAATTTGCAATGTATTTATATAGTAAATGATGCAGTTAAATGTTTGGCAATATATTTCTATAATAGAAACTATTTGGAATTCATTCCTATAATAAAATGATGCACAATGCATTCCTGTAGTAATCATTACTCCATTATTTGCAATGCATTCCTATAACAACAGTTATAAAATGAAAACTTACCAAGTAATAAGTCAAGATTAATTGTTATTGTTCAAGTATGCTCTGTAAATTTACATTGAGCACTGTTTTGTAAAAATAAAAATATCAATAAGAACACCGGATTATATATCTTACTGTTCTTTCTATTTTTACTATAATATATATATATCCTGGTCACATAGAAACAGTTGCAAATCTCCTGAAACTATGTTTTTAATGCATGTGTAAATATTCACACATCTCACTCTCTTTTTGTTTTATGCCTTTTTCTCTGCAGCCGTCACAGCCGTCAGAATCCAGCTTATTGGTGGCTCATCAGAAATCAGTGGAAGAATTGAAATCACTCGTAAAGGAGTCAAAGGAACTGTCTGTGATGATGACTTTGATAACAACGATGCAAAAGTTATTTGTAGAATGATGGGATACAGGTGACTTTGATTTTTAATCATTTTATATATTTTCTTTCGAGAAACAAGGATTAATATTATGAATGAAATAAACTGCAACAATTTATTATCGGCAAAGTTGTTGAAACACTCAAGTCAATTCTTCATATGCTTACTATTGTTAAGTTTTTGATTGATCTGTTCTCCAGCCCTCTTGAGGTGTAATTCATGAGAACAAAGGACACCTCTTTCACAAGAAAATGATGAATTAGCAACAAAAAGTATTTGTCAATATACCCAATGGTCCGATGTATTTCCATAGCATTATGTACATTAAGTACCCCGGTGATTAGAAAATATGATAAGTGGGAACCCTCCTTAACACCCCTTTGAAAAGAAAAACCTGATCATGTTTTATTCTATACTAGCTTGACTTATACATTTTGTTGAAATGCTGACAGATGCCATCGTCTTCTGCTTCCTTACTTCCTCATGATGCTCCCTGTAAATTACCTGGACTTCATCACACAGAGTCTAATGCATAGCCTTCTCCACCCTAACAGATTTTTCCACATCACCTTTAATTATGGCTTTCTTATGTCTTTCAGTCTGACTCTAAGAGCATAACTGATTTCCTCCTTAGATACCTTACCACATGTGCATAATATATTATAAATGTACTTTCTTTCCTTACATTTTCTATTCTAAAGAACCAACATTAGTAAGAACTTTGTGAAGGTTTGTCTTACTATGAAATACTACACTGATATTGTAAAGTTGACAAGTCCTATATACTGTCCCTCTTACATAAAAAATGGTCTCCTATAGCTATATAATAATTTGTATATAGTAATCTTCACTAGTGGATAGATAGTGTAAGTTAGATCAACTTTACTATCAAAAGTATTTTAGATATTTTTTACACTTTTAGAATTTAATAATTATTTTAAAATTTACATTTAAGTTATTATTATTTTCTTAAAAATCTATCAACCTAATTGAAAGTTGTTCCTAAATGTGTTTTGATCCTTTTGTTTTATTTTGGAAAGTGAGTCAAGCCAAGAACCTTTTTGCCCACCACCTATGAAACATTTTTAGTTTTTTGAAATAATTTTCAATTTCAGTTCTGGAGAAGTAATTCCAAATATATTTGGAGAAGGGCAAGGTACCATCTGGCTTGATGATCTCAATTGTACTGGATCAGAATATGATCTTAAAATTTGTCCCAACATTTCTTGGGGAATGCATAACTGTCAACACTATGAGGATGCTGCCATTAAATGTTTCAAAGACGCAAATACAACCACAATTATGCCTCCAACTTCAAATGGTAAGTAACCTGTTTCTTTGAATAATTCATGAGTTGTTTAGACTTATCTTTCCAAGAATTATTTTGGATATTGATGTTATTTTGTCTGTTGTTTTTATTAAATTTACGCTGATTCAGATTTTCACACTTCCTCAGATGTACAATCTATTTGAAAAGAAGACAGACATTTTGCAAGTTTTTTTCACAAATCTTTTGCTATTTTTTTTAAAAATTATTTAGAGAGAGAGAAGTGATTATGTTATCCAGTGTCATATACTTATCTGACCATCCCAGATGGGATGCAATGATCACTTCCTGCCAACTTAGCTGTGCTTAGAATGTACCCCCCAAAGAGATGTTAAAAACTTTCCAAAAGGTGTCTCTTCCCAGGTGGATATTTTCAAACCAGTCTTGTGTCTCTCATTTTGACTCTATCACAAACTGAATCTATGTCTACCTCTTCATTCATTTGTGTGTGTGTGTGTGTGTGTGTGTGTGTGTGTGTGTGTGTGTGTGCATATATATATATATATATATATATATATACATATCCTATTCACAAATAAACAACTGTATATGTCCAGAAGCCATGTTTAAATTCATGCATTAATTTTAACATGTTTCACTCTTTTTTTGTGTTTTGCCTTTTTCTCTGCAGATGTTAGAATCCAGCTTATTGGTGGCTCATCAGAAATCAGTGGAAGAATTGAAATCACTCGTATTGGAGTCAAAGGAACTGTCTGTGATGATGACTTTGATAACAATGATGCAAAAGTTATTTGTAGGATGATGGGATACAGGTGACTTTGACTTTTATTTTTTTTAGAGAAACATAATTGTTACAACTCTCAAATAATTTTTTGTATGCTTTCTTTTGTTAAATCAAGGTTTTGTTTGATTGTTTCTGCAGTAAAATGATTTTGTGGTGGGGAGTAAATTGAAGGAGAGGGAGAACATCACATCTGTCATCCTCCAGATTATAGAATAAGGAACATGCAAAAACAAACTTGGAACTACTCTTTGAAATTTGAAAGGAACAAACATTTATTATATAGACATAAAAGACAATGAACAAAATAAAAATTTTACAAAATAGGCTTGCACAATAATTTCCTGAAATTTTCTCTTCAAAATCTTCACCTTCTTGTCAAAATTTTTGTTACTTTCTTCTCCAAAATTTTCTACACATTATAAAAATGATCACCTAACCTGTTACATATTTAATACGAAAAGTCAGTGAATTGTACTTGCATGGAGCATTATCTGTTGGGTGCATAATAATGATTTAAGTTTCTTTTCACCTCTCTCAGTTCCCACCTCTCTCTCTCTCTCTCTCTCTCTTTTCACCTTTCTCTTTTCACCTCTCTCACTTCCCACCTCTCTCACTTCCCACCTCTCTCTCTCTTTTCACCTTTCTCTTTCCACCTGTCTGAGATTACGTATTTGCATATTTATATTTCAGCTTTCTTTAGACAAACAATATTTTAAATATTTTTAAAATATTTTCAAGCGAATATGATTCAAAAATATTTTTTGGCATATTAAAAAATAAGTTAATCTGATATAAAAAATATTTTAAATAGGTACCTCCATGACATCACTAAAAAATCAGCATATCGTGATGAAAACATTCTCCAATCGTAATGAAAACATAGTTTTATTGTCAAAATCGTTATGTTATTATTAAGAGGAAGGATCAAAGTATTTTTTGATAAATTTAATTAAATTTTTTACTCCTTTTTAGAACATTGGAAATTTTGATAAAAAACTTGTTTTCTTGCATCAGTGGTTGTATTAACATTTAGAAGAGCAAATTTTCTTTTTTTGTGTTGACATTTAAATAAATTTGGAAATTCTTGCAAATCTTTTTAAATCAGATCTGGTCTTACCAAAAATCTGTTCTGAATCAAAAAATAAAAAATGCAATAAAACTAAGTCATTATTTAATTAGAGAAGTTTTTAATTGCTTTTATGAATAATATATATTAAACAGAATATTGTCTGAAGAAAAAAATTTTTACATGATTTTTTAATAATTTTTAAAAATTTAAAATTGAATAATTTATAAAGTTTTTGAATGTTTTAAAGTTCAATTTCAATGAGATAATTCTTATGGAATATTGATATTAAGTAAAACTATTTTTACTAATCATATATTTTAAAGACCCCGACTATTATTTTCCATTTGGTTTTATATATGTATTTAGATGCAGAATTTCTGAAGTATGGATGTACAAACCGATAAATCTATTCTTAAAAGGTCATGTGTTTTAATGTTTGTCCCTCCTGACAGGAAAAACATTGAAACCCTAATGAAATTTGTCATCTGCTACACCATACTTAACTATGAACACATTCAGCAATCAATCTGCCATCAATACATCAATTAACACATCAGAAAATCAAGACCTTGTGGTTGGGAAATGCTTGTATACAACATTTTAGGCTATAAGTAAATAATATTTCTTTCAAATCAAATTAACTTTAAATTTGCCAATTTTCCTCAAATAACATTTCAGAAATATATATTTTATTTTTGCAAGGTTTTTAAAATGGAAAATTAAGTTTTGTTTATAAATGTCTAAAAAATAGCTGACGTTATTGATTTCACTGAAAAAAAATGTAAGTCTATTCCAATCAATATAATTTCTGTCTGAAATACATGAAAATATTTTGCTTACTGGGTAGAGTAAATTTAATCTTTTAGCTTTCATTTAAAGCTAAATTGAAAGCTTCAGGAAAGTGTTTTCATTTTTAAAAATTCATTTTAAACCTTACACATACCCAATTTGTGGAGTTACCTAATTTTAAGTGAATAACATTTAAATACACAAGTTGTTGATACAGTAAGTATTTTTATTTCAACTTTTTTAAAATAGATAATTATTTTAATGTTGAAATCAACTTCAATGTTTTATAACCTGAACCATCAGTGACTCAACAGGTCATGAGTAGTCTAATCTTATATAGCATTGAAAGAGTTTCCAGACAGTTCTCAACTTTTAAATTTACATACTTTTAATTTTTTTATATTATTTTCTATTAAAAAATTATATCATCCCTCATGGGTTTAATTTCTTCATTGCTCAAATATACTTTTGCATATATATCATTATCATCACATCATTTTTCCTGATCCATTCTCCAGACTTCATCAGGTGTATTTCATGAGAACAGAGGAAACCTCTTGCCCAAGACAACAGGAAACTAGCTACAAAAATTACTCATGAATATACCCTCTGGTCTGGTCTATTTATGCAATATTAGGTACCTCAAATACCCATATGATCACTTACATAACCATTCATTTGTAAGCATCTTCTTCCTGGTGTTGTTAACATTATTTCTAGTTTCCCTATTCTTTGTGTTCTCACAGTTTCCATCTTATATAGAATAATTATCTTGCATCCATTGTCCTGTACCAAGCATGTTTATCATGTCCACATTGCAGTAATAACAGATCTGTTCTGTTAGATTCTGCCACTGACCACTATCCTGCTACCAATGTCTTCACTGTAAAGATGTCACTTGTGGCTTTCAAGTGCTTTAACTTCCCAAAATGCAACCCATTATTATTATGGCTTTGAATTCAGAGGTTTTCTTCTTCTACAGTAATTGCCAACTACAGCTAGAGACTTCAATCTGTCCTGTTATTTAACCCATAGTTGGGGAAAAGATGGATGCATACTTTTCTCAAGAGTATTTGCATGCTAATGAATCAATGCATTTGACTGGAATACAAACTTGGCTCTGTGATGCACTGCTATCCATTATGCCACCTGCATATCAAGACATTAGCATAGCATATTATAAACATCATCTTTCTCTTGTAAGCAAGCAAATCTACAGATAGTCTGACCCTTCCCGTTTCTTGTTGATAGATGCTGCATACTTCCACCTTACAAAATCATAGCAATAACTATTGTTATGGAGTAAAGCATTTGAGATAATTTTCAGTTTTAACTTTAATAATTGTTTTTAAAATTAATGTATTTAAAATTATTTATATTTGGACCTTTAAAAAGTTATTATTAATTAAAGTTATTATTATTATTAATTGAAAGCTAATCTAGAATCAATTCTGATCATTTTGTCCAATTTTAGAGAGTGGAGTCAGGCCAAGAACCTTTCACCCACCACTTATGTCATGTAGTTTGTTTTTTATTTTTAAAATAAATTTTCATTTCAGTTCTGGAGAAGATATTCCAAATACATTTGGAGAAGGGAAAGGTGTCATCTGGCTTGATGACCTCAGTTGTACTGGATCAGAATATGATCTTGAAGTTTGTCCCAATCTTTCCTGGGGAGTGCATAACTGTGGACACAATGAGGATGTTGCCATTAAATGTTCTAAACAAGCAAATACAACTTTATCAACAACCACAAGTATACCTCCTACTTCCTCAACAGACCAAACTGGTAAGTAACCTGTTCCTCTGATTAGTTCAGGAGGTTTTGATTTACATTCTCATTCTTCTAAGAATTATTTAGACTACTGATGCTATTTTATTTCTTGTTACCATAAAGTTTTCGCTAATTTAGTTTTAATAATAATATAATAATGAACCATCTTTATTTCATATCAGATTTAAAAAAAAATATACACAGGCTTTAAATAGGAGTGGGGACTTACCTATAAGGTACTCTTCCGCCTAACTCCCCACTTTATTTTCTTTCACGTCAATAAGAGGAAGTAAAAAAAGAATGAGAAAAATACAAAAAAAACCCATTACAATTACCGCACAATACAACAGGGAAACAAGTAAACCAGAGATTTATGGCAGTGAACCATTCTGGTGAAAAGCAATGTCACTTGTACTACATATGAGACAAAAACAACAGACTAAAATTCTTTCTGGACACAGGAGCAGCAGCCCTGGCTATGGACACAACCACTTCCCCACTGTCTTCAAATTACAGGCAGCGAATGGCACCCACATTGGAATGATGCAACTGATGCTAAATATTGTAGGTAATGTGGTCACTTACACATCCTGGGAGCTGACTTTTTAGCTGATTTGAATTTCTCCGTGCATTTTATTTTTGTTCACCCTGTGCAAGGCCCTGGGGTCACTAGAAGTAGAGGCACAGCTTATGCGGATATGTGCAGAAGATGACGGTTAACCCTAGCCTTGAACAAGTTAAGACTGCAGTGATTGGGGGAAGCATCCTCTTGAGAGTTTGTTCCACAAGGCAGTGGTTTGTGGGAAGAAGCTGCTTGAGTGGAACTTACATCTCACCAGGAGGAGCCATGAAGGGAATGAGAGCCATTTGCTTCAATGTATTTGGCATGGTGGGTCTGAGCCATGAAGGTTAGGACAGGTGGAACTAAAGAGTGTAGTTCATTTCAACACTCAAAATGGAAATAGCGATAGAGCAACAGTGAGAGGTTTGCGACGTCTTGTCAGAGTGGAAAATAATTTATTGCTTACTGGGATGCAGAGATACTTTTGGACTCTATTGAGAGTTGAAAGTGAAGATTATGTAGCTCCAGCCCGTATTTGGCAGCAGTACTCCATTTTCAAGTGTGATCTGGTTTTTGTAAAGGTAGAAGATAAAAAAGGAAGAGTGAAGTACTTACTGGAGAGATACAGGGAACCAACCATTTTCCCAGCATCTTTAGCAATGGATTTTGTGTATGAGTTACATTTTATGTCTCGAATAGGCACTCAAGGCATGAGGCCTCCCTGAGTGAACATCCGTTTATCACGATTGTTGAAAGTTCTGTGTTCAATTGGTAATGGTGGAGGGTCACTATTTTGGTCTTTGAGGCATCGAATATGACCAACCAGTTTTTCCCCACTGTGCAGGAAATCAGGAAGGGGATGGCCTTTATGAAGAACAGAACTCTATTGGAATAACATGACAAACATCTGTATCACCGGTATCCATACGCATTACAACTCAACAGGGCTCAGTATTACAACTTGCTACAACCTGGACTACATATAGATTTCTAAATCAGTACAAAGTAACAGACTCAATCAAATACCAGAAACAGCACTACATAAAAACAAGCAGACATCCAGTAAATTCTCACCGAGGAAGAGTTTACATGCATAAATACAACTTCACCAAATGCTACATGAAGGAATCGTTTGTACCTCAGATAATCCATACACTTCACGACTTCACTTAGCCCACGAGTTAGGTAGCAACAATTTAGAATATTTGTCGACCACAGGAAACTAAATTCTTCAACTGTATTCAGACCATTATCCAGTCCTTCATATTCATGACTTTGCATCAGGACTGCAGGGTGAACTCATATTCTCAAAACTCTCTCACACCAGAAACATATTACCAGATCCCTATAGTCAACATCAACATACCCAAGACAGCAATGATAACATTATTTGGACTTTATGAAGTTTTAAAAATACTATTTAGTTTAAGGAAAGATGCCCTGACATTTCAATGTCTTATCAACAATGTCCTATGCGTATTACAATCTGCATACATATACATCAACAAGATTCTTGTATATATTGCTAAAATTGGCAAACACAAATAACACCTCCAGTGATTGTCTAATTTTTCCTCTGGAGGAATTTAGACAAATGCACCTTTGGTCTTCCAACATCAATTTTCTTGGGTATAACATTAACACTGATGGCATCTTACCTCTACCTGAGAAGACTAAATCCACCCAAGACTTCCCTACACCAGTAAAGATGCTAACCTCAGGTTAGATCATTTTTCACCAAATATTTGTACCAAACTGTTTATTGACACTTCTTCTGCTTATAAATCTCCTTTAGAAGAACAACAAAAGAATTATCCTCAAACAGGACGCTTTAGAGACATTAAATGTTGCTAAACCCATACTAACCAACTTACAAACTGTCATACATTGACAATGATCTGGAAATGAAAATTCTGCAACCACAAATGCATCTGACACAGTCATAGATGCAGTCATCAAACAATTCCCAATGTAAATCAATCACTTCATCTCGGCTACACTGTCATCAACACAATCAATATACAATACTTTTTCCAAAGAGCTACCAAGGAATCAAATTTGTGGTATACTCTAACAACCAAATGCTTACAACCAAAATCAACACAAGCTCAGATAAATATACATTCAGAGAAATTAGACACTTTGACTATGTCATGCAATTCATGACCAATACACAATGGATGTCTAAAAAGTTCATAGGCTGACCAAATACTATGATTGAATTTCACCAAATGTGGTTTATTTTTTAATGTAGTCCTCCTTGTGGTCCACATACTTCTTCTATTGAATAATATTTCAAAGTGCTTCTATTTTTCGACCAATAAAAATGCTTCCCTCCTAATTATACTCGCGTCGTTTTTTGAGCTCATTAAGCCATAAAAAATGCCATAAAAAGGGTCACAAGGGGAAGTACAAGGCAGTCAACAGGAGGCTGGGAAAGAGATCTGTCACGGTCAGTCTGGGCAGTCAGCAGGAGGTACGCCAACCAGTGGGAACTACTATGAGAGATCAACTCGGATCGGCAGCTGGCTTATGAACTATACCACAAGGTAGCTGTCCCAAAAGCACACGTTCCTATCAAAATAAATCACGTAAATCTATTTCTGCTGTTGTCGTATTTCTGTCCTGCAACCATACGCTTGTCTATAACAAGAACATAAAGCACACACGTCTCTTTCATTTCAAGGAATGCCTACTAGTGTACAAATTCAGAATATCTCCCCGGAAAACTTAATGCTCCACTCGACTGCACTCTCTGGTACCCAGCATGGATCATATCAGAGAACTCAATAGAACTCTCCAAATATCATCTGCACATATACAACAGAAGCATAGACGGTCATTCTACAAGGCGTTTACACTTGATTCAGTCTAACCCGTCAACAGTGCAATCAAGGCTGCATTCATGTCCACATATGAGCATCACTCAGGTTTGAGGGCTATCACATGGAATAGGATTTTTACTGCACAGCCATTAATGAAGGATGTCGGACTCTGATGGAATATATATGGACTGGTTTCCCCGAATCATGCTATGACCTCTCGTTGGTGACCTCTCAGTTTTGGCCTATGTTTGAAGAATTCTACTCTGACAGAGCAGTACTGATCAAGAATAAAATTCTTATACTTCAACAACCTCATGTGGAAGTACTTGAATCCCTACATTCTGCACATCAAGGTTGTAAATGGCATGCTACAAATACCGAATAACACCTTTGGCCTGGTTTGGATGCCAGTGTCCAGCAGACCAGAACCCAATGCCAGATATTTAACTATTGCCCCATCACAGCCAAAGGAGCCCTTGATGGCACTGTCTAACCCTGAATTCCCATTCCAACAAACTGTGATTGACTTATTCATCTTACATGGTGTAAATTATGTTATATATGCAGATTGGTACACTCGTTAGGTAGAAGTGGCCCTAATGTCATCTGGGAAGGCCAGAGCACTACGTGACACCATGAGAACATATGGTGCATCTGAAGAACTTTCTTCCCACGAGGGACCGGCTTTTGATTCCCAAGAATACAACTCATTCCTTAAGAATTGGGGAATAAGGAAACGTACTTCATCACAAAGCAATTGTTGGGCAGACTGGCTGTCAAAATCATTAAGTATCTACTCACAGGCAACATGGACAGCTGTGTCATGCTCATGCAGTCCATGCTTTGCTGACCAACACATCAGGCCTGGCCAGGATCTTGCCATGTCTCCTGCGATGATGTTATATGGTCATGTTATCAAAGACTATCTCCCTGTCCTATGGGACAAATACCAGATATGTAATGAGTGGAGAGAAATTGGTGAACTGAGAGAGGCAGCAATGGGCAAAAGGCACATGCGGAACAAACACTTTTACAATGAACATTTTCGCCCACTTCTGGAATTACAAATTGGTGATTCTGTTCAGATCCAGAATCAAGATGTCTCTTACTCTCATCAGTGGATAAAAACAGGGAGAACCGTGGAGATACGTAATAACCGGCTGTACTGTGTGCGGGTGAGTGGAAGCAATCGGGTAACTCTATGCAACTGTCTCTTTCTCCATCATGTCTATGAGAAAATGACTGGATCGAGATGCCAAGTCAGGATTGATTACATTGCACATCCTCCTTTGAATTTTTGTCGAGAACCTTGAGATGAACATCTGGCAACAGTACTCAATGCATGGACGAATGGTAGATTTGTAAATATGTAGGATGGACTCTGACAAGAAGAAACCTTCCGGCATGACACACAGTGAGCCAACTTTCCTTGCAGCAGAAGCAACTATTGATTCAATATAATTGTTCCACTTCAAGTCATTCAAAAGCATATGGCTGAAAAGGTGCAGAGAGACACTCTCCTCAAGTTTAGCATCAAGCATGCAATGGTGGACACTGAATTATCTCTGTGGTGGCTAAATAAGAGCAGTTTTGTTTTGGAGGCATTAAAATTTACAAGCCATTTCCTACCCGGGTAGGACTGAAGTTCTTTTTTTAAAGCACTGCCAGGTTTACTATTGAATAAGTCTTCTTTGAAGAGTCAAATATCAGGTTACCTGGAAAGAAACAATGCAGTTATTAATAAAAAGAGTTGAAATTAAAGCATGCAAGGTTTCACAATGCTAGCATCACTCTTTCATAGACAGCCTATGAGCTTTTAAGCATATGTAAAAGGCAAGGACAACACTGTCGCAGCAACAGCCTCAAGAGGAGACATCAACACATGCATCGAGTTACTAATATCAGAACAGATTTCAGAGTCAACATTACAAGATGTATGAACAAACATTTCATTCAAGCTCTGAGAATTACCAGTCTCCTTCAGTAACAAGATGCTTTACTTTGACATCACAGTGGATAGCCCCAGACCCTATATCCCTCTCCCACAGAATGAAAAGGTTTTCCAACACCACATGGAATATAACATCCTAGCAAATGAGCCTCATTCAATCTCATCACAGAGCACTTCATTTGGCCGAACATGATGACTGATGCATGAGAATGGTCTACCATATGCCGAGAAAGTCAATGATGTAGAATTCATCATCATATCAAATCACTGTTAGAACTCCACAAGTAATCACAACTGACTTTGAAAAACAATTCCAATCAGTCTTACTTTCTACAAAATCTTAATTTTTTCTGGAATGCCATCCCAAAATACCAGGGTCATAAACCATCTCATCTGACCAATCAGTAAATGCCCACATGCAGTAGTCCTTTTTGAACAATTGACTCCCTATAAAGCTTTGGTGGACTAAATAACTTTCCAGGCCATCAGTAGCATCACCAAGATACTTCGATGAATAGCAATGCTTTCAACCAGCAATGAAGCCAGCAGTAGTGGCAGAGACCAATTTCTCGACTACTACAATGTGATAATTCATGGAAAACTTATCCCATGTATCTATCTCACTCAAATAGATATAACATCAAATATAATAATATATCTTAATAACATATTTTAAATTTAATTTACCCCTTTAAAATCTTGTGTTCCTCTGCTGTATATTTAAAAAAGTAAATTTTTGGCTCACAAAACTGCATTCTTTGTGAAGAAACCTTTTGCTCCATTCTGTGTTTTCGGTTGTCATGGAAACAATCACTTCTGCTGGTGTTGGAACCTTCTTGAGTTGAAGAATGAAGGTAACATCATGTCACTCTTGCTTATACCTAAAGGCACTGATCAAGCCCTGTTTGCCAACACAAAAAAAACTTCTCAAAAGGCATGAACTCACTCTTTCATGAGCATCTCCATTTTGTTGCTAACCTCAAACAAGTCAGATTGCATGCACACAAGAAGAACCAATATAGGCAAAATAAACAGATCAGTTACCTTTTCTTTCCCTTTCCCACTAGTATACAAAAAACCAACATTAAAGCAGACGATAATTAAAATGTCTGTGGAAAATTCATTAATCTAGCAATCAATGTCTCTGCTAAATAGTTTGACACTTGGATACATTTTTTAAAATAAAATACAGCCTATCTACAAAATAAGTGTACGTAAGAAAATATAACAAGATATTTATTTTTATTATTTTAATTTCCAACAGATATGCATGTTGATGGTCTCCATGTGTTTATCTCAACTACTACTTTGTGTTATACCTTGAACGTATTCTCTTTCTCCCACAATTGATATACGATATCCCAGAATGAGCAAACATTCAAACCTTGTAGATCACAGGAAACAAATCCCTTTCACTTATCTCAACCACTGCTTATCTCTGTTGTTTTGTCACTTCCATATTGTTTTTTCTTATTAATGTTAAGCATTACACCAAATCCTTCTTATTTTTGTTAATCTCTTTTTGTGTTATACAACCTGAACAGAAATAAAGAATTGAAAATCTCCATAACCTATATTTAAATGCATGCTTTACTTTTGACAGGTTTGCCTAGAGTTATGATTTTTCTTTTTCTCTTCAGTCATCAGAATTGAACTTGTTGGTGGCTCCTCAGAACTCAGTGGAAGAATTGAAATCATTCGTAATGGAATCAGAGGAACTGTCTGTGATGATAGCTTTGATAACAACGATGCAAATGTTATTTGTAGAATGATGGGATACAGGTGATTTTGAGTTTCAATATTTTTTCTTTGGATAGACAATGAATTAGATAATGTAAATAATGACTGCAAAGAAAATATTTTATTTGATCCATTCTCTAGCCCTCATCAAGTGAAATCCATGAGAATGAACTTTTTCTCTCTAGAAAGAAAAAAAACAATTATCAACAAAATTAGTAATAATTGGTTTGGTCTATTCTGACATTATGAGTTGCATCAACTGTCCAGATGATAATAAAATATAATAAATGTATAGTTCCCTAACAGTGCATTTCTAAGCAAAAAAAACTTAATTGTGTGATTGTATTTTAATTTGTACTTTCCCCTCTAGCACAACTTATTAATAGTTTAATATATGTCACATCCTTCAGCTACCTTACTCCTTGAATAATGCTCCTTATTATCTGAACCTCATCCCATAGAATGTAATATATACATTCCTGGGGGAGCACTTTTCTCGTAATGTAGCTTCTTCCATGTCCTAACAACACCATCACCATAACCATTGTTATGTTGGAATTCAGGTCAACTTTAATTTTTAAAAATGTGCTTAAGATATTTCTTATACTTTTAATATTTATAGCGATTTTATAATTTAAATTTAGATTATTTTTAGAAGGGAGTGCTCAAAAATTCTCAGTTAATTCGAGAATTGATTTCAAAAGCAAATCTTGTCAGATTATCAGACATGTCCTGACCAGGCATCACTTTGTCACCAATGCAATGTGTCTTCCTTTTGTCTTTTCTACAAATATTTTCATAGCAACTGTTCTGATGAGCTTTTTTTTTCTCTGGTGCCTTGATTAAATGATTTAAAATGTGCTGCTAGCAGAGATATCAGTGCAGAATGAGATAACTGTGTTGATAAGTGGCAGTTGGATTTGTTTTTTTTATGAACTCTAGCTGGTTTGTTTGAAAATGTTTTGTACATGGTTGGAAAACTGGTAAAAGCCAAAATTGATTTGAAACTGAAGACTAGAGAGAAACCAGATGTCCCTGTCCTGTGTCAATTGGCTGCAATTTTTATAATTATCATAGTTTGGAATTTCTGTAAAGGAATCTTTCATCAGTAAGAAAGCCAGCTGATTAATTTATAGGAAGATGAAGATAATGAAATATGAGCTAAGGGCTTTGTGAATTGTAATTTTCTGTGGCCTGTCTAAGTAAAGTGAAGTCATTAATCGTTGTTATCAAAAAAGATTTCCCTACGCCAGTGCACATTTCAGTTGGCAGTCATTTTCTTTGAGGGAAGGAAACAGACCCGGTTCAAACACACCCACATTTCACTGAACACACAGACACATTGTATGTAGAGTTAACACTCAAACATCATAGCATAAGATTGAAATTCTGTCGACATATTTCTTTCTCTTCACATTGAATTTTGTCCAATTTCCAGAATGCATTTATGAAAGATCTTTTCTCCCCAGCAAGCTGACTACCAGCAATAGATTGTAAGCAGCAACCAAAAGCGATAGGTTACTATAATATTATTGATTTTCTCCCTGGACTCAAGTTCAGAATTTGTCAAGTGAAACAAGGCAGATAAATCTACTGGCCTTCTTGGCACTTGTTTCCAGGCATTGCATAGTCGGCTGATACTAACAAATTACCCGATGCACTTTGTTATGTCTGGTGCAGCAATCCAGCCAACTGTAATTGAGTTCCGTAACAGGGAGCTGACTATACCCTAGGAACTGGTTATATTTGGTGGTGTGCCATCTGGATAAGATCCTATCAAGTCAGTCCAAAAGCCAATCAAGGACATCAGTCAACCCATTCAACCTGTAACTCTCTGCGTTCTAGTGGATTTATGGCCTTGAAATGATTGAAAAAATCAGTCCCTACCTTCAGAATGTAATTTTACAAATAAATTTTCCTTTCAGTTCTGGAGAAGTAATTCCAAATATATTTGGACAAGGGCAAGGTGCCATCTGGCTTGATGACCTCAGTTGTACTGGATCAGAATATGATCTTGAAGTTTGTCCCAATCTTTCCTGGGGAGTGCATAACTGTGGACACAATGAGGATGTTGCCATTAAATGTTCTAAAGAAGCAAATACAACTTTATCAACAACCACAAGTATACCTCCTACTTCCTCAACAGACCAAACTGGTAAGTAACCTGTTCCTCTGATTAGTTCAGGAGGTTTTGATTTACATTCTCATTCTTCTAAGAATTATTTAGACTACTGATGCTATTTTATTTCTTGTTTCCATAAAGTTTTCGCTAATTTAGTTTTAATAATAATATAATAATGAACCATCTTTATTTAATATCAGATTTTTTTAAAAATATACACAGGCTTTAAATAGGAGTGGGGACTTACCTATAAGGTACTCTTCCGCCTAACTCCCCACTTTATTTTCTTTCACGTCAATAAGAGGAAGTAAAAAAAGAATGAGAAAAATACAAAAAAAACCCCAGTAAAACACGCATCAACAACAAATAAAAAAAACAACAGTGGTACTTGTGCTTATCCCCATAAAAAGGAAAAAAAAAAATTGAAATACATCAACATACAGATATACAGAGTATTGGTAGAAGCCAATAGGGAACCGACACCAACCAAACAAGAAAATACTTTAATAATTGTTTATAAGAGCAATACAAAATTTACTGTGCCTCCAATAAATATTTCCTATTTTTTAAATGAGTAAAAAGAAATAATTTTCAGCCTTCTTCAGATGTTCCTATTTGGAAGGAAAATAGATATTTTCCAAGTAGTTTCCAAGTAATTCAGGCAGTGTTTGAATTCCTTATTTTCTTTCTTTTTAATCTTCCAGATAGACATTTCCAAACTCGGATAGTAACCTTATCAATGTATACCTATTTGCCTCTATTTTAAATAGGAACTAATTTTACCTATCCACTAGTCTCTTTTGATTTCTGTGCCATATAATTTAAATAAACCAAGAAATGTTGATATGGCACTAAATTAAGTAACCTAACCATTGCATGATCGTGTTGTCTTTTACATAATTTTCAAATAATCTTTATGAAGTATTGATGAAGAATGAAAGAATTGATACCTTAATTTCATTTCCTATAATAAAAATAAAATCCCATAATATAAAATCTCTGTCAATGAATTCCCATAGATTGGCAATGCTTTGCCATAGCAAAAATGATTGGTAATGCTTAGCTATAGCAAAAATGATTGGCAATGCATTGCTGTAGCAAACGTGTTTTGTAATGCATTCCTAGAACAAACAGGATTGGTAGTGTATTTCGATACCAAACATGACTTGAAATGCCTGGCACACATTACTGGCAATGCATTACTATGGTGAAAATCTATAAAGGAGTGCATCAAAATTATGTTATGTTCTAAATACATATATATTTGCAGTTGTTATTAATTTCACTGTTTAGTAAAATAAAATCATGATATCTACTCAAACACATGTACCCACAAAAAATATTAGAAAATAGTTTTATAGTAAGAAATATTATGTGTGTGTGTTTCTATATACATATTGGTATTTCTAAGGAAAATCTTGTATCTTGTCAAAAAATATTAATGATATGATTTTTCTTACTTTCAAGATAAGCGCACAAATTACTGTTCAATTAAATGTCAACAAATTCAAATATCCACATACGGTAACCCCAATGCTCAACTGAACCCACCACTTAATATCCTGGAGAATATAAAACAAAGCAGAATTTTGCCAGTGACAACCTGAAAACCCAAGGGGATCCTACCATGTCATCACTGTTCCAGTTACCGCCTTCCAACAGGTGCAAAAGCAAAAACTACTTCCTACAACTGGAAGCTATTTTTGCATTCAGTAGAATGACCTCACAGAGAACCAAGTTTGGAAACTTAGTTCAAGCATAAGTGGCAAACATTGTGAATAAAGTAGCAGACATCTTAGAAAACATTCCTAAAAATCATCCACACACAATCGATCATTGAGAACGGAATGCTCCAACAAAGAATAACTCTGAGTGCTATTCAACTGTATATAGATTAATGACAGGACCTCATCACAACTGTTAAGTTTCATGAAAACTGTTGAGGTCAGCAAAATGCCTGAGTCTGCCCTATGCTGTCATTGCAGAGACAAACTACTGACAATCATGGCACATATCCTAACACAGTGAACAAGATATTTGTCAAATAGGACCAGAGAGTCACTGCACTGCATAAAATGACTGATGTAGTTAGTAGTCACGGTTTCAGCAGAGACCACCAACTAAACTCAGATATCTGCTGGTACCACCAGATATTCCAGGACAAGGCAAGGCATTGCAGAAAACCATTACAATCAGCGCACAATACAACAGGGAAACAAGTAAACCAGAGATTTATGGCAGTGAACCATTCTGGTGAAAAGCAATGTCACTTGTACTACATATGAGACAAAAACAACAGACTAAAATTCTTTCTGGACACAGGAGCAGCAGCCCTGGCTATGGACACAACCACTTCCCCACTGTCTTCAAATTACAGGCAGCGAATGGCACCCACATTGGAATGATGCAACTGATGTAGGTAATGTGGTCAATTACACATCCTGGGAGCTGACTTTTTAGCTGATTTGAATTTCTCCGTGCATTTTATTTTTGTTCACCCTGTGCAAGGCCCTGGGGTCACTAGAAGTAGAGGCACAGCTTATGCGGATATGTGCAGAAGATGACGGTTAACCCTAGCCTTGAACAAGTTAAGACTGCAGTGATTGGGGAAGCATCCTCTTGAGCGTCAGTTCCACAAGGCAGTGGTTTGTGGGAAGAAGCTGCTTGAGTGGAACTTACATCTCACCAGGAGGAGCCATGAAGGGAATGAGAGCCATTTGCTTCAATGTATTTGGCATGGTGGGTCTGAGCTTTATGAAGTTTTAAAAATACTATTTCGTTTAAGGAAAGATGCCCTGACATTTCAATATCTTATCAATAATGTCCTATGCGTATTACAATCTGCATACATATACATCAACAAGATTCTTGTATATATTGCTAAAATTGGCAAACACAAATAACACCTCCAGTGATTGTCTAATTTTTCCTCTGGAGGAATTTAGACAAATGCACCTTTGGTCTTCCAACATCAATTTTCTTGGGTATAACATTAACACTGATGGCATCTTACCTCTACCTGAGAAGACTAAATCCACCCAAGACTTCCCTACACCAGTAAAGATGCTAACCTCAGGTTAGATCATTTTTCACCAAATATTTGTACCAAACTGTTTATTGACACTTCTTCTGCTTATAAATCTCCTTTAGAAGAGCAACAAAAGAATTATCCTCAAACAGGACGCTTTAGAGACATTAAATGTTGCTAAATCCACACTAACCAACTTACAAACTGTCATACATTGACAATGATCTGGAAATGAAAATTCTGCTAACCGCAAATGCATCTGACACAGTCATAGATGCAGTCATCAAACAATTCCCAATGTAAATCAATCACTTCATCTCGGCTACACTGTCATCAACACAATCAATATACAATACTTTTTCCAAAGAGCTACCAAGGAATCAAATTTGTGGTATACTCTAACAACCAAATGCTTACAACCAAAATCAACACAAGCTCAGATAAATATACATTCAGAGAAATTAGACACTTTGACTATGTCATGCAATTCATGACCAATAAACAGTGGATGTCTAAAAAGTTCATAGGCTGACCAAATACTATGATTGAATTTCACCAAATGTGGTTTATTTTTTAACGTAGTCCTCCTTGTGGTCCACATACTTCTTCTATTGAATAATATTTCAAAGTGCTTCTATTTTTCGACCAATAAAAATGCTTCCCTCCTAATTATACTCGCGTCGTTTTTTGAGCTCATTAAGCCATAAAAAATGCCATAAAAAGGGTCACAAGGGGAAGTACAAGGCAGTCAACAGGAGGCTGGGAAAGAGATCTGTCACGGTCAGTCTGGGCAGTCAGCAGGAGGTACGCCAACCAGTGGGAACTACTATGAGAGATCAACTCGGATCGGCAGCTGGCTTATGAACTATACCACAAGGTAGCTGTCCCAAAAGCACACGTTCCTATCAAAATAAATCACGTAAATCTATTTCTGCTGTTGTCGTATTTCTGTCTTGCAACCATACGCTTGTCTATAACAAGAACATAAAGCACACACGTCTCTTTCATTTCAAGGAATGCCTACTAGTGTACAAATTCAGAATATCTCCCCGGAAAACTTAATGCTCCACTCGACTGCACTCTCTGGTACCCAGCATGGATCATATCAGAGAACTCAATAGAACTCTCCAAATATCATCTGCACATATACAACAGAAGCATAGACGGTCATTCTAAAAGGCGTTTACACTTGATTCAGTCTAACCCGTCAACAGTGCAATCAAGGCTGCATTCATGTCCACATATGAGCATCACTCAGGTTTGAGGGCTATCACATGGAATAGGATTTTTACTGCACAGCCATTAATGAAGGATGTCGGACTCCGATGGAATATATATGGACTGGTTTCCCCGAATCATGCTATGACCTCTCGCTGGTGACCTCTCAGTTTTGGCCTATGTTTGAAGAATTCTACTCTGACAGAGCAGTACTGATCAAGAATAAAATCCTTATACTTCAACAACCTCATGTGGAAGTACTTGAATCCCTACATTCTGCACATCAAGGTTGTAAATGGCATGCTACAAATACCGAATAACGCCTTTGGCCTGGTTTGGATGCCAGTGTCCAGCAGACCAGAACCCAATGCCAGATATTTAACTATTGCCCCATCACAGCCCAAGGAGCCCTTGATGGCACTGTCTAACCCTGAATTCCCATTCCAACAAACTGTGATTGACTTATTCATCTTACATGGTGTAAATTATGTTATATATGCAGATTGGTACACTGGTTAGGTAGAAGTGGCCCTAATGTCATCTGGGAAGGCCAGAGCACTACGTGACACCATGAGAACATATGGTGCACCTGAAGAACTTTCTTCCCATGAGGGACCGCCTTTTCATTCTCAAGAATACAACTGATTGATTACATTGCACATCCTCCTTTGAATTTTTGTCGAGAACCTTGAGATGAACATCTGGCAACAGTACTCAATGCATGGACGAATGGTAGATTTGTAAATATGTAGGATGGACTCTGACAAGAAGAAACCTTCCGGCATGACACACAGTGAGCCAACTTTCCTTGCAGCAGAAGCAACTATTGATTCAATATAATTGTTCCACTTCAAGTCATTCAAAAGCATATGGCTGAAAAGGTGCAGAGAGACACTCTCCTCAAGTTTAGCATCAAGCATGCAATGGTGGACACTGAATTATCTCTGTGGTGGCTAAATAAGAGCAGTTTTGTTTTGGAGGCATTAAAATTTACAAGCCATTTCCTACCCGGGTAGGACTGAAGTTCTTTTTTTAAAGCACTGCCAGGTTTACTATTGAATAAGTCTTCTTTGAAGAGTCAAATATCAGGTTACCTGGAAAGAAACAATGCAGTTATTAATAAAAAGAGTTGAAATTAAAGCATGCAAGGTTTCACAATGCTAGCATCACTCTTTCATAGACAGCCTATGAGCTTTTAAGCATATGTAAAAGGCAAGGACAACACTGTCGCAGCAACAGCCTCAAGAGGAGACATCAACACATGCATCGAGTTACTAATATCAGAACAGATTTCAGAGTCAACATTACAAGATGTATGAACAAACATTTCATTCAAGCTCTGAGAATTACCAGTCTCCTTCAGTAACAAGATGCTTTACTTTGACATCACAGTGGATAGCCCCAGACCCTATATCCCTCTCCCACAGAATGAAAAGGTTTTCCAACACCACATGGAATATAACATCCTAGCAAATGAGCCTCATTCAATCTCATCACAGAGCACTTCATTTGGCCGAACATGATGACTGATGCATGAGAATGGTCTACCATATGCCGAGAAAGTCAATGATGTAGAATTCATCATCATATCAAATCACTGTTAGAACTCCACAAGTAATCACAACTGACTTTGAAAAACAATTCCAATCAGTCTTACTTTCTACAAAATCTTAATTTTTTCTGGAATGCCATCCCAAAATACCAGGGTCATAAACCATCTCATCTGACCAATCAGTAAATGCCCACATGCAGTAGTCCTTTTTGAACAATTGACTCCCTATAAAGCTTTGGTGGACTAAATAACTTTCCAGGCCATCAGTAGCATCACCAAGATACTTCGATGAATAGCAATGCTTTCAACCAGCAATGAAGCCAGCAGTAGTGGCAGAGACCAATTTCTCGACTACTACAATGTGATAATTCATGGAAAACTTATCCCATGTATCTATCTCACTCAAATAGATATAACATCAAATATAATAATATATCTTAATAACATATTTTAAATTTAATTTACCCCTTTAAAATCTTGTGTTCCTCTGCTGTATATTTAAAAAAGTAAATTTTTGGCTCACAAAACTGCATTCTTTGTGAAGAAACCTTTTGCTCCATTCTGTGTTTTCGGTTGTCATGGAAACAATCACTTCTGCTGGTGTTGGAACCTTCTTGAGTTGAAGAATGAAGGTAACATCATGTCACTCTTGCTTATACCTAAAGGCACTGATCAAGCCCTGTTTGCCAACACAAAAAAAACTTCTCAAAAGGCATGAACTCACTCTTTCATGAGCATCTCCATTTTGTTGCTAACCTCAAACAAGTCAGATTGCATGCACACAAGAAGAACCAATATAGGCAAAATAAACAGATCAGTTACCTTTTCTTTCCCTTTCCCACTAGTATACAAAAAACCAACATTAAAGCAGACGATAATTAAAATGTCTGTGGAAAATTCATTAATCTAGCAATCAATGTCTCTGCTAAATAGTTTGACACTTGGATACATTTTTTAAAATAAAATACAGCCTATCTACAAAATAAGTGTACGTAAGAAAATATAACAAGATATTTATTTTTATTATTTTAATTTCCAACAGATATGCATGTTGATGGTCTCCATGTGTTTATCTCAACTACTACTTTGTGTTATACCTTGAACGTATTCTCTTTCTCCCACAATTGATATACGATATCCCAGAATGAGCAAACATTCAAACCTTGTAGATCACAGGAAACAAATCCCTTTCACTTATCTCAACCACTGCTTATCTCTGTTGTTTTGTCACTTCCATATTGTTTTTTCTTATTAATGTTAAGCATTACACCAAATCCTTCTTATTTTTGTTAATCTCTTTTTGTGTTATACAACCTGAACAGAAATAAAGAATTGAAAATCTCCATAACCTATATTTAAATGCATGCTTTACTTTTGACAGGTTTGCCTAGAGTTATGATTTTTCTTTTTCTCTTCAGTCATCAGAATTGAACTTGTTGGTGGCTCCTCAGAACTCAGTGGAAGAATTGAAATCATTCGTAATGGAATCAGAGGAACTGTCTGTGATGATAGCTTTGATAACAACGATGCAAATGTTATTTGTAGAATGATGGGATACAGGTGATTTTGAGTTTCAATATTTTTTCTTTGGATAGACAATGAATTAGATAATGTAAATAATGACTGCAAAGAAAATATTTTATTTGATCCATTCTCTAGCCCTCATCAAGTGAAATCCATGAGAATGAACTTTTTCTCTCTAGAAAAAAAAAAAACAATTATCAACAAAATTAGTAATAATTGGTTTGGTCTATTCTGACATTATGAGTTGCATCAACTGTCCAGATGATAATAAAATATAATAAATGTATAGTTCCCTAACAGTGCATTTCTAAGCAAAAAAAACTTAATTGTGTGATTGTATTTTAATTTGTACTTTCCCCTCTAGCACAACTTATTAATAGTTTAATATATGTCACATCCTTCAGCTACCTTACTCCTTGAATAATGCTCCTTATTATCTTAACCTCATCCCATAGAATGTAATATATACATTCCTGGGGGAGCACTTTTCTCGTAATGTAGCTTCTTCCATGTCCTAACAACACTATCACCATAACCATTGTTATGTTGGAATTCAGGTCAACTTTAATTTTTAAAAATGTGCTTAAGATATTTCTTATACTTTTAATATTTATAGCGATTTTATAATTTAAATTTAGATTATTTTTAGAAGGGAGTGCTCAAAAATTCTCAGTTAATTCGAGAATTGATTTCAAAAGCAAATCTTGTCAGATTATCAGACATGTCCTGACCAGGCATCACTTTGTCACCAATGCAATGTGTCTTCCTTTTGTCTTTTCTACAAATATTTTCATAGCAACTGTTCTGATGAGCTTTTTTTTTCTCTGGTGCCTTGATTAAATGATTTAAAATGTGCTGCTAGCAGAGATATCAGTGCAGAATGAGATAACTGTGTTGATAAGTGGCAGTTGGATTTGTTTTTTTTATGAACTCTAGCTGGTTTGTTTGAAAATGTTTTGTACATGGTTGGAAAACTGGTAAAAGCCAAAATTGATTTGAAACTGAAGACTAGAGAGAAACCAGATGTCCCTGTCCTGTGTCAATTGGCTGCAATTTTTATAATTATCATAGTTTGGAATTTCTGTAAAGGAATCTTTCATCAGTAAGAAAGCCAGCTGATTAATTTATAGGAAGATGAAGATAATGAAATATGAGCTAAGGGCTTTGTGAATTGTAATTTTCTGTGGCCTGTCTAAGTAAAGTGAAGTCATTAATCGTTGTTATCAAAAAAGATTTCCCTACGCCAGTGCACATTTCAGTTGGCAGTCATTTTCTTTGAGGGAAGGAAACAGACCCGGTTCAAACACACCCACATTTCACTGAACACACAGACACATTGTATGTAGAGTTAACACTCAAACATCATAGCATAAGATTGAAATTCTGTCGACATATTTCTTTCTCTTCACATTGAATTTTGTCCAATTTCCAGAATGCATTTATGAAAGATCTTTTCTCCCCAGCAAGCTGACTACCAGCAATAGATTGTAAGCAGCAACCAAAAGCGATAGGTTACTATAATATTATTGATTTTCTCCCTGGACTCAAGTTCAGAATTTGTCAAGTGAAACAAGGCAGATAAATCTACTGGCCTTCTTGGCACTTGTTTCCAGGCATTGCATAGTCGGCTGATACTAACAAATTACCCGATGCACTTTGTTATGTCTGGTGCAGCAATCCAGCCAACTGTAATTGAGTTCCGTAACAGGGAGCTGACTATACCCTAGGAACTGGTTATATTTGGTGGTGTGCCATCTGGATAAGATCCTATCAAGTCAGTCCAAAAGCCAATCAAGGACATCAGTCAACCCATTCAACCTGTAACTCTCTGCGTTCTAGTGGATTTATGGCCTTGAAATGATTGAAAAAATCAGTCCCTACCTTCAGAATGTAATTTTACAAATAAATTTTCCTTTCAGTTCTGGAGAAGTAATTCCAAATATATTTGGACAAGGGCAAGGTGCCATCTGGCTTGATGACCTCAGTTGTACTGGATCAGAATATGATCTTGAAGTTTGTCCCAATCTTTCCTGGGGAGTGCATAACTGTGGACACAATGAGGATGTTGCCATTAAATGTTCTAAAGAAGCAAATACAACTTTATCAACAACCACAAGTATACCTCCTACTTCCTCAACAGACCAAACTGGTAAGTAACCTGTTCCTCTGATTAGTTCAGGAGGTTTTGATTTACATTCTCATTCTTCTAAGAATTATTTAGACTACTGATGCTATTTTATTTCTTGTTTCCATAAAGTTTTCGCTAATTTAGTTTTAATAATAATATAATAATGAACCATCTTTATTTAATATCAGATTTTTTTAAAAATATACACAGGCTTTAAATAGGAGTGGGGACTTACCTATAAGGTACTCTTCCGCCTAACTCCCCACTTTATTTTCTTTCACGTCAATAAGAGGAAGTAAAAAAAGAATGAGAAAAATACAAAAAAAACCCCAGTAAAACACGCATCAACAACAAATAAAAAAAACAACAGTGGTACTTGTGCTTATCCCCATAAAAAGGAAAAAAAAAAATTGAAATACATCAACATACAGATATACAGAGTATTGGTAGAAGCCAATAGGGAACCGACACCAACCAAACAAGAAAATACTTTAATAATTGTTTATAAGAGCAATACAAAATTTACTGTGCCTCCAATAAATATTTCCTATTTTTTAAATGAGTAAAAAGAAATAATTTTCAGCCTTCTTCAGATGTTCCTATTTGGAAGGAAAATAGATATTTTCCAAGTAGTTTCCAAGTAATTCAGGCAGTGTTTGAATTCCTTATTTTCTTTCTTTTTAATCTTCCAGATAGACATTTCCAAACTCGGATAGTAACCTTATCAATGTATACCTATTTGCCTCTATTTTAAATAGGAACTAATTTTACCTATCCACTAGTCTCTTTTGATTTCTGTGCCATATAATTTAAATAAACCAAGAAATGTTGATATGGCACTAAATTAAGTAACCTAACCATTGCATGATCGTGTTGTCTTTTACATAATTTTCAAATAATCTTTATGAAGTATTGATGAAGAATGAAAGAATTGATACCTTAATTTCATTTCCTATAATAAAAATAAAATCCCATAATATAAAATCTCTGTCAATGAATTCCCATAGATTGGCAATGCTTTGCCATAGCAAAAATGATTGGTAATGCTTAGCTATAGCAAAAATGATTGGCAATGCATTGCTGTAGCAAACGTGTTTTGTAATGCATTCCTAGAACAAACAGGATTGGTAGTGTATTTCGATACCAAACATGACTTGAAATGCCTGGCACACATTACTGGCAATGCATTACTATGGTGAAAATCTATAAAGGAGTGCATCAAAATTATGTTATGTTCTAAATACATATATATTTGCAGTTGTTATTAATTTCACTGTTTAGTAAAATAAAATCATGATATCTACTCAAACACATGTACCCACAAAAAATATTAGAAAATAGTTTTATAGTAAGAAATATTATGTGTGTGTGTTTCTATATACATATTGGTATTTCTAAGGAAAATCTTGTATCTTGTCAAAAAATATTAATGATATGATTTTTCTTACTTTCAAGATAAGCGCACAAATTACTGTTCAATTAAATGTCAACAAATTCAAATATCCACATACGGTAACCCCAATGCTCAACTGAACCCACCACTTAATATCCTGGAGAATATAAAACAAAGCAGAATTTTGCCAGTGACAACCTGAAAACCCAAGGGGATCCTACCATGTCATCACTGTTCCAGTTACCGCCTTCCAACAGGTGCAAAAGCAAAAACTACTTCCTACAACTGGAAGCTATTTTTGCATTCAGTAGAATGACCTCACAGAGAACCAAGTTTGGAAACTTAGTTCAAGCATAAGTGGCAAACATTGTGAATAAAGTAGCAGACATCTTAGAAAACATTCCTAAAAATCATCCACACACAATCGATCATTGAGAACGGAATGCTCCAACAAAGAATAACTCTGAGTGCTATTCAACTGTATATAGATTAATGACAGGACCTCATCACAACTGTTAAGTTTCATGAAAACTGTTGAGGTCAGCAAAATGCCTGAGTCTGCCCTATGCTGTCATTGCAGAGACAAACTACTGACAATCATGGCACATATCCTAACACAGTGAACAAGATATTTGTCAAATAGGACCAGAGAGTCACTGCACTGCATAAAATGACTGATGTAGTTAGTAGTCACGGTTTCAGCAGAGACCACCAACTAAACTCAGATATCTGCTGGTACCACCAGATATTCCAGGACAAGGCAAGGCATTGCAGAAAACCATTACAATCAGCGCACAATACAACAGGGAAACAAGTAAACCAGAGATTTATGGCAGTGAACCATTCTGGTGAAAAGCAATGTCACTTGTACTACATATGAGACAAAAACAACAGACTAAAATTCTTTCTGGACACAGGAGCAGCAGCCCTGGCTATGGACACAACCACTTCCCCACTGTCTTCAAATTACAGGCAGCGAATGGCACCCACATTGGAATGATGCAACTGATGTAGGTAATGTGGTCAATTACACATCCTGGGAGCTGACTTTTTAGCTGATTTGAATTTCTCCGTGCATTTTATTTTTGTTCACCCTGTGCAAGGCCCTGGGGTCACTAGAAGTAGAGGCACAGCTTATGCGGATATGTGCAGAAGATGACGGTTAACCCTAGCCTTGAACAAGTTAAGACTGCAGTGATTGGGGAAGCATCCTCTTGAGCGTCAGTTCCACAAGGCAGTGGTTTGTGGGAAGAAGCTGCTTGAGTGGAACTTACATCTCACCAGGAGGAGCCATGAAGGGAATGAGAGCCATTTGCTTCAATGTATTTGGCATGGTGGGTCTGAGCTTTATGAAGTTTTAAAAATACTATTTCGTTTAAGGAAAGATGCCCTGACATTTCAATATCTTATCAATAATGTCCTATGCGTATTACAATCTGCATACATATACATCAACAAGATTCTTGTATATATTGCTAAAATTGGCAAACACAAATAACACCTCCAGTGATTGTCTAATTTTTCCTCTGGAGGAATTTAGACAAATGCACCTTTGGTCTTCCAACATCAATTTTCTTGGGTATAACATTAACACTGATGGCATCTTACCTCTACCTGAGAAGACTAAATCCACCCAAGACTTCCCTACACCAGTAAAGATGCTAACCTCAGGTTAGATCATTTTTCACCAAATATTTGTACCAAACTGTTTATTGACACTTCTTCTGCTTATAAATCTCCTTTAGAAGAGCAACAAAAGAATTATCCTCAAACAGGACGCTTTAGAGACATTAAATGTTGCTAAATCCACACTAACCAACTTACAAACTGTCATACATTGACAATGATCTGGAAATGAAAATTCTGCTAACCGCAAATGCATCTGACACAGTCATAGATGCAGTCATCAAACAATTCCCAATGTAAATCAATCACTTCATCTCGGCTACACTGTCATCAACACAATCAATATACAATACTTTTTCCAAAGAGCTACCAAGGAATCAAATTTGTGGTATACTCTAACAACCAAATGCTTACAACCAAAATCAACACAAGCTCAGATAAATATACATTCAGAGAAATTAGACACTTTGACTATGTCATGCAATTCATGACCAATAAACAGTGGATGTCTAAAAAGTTCATAGGCTGACCAAATACTATGATTGAATTTCACCAAATGTGGTTTATTTTTTAACGTAGTCCTCCTTGTGGTCCACATACTTCTTCTATTGAATAATATTTCAAAGTGCTTCTATTTTTCGACCAATAAAAATGCTTCCCTCCTAATTATACTCGCGTCGTTTTTTGAGCTCATTAAGCCATAAAAAATGCCATAAAAAGGGTCACAAGGGGAAGTACAAGGCAGTCAACAGGAGGCTGGGAAAGAGATCTGTCACGGTCAGTCTGGGCAGTCAGCAGGAGGTACGCCAACCAGTGGGAACTACTATGAGAGATCAACTCGGATCGGCAGCTGGCTTATGAACTATACCACAAGGTAGCTGTCCCAAAAGCACACGTTCCTATCAAAATAAATCACGTAAATCTATTTCTGCTGTTGTCGTATTTCTGTCTTGCAACCATACGCTTGTCTATAACAAGAACATAAAGCACACACGTCTCTTTCATTTCAAGGAATGCCTACTAGTGTACAAATTCAGAATATCTCCCCGGAAAACTTAATGCTCCACTCGACTGCACTCTCTGGTACCCAGCATGGATCATATCAGAGAACTCAATAGAACTCTCCAAATATCATCTGCACATATACAACAGAAGCATAGACGGTCATTCTAAAAGGCGTTTACACTTGATTCAGTCTAACCCGTCAACAGTGCAATCAAGGCTGCATTCATGTCCACATATGAGCATCACTCAGGTTTGAGGGCTATCACATGGAATAGGATTTTTACTGCACAGCCATTAATGAAGGATGTCGGACTCCGATGGAATATATATGGACTGGTTTCCCCGAATCATGCTATGACCTCTCGCTGGTGACCTCTCAGTTTTGGCCTATGTTTGAAGAATTCTACTCTGACAGAGCAGTACTGATCAAGAATAAAATCCTTATACTTCAACAACCTCATGTGGAAGTACTTGAATCCCTACATTCTGCACATCAAGGTTGTAAATGGCATGCTACAAATACCGAATAACGCCTTTGGCCTGGTTTGGATGCCAGTGTCCAGCAGACCAGAACCCAATGCCAGATATTTAACTATTGCCCCATCACAGCCCAAGGAGCCCTTGATGGCACTGTCTAACCCTGAATTCCCATTCCAACAAACTGTGATTGACTTATTCATCTTACATGGTGTAAATTATGTTATATATGCAGATTGGTACACTGGTTAGGTAGAAGTGGCCCTAATGTCATCTGGGAAGGCCAGAGCACTACGTGACACCATGAGAACATATGGTGCACCTGAAGAACTTTCTTCCCATGAGGGACCGCCTTTTCATTCTCAAGAATACAACTGATTGATTACATTGCACATCCTCCTTTGAATTTTTGTCGAGAACCTTGAGATGAACATCTGGCAACAGTACTCAATGCATGGACGAATGGTAGATTTGTAAATATGTAGGATGGACTCTGACAAGAAGAAACCTTCCGGCATGACACACAGTGAGCCAACTTTCCTTGCAGCAGAAGCAACTATTGATTCAATATAATTGTTCCACTTCAAGTCATTCAAAAGCATATGGCTGAAAAGGTGCAGAGAGACACTCTCCTCAAGTTTAGCATCAAGCATGCAATGGTGGACACTGAATTATCTCTGTGGTGGCTAAATAAGAGCAGTTTTGTTTTGGAGGCATTAAAATTTACAAGCCATTTCCTACCCGGGTAGGACTGAAGTTCTTTTTTTAAAGCACTGCCAGGTTTACTATTGAATAAGTCTTCTTTGAAGAGTCAAATATCAGGTTACCTGGAAAGAAACAATGCAGTTATTAATAAAAAGAGTTGAAATTAAAGCATGCAAGGTTTCACAATGCTAGCATCACTCTTTCATAGACAGCCTATGAGCTTTTAAGCATATGTAAAAGGCAAGGACAACACTGTCGCAGCAACAGCCTCAAGAGGAGACATCAACACATGCATCGAGTTACTAATATCAGAACAGATTTCAGAGTCAACATTACAAGATGTATGAACAAACATTTCATTCAAGCTCTGAGAATTACCAGTCTCCTTCAGTAACAAGATGCTTTACTTTGACATCACAGTGGATAGCCCCAGACCCTATATCCCTCTCCCACAGAATGAAAAGGTTTTCCAACACCACATGGAATATAACATCCTAGCAAATGAGCCTCATTCAATCTCATCACAGAGCACTTCATTTGGCCGAACATGATGACTGATGCATGAGAATGGTCTACCATATGCCGAGAAAGTCAATGATGTAGAATTCATCATCATATCAAATCACTGTTAGAACTCCACAAGTAATCACAACTGACTTTGAAAAACAATTCCAATCAGTCTTACTTTCTACAAAATCTTAATTTTTTCTGGAATGCCATCCCAAAATACCAGGGTCATAAACCATCTCATCTGACCAATCAGTAAATGCCCACATGCAGTAGTCCTTTTTGAACAATTGACTCCCTATAAAGCTTTGGTGGACTAAATAACTTTCCAGGCCATCAGTAGCATCACCAAGATACTTCGATGAATAGCAATGCTTTCAACCAGCAATGAAGCCAGCAGTAGTGGCAGAGACCAATTTCTCGACTACTACAATGTGATAATTCATGGAAAACTTATCCCATGTATCTATCTCACTCAAATAGATATAACATCAAATATAATAATATATCTTAATAACATATTTTAAATTTAATTTACCCCTTTAAAATCTTGTGTTCCTCTGCTGTATATTTAAAAAAGTAAATTTTTGGCTCACAAAACTGCATTCTTTGTGAAGAAACCTTTTGCTCCATTCTGTGTTTTCGGTTGTCATGGAAACAATCACTTCTGCTGGTGTTGGAACCTTCTTGAGTTGAAGAATGAAGGTAACATCATGTCACTCTTGCTTATACCTAAAGGCACTGATCAAGCCCTGTTTGCCAACACAAAAAAAACTTCTCAAAAGGCATGAACTCACTCTTTCATGAGCATCTCCATTTTGTTGCTAACCTCAAACAAGTCAGATTGCATGCACACAAGAAGAACCAATATAGGCAAAATAAACAGATCAGTTACCTTTTCTTTCCCTTTCCCACTAGTATACAAAAAACCAACATTAAAGCAGACGATAATTAAAATGTCTGTGGAAAATTCATTAATCTAGCAATCAATGTCTCTGCTAAATAGTTTGACACTTGGATACATTTTTTAAAATAAAATACAGCCTATCTACAAAATAAGTGTACGTAAGAAAATATAACAAGATATTTATTTTTATTATTTTAATTTCCAACAGATATGCATGTTGATGGTCTCCATGTGTTTATCTCAACTACTACTTTGTGTTATACCTTGAACGTATTCTCTTTCTCCCACAATTGATATACGATATCCCAGAATGAGCAAACATTCAAACCTTGTAGATCACAGGAAACAAATCCCTTTCACTTATCTCAACCACTGCTTATCTCTGTTGTTTTGTCACTTCCATATTGTTTTTTCTTATTAATGTTAAGCATTACACCAAATCCTTCTTATTTTTGTTAATCTCTTTTTGTGTTATACAACCTGAACAGAAATAAAGAATTGAAAATCTCCATAACCTATATTTAAATGCATGCTTTACTTTTGACAGGTTTGCCTAGAGTTATGATTTTTCTTTTTCTCTTCAGTCATCAGAATTGAACTTGTTGGTGGCTCCTCAGAACTCAGTGGAAGAATTGAAATCATTCGTAATGGAATCAGAGGAACTGTCTGTGATGATAGCTTTGATAACAACGATGCAAATGTTATTTGTAGAATGATGGGATACAGGTGATTTTGAGTTTCAATATTTTTTCTTTGGATAGACAATGAATTAGATAATGTAAATAATGACTGCAAAGAAAATATTTTATTTGATCCATTCTCTAGCCCTCATCAAGTGAAATCCATGAGAATGAACTTTTTCTCTCTAGAAAAAAAAAAAACAATTATCAACAAAATTAGTAATAATTGGTTTGGTCTATTCTGACATTATGAGTTGCATCAACTGTCCAGATGATAATAAAATATAATAAATGTATAGTTCCCTAACAGTGCATTTCTAAGCAAAAAAAACTTAATTGTGTGATTGTATTTTAATTTGTACTTTCCCCTCTAGCACAACTTATTAATAGTTTAATATATGTCACATCCTTCAGCTACCTTACTCCTTGAATAATGCTCCTTATTATCTTAACCTCATCCCATAGAATGTAATATATACATTCCTGGGGGAGCACTTTTCTCGTAATGTAGCTTCTTCCATGTCCTAACAACACTATCACCATAACCATTGTTATGTTGGAATTCAGGTCAACTTTAATTTTTAAAAATGTGCTTAAGATATTTCTTATACTTTTAATATTTATAGCGATTTTATAATTTAAATTTAGATTATTTTTAGAAGGGAGTGCTCAAAAATTCTCAGTTAATTCGAGAATTGATTTCAAAAGCAAATCTTGTCAGATTATCAGACATGTCCTGACCAGGCATCACTTTGTCACCAATGCAATGTGTCTTCCTTTTGTCTTTTCTACAAATATTTTCATAGCAACTGTTCTGATGAGCTTTTTTTTTCTCTGGTGCCTTGATTAAATGATTTAAAATGTGCTGCTAGCAGAGATATCAGTGCAGAATGAGATAACTGTGTTGATAAGTGGCAGTTGGATTTGTTTTTTTTATGAACTCTAGCTGGTTTGTTTGAAAATGTTTTGTACATGGTTGGAAAACTGGTAAAAGCCAAAATTGATTTGAAACTGAAGACTAGAGAGAAACCAGATGTCCCTGTCCTGTGTCAATTGGCTGCAATTTTTATAATTATCATAGTTTGGAATTTCTGTAAAGGAATCTTTCATCAGTAAGAAAGCCAGCTGATTAATTTATAGGAAGATGAAGATAATGAAATATGAGCTAAGGGCTTTGTGAATTGTAATTTTCTGTGGCCTGTCTAAGTAAAGTGAAGTCATTAATCGTTGTTATCAAAAAAGATTTCCCTACGCCAGTGCACATTTCAGTTGGCAGTCATTTTCTTTGAGGGAAGGAAACAGACCCGGTTCAAACACACCCACATTTCACTGAACACACAGACACATTGTATGTAGAGTTAACACTCAAACATCATAGCATAAGATTGAAATTCTGTCGACATATTTCTTTCTCTTCACATTGAATTTTGTCCAATTTCCAGAATGCATTTATGAAAGATCTTTTCTCCCCAGCAAGCTGACTACCAGCAATAGATTGTAAGCAGCAACCAAAAGCGATAGGTTACTATAATATTATTGATTTTCTCCCTGGACTCAAGTTCAGAATTTGTCAAGTGAAACAAGGCAGATAAATCTACTGGCCTTCTTGGCACTTGTTTCCAGGCATTGCATAGTCGGCTGATACTAACAAATTACCCGATGCACTTTGTTATGTCTGGTGCAGCAATCCAGCCAACTGTAATTGAGTTCCGTAACAGGGAGCTGACTATACCCTAGGAACTGGTTATATTTGGTGGTGTGCCATCTGGATAAGATCCTATCAAGTCAGTCCAAAAGCCAATCAAGGACATCAGTCAACCCATTCAACCTGTAACTCTCTGCGTTCTAGTGGATTTATGGCCTTGAAATGATTGAAAAAATCAGTCCCTACCTTCAGAATGTAATTTTACAAATAAATTTTCCTTTCAGTTCTGGAGAAGCAATTTCAAATGTATTTGGACAAGGGCAAGGTGCCATCTGGCTTGATGACCTCAGTTGTACTGGATCAGAATATGATCTTGAAGTTTGTCCCAATCTTTCCTGGGGAGTGCATAACTGTGGACACAATGAGGATGTTGCCATTAAATGTTTCAATGAAGCAAATCTAACCACAAGTATACCTTCAACTTCAAATAGTAAGTAACCTGTTTCTCTGATTAATTCATGAGTTCTTTAGACTTGCATTCTTATCCTTCCAAGAATTATTTAGGATATCACTATTTGTTGTTATTATTACATATGATGATAATTTTCAGCCTTCCTCAAACTTACAAAAGGAAGACAAAAATTGTGGGCAATGTATTTCTATAATATAGATGATTAGCAATGCATTGCAATGGTATAATAATTTGCAATGTATTTATATAGTAAATGATGGGTAATATATTTCTGCAGTAAAATATTTGGCAATACATTTCTATAATGCAAATCATTAGCAATGCATTCCTATAATTAAATCATGTTAAATGCATTCCTGTAGGAAAATGATGTGCAGTGCATTTATATAGTAATCATTATTTGCAATGTTTTCCTATAATAACAGATATAAAATCATAACTTAAAAAAGAATATGTCAAAACCATCCTGGTGATAAAATAAAATTAAAATTTTAAATATATGTGTCAATTTTCACTTGTCTCACTCTCTTTTTGTGTTGTGCTTTTTCTCTACAGCCGTCAGAATCCAGCTTCTTGGTGGCTCATCAGAAATCAGTGGAAGAATTGAAATCACTCGTAAAGGAACCAAAGGAACTGTCTGTGATGATGACTTTGATAACAATGATGCAAAAGTAATTTGTAGAATGATGGGATACAGGTGACTTCGATTTTTAATCTTTTTATATATTTTCTTTTGAGAAACAAGGAATTATATTATGGATGAATGACTGCAAAATTGTTGGAACACTCAAATCAATTCTTCATGTGTATTATTGTTAAGACAAGGTTTGGATTGATCTGTTCTCCAATCCTCTCAGGGTTAATTTTTTTCATCTTCTTTGCATATTTATCATTATTGTCTCATCATTTTACCGGATCCATTCTCCAGCCTTCATCAGGTGTATTTCATGAGAAAAAAGAAACTTCTTGCCAAAGACAACAGGAAATTAGCTACAAAAATTACTCATCAATCTACAAACTGGTCTGGTCTATTTATACAATATTAGATACCTCAAATACTCATGTGATCACTTAATATAATGCATGGTCACTTATGTAACCATTTATTTGGCAAATTCTTACCAAAATCAAATATATGTGAAACATTTAGAACTTCATCAGAAATTAATTTAATTATTTTAGTATTTTTTCTTTTTATAAAAAACTTAATAAAAATATTATTTCCTTTTATAAAACTTGGTAAAAATATAATATTTTTATGTCTGATAATCCCACCACACACACTCTTTATGAAATTTTATTTTCATCTCCTTAATATTTATATTAGTTAAAAACAAAAGTCCTTGGAGAATTTAAATCATCATTTTTTTGTCTATTTTTTTTTTGTAAAGCAGAAACACCATTTATCTAAAATCTACTCTGAATATTACAATAACAGATGCAGCAAAACTAAGATATTATTTAATTAGTAGCACTTTTAATTACTTTTATAAATAAGATATATTAAGGACACTATTGTCTTAAGAAAAACATTTTTTGATGAATAATGTATTTTTACAAGAATTGTTTTAAGTTTTTAAAAAATTTAATTTGAATAATTTATTAAGTTTTAAATCTTTTAAAATTCTGAATTAATTTAACCTTGTAGATAATATTATTAAGAAAAACTATATGTACTAATCATAAATTGAAACACTTAGTACAATTCATCAGACACTAATATTTTTTTTTAAATTTAATATTTTTTGTATGCCTATAAACATTCTGAATTTTGTAGCTATGGATGTTCATACAGACAGAACATTATCAGAAAATAAGAGTGATAGCTATAGTAAATTTAAAGCCAAAGTATCTAAAAAGTCAATAAAACATTAGATGATGGAGAATAACTTCCTAAATTTTTAACATTACTGTGTACTTAAAAGGTGTTAACATTATATTCTTTAGTTATTTTTTGACAGTTAAAGTCCCCCATAGAACAAAATTGGATAAAAAAATCTATCTGTATTTTATGTTTAAAAGGTGCTCACATTATATTCTTCATATAAACATCCATCTGTCAACAAGCTGTTAACATGTCAACAACTTAATTGAACAGCTAATGCCATGTTAAAAAATTGCATTCCTGAGATATATTAAACTTTAATTATACTTTAGATCAACTAATATTCCTCAAATAAAGTTTCAGAAAAGTATATTTTATTATTTCTGGAAGGTTTTTAAATAAAGAGAATAAACGTGGACTAAAAATGGATGTTGAAATCAGATGTTTTAGCTAAAAGAAAAACAAACTCCAAAACAAATTCATACTACTCAATTTAAATTAGTTTTGAAATACAGCAAGTATTTTATTTATTGGAAGTACTAAATTTAATCTACTAACTTGAAATTAAAACTAAAATAAAAACTTCAAGAGAGATTTTTCATTTTTAAAAATTCCTTGTATTGCAACTCTGTGTGCAGGTACCTATTTTAAATTATTTGTATTTTGTTTAAAAGTTATCAGCCTAATTGAAAAATGTTCCTAAATCAGTTCTTGTCATTTTGTTATATTTTGGAAAGTGAGTCGGTCCATGAACCTTTTCACCCATCACCTATGTCATATTTTTAATTTTTTTGAATAAATTTCTATTTCAGTTCTGGAGAAGTAATTCCAAATATATTTGGAGAAGGGCAAGGTACAATCTGGCTTGATGACCTCAGTTGTACTGGATCAGAATATGATCTTGAAGTTTGTCCCAATCTTTCTTGGGGAATGCATAACTGTCAACACTATGAGGATGCGGCCATTAAATGTTTCAAAGACGCAAATACAACCACAATTATGCCTCCAACTTCAAATGGTAAGTAACCTGTTTATCTGATTAATTCATGAGTTGTTTAGACCTGCATTCATATCCTTCCAAGAATTATTTTGAATATTGATATTATTTTATTTGTTGTTAATATTAAATTTCCGCTGATCTAGTTTTCAGCCTTCCTCAAATGTATAATCTGTTTGAAAGGAAGAAAGGACACTTTTCAAGTTGGTTTCACAAATTCTCTGCTATTTTAAAAAAATTATTTGGGGAGAGAAGTGATCATGTTATCCAGTGTCAGATACTCATCTACCATCCCAGAAAGGATACAATGGTCCCTTCCTGCCATCTTATCTGTGCTTAGAATGCATCTCCCAAAGAGATGCAAAACCTTCCCCAAAAGTGCCTCTTTCCAGGTGGACATGTCCAAACTCAGGAATTTAGCTTGTCACTGCATAACTATTAAACTCTAAAGCCAACCAGACCTATCTATGATTTTAATTCTTTCACAAACTTGGGTCTATGTCTACATTGCATTAATTTATCCTATAAAAGATGTATTCTTCATCAAATAAACCAAGATGTGTTGATATGTCAGTAAACTAACCAACCTAAACATTTGTATGAAGCTGTCATCTTTTACATAATTTTCATGTAATAGATATGAAGCATTGTTGGAGAATAAAAGAACTGTACCCTCACTTTTTCTATAAAAAAAAATAATTTTTACTGGATTTCTGCAGCAAAAATAATTTTTAATGTAAAACTAATGGACAAAAATGTTTGTCAAAGCATTTCAATAATCAAATTTTGGGCAATGTGCCTCTATAATATAAATGATTAGCAATGCATTGCAACATTATTATAATTAGCAGTGTATTTATATAGTAAATGATGAATAGCAGTGTATTTCTATAGCAAATGATGGATAACAGTGCATTTATATAGCAAATGATGAGTAGCAGTGTATTTATATAGCAAATGATGGGTAGCAGTGTATTTATATAGAAAATGATGGGTAGCAGTGTATTTATATAGTAAATGATGGGTAGTAGTGTATTTATATAGTAAATGATGGGTAGTAGTGTATTTATATAGTATATGATAGGTAGCAGTGTATTTATATAGTAAATGATGGATAGCAGTGTATTTATATAGTAAATGATGGATAGCAGTGTATTTATATAGTAAATGATGGATAGCAGTGTATCTATATAGTAAATGATGGATAATATATTTTTACAGAAAAAATGTTATGTTTCCATAATGCAAACCATTGTCAATTCATTCCTATAGTAAAATGATGTAAAATGCATTTCTGTAGTAATGATTATTTGCAATAGATTTCTATAATAACATATATAAAATGAAATCTTGCAAAGGAATGTGTCAAAATTATTTATCCTAGTGTATGTGTGTGTGTGCGTGTGTGTGTGTGTGTATATTTTTTATATATCTTGGTCATAAATAAACAGTTGCATATGTACAGAACCTATGTTTAAATTCATGCATCAGTTTTCATACATCTCACTCTCTTTTATTGTTAAGCATTTTTCTCTGCAGATGTCAGAATCCAGCTTCTTGGTGGCTCATCAGAAATCAGTGGAAGAATTGAAATCACTCGTAATGGAGTCAAAGGAACTGTCTGTGATGATGACTTTGATAACAATGATGCAAAAGTTATTTGTAGAATGATTGGATACAGGTGATTTTGACTTTTATTTTTTTTACATTTTTTGTTTAGAGAAACAAAATTGTTACAACCCTCAAATAATTTTTTGTATGATTTCTTTTGTGAAATCAAGGTTTTGTTTGATCCATTCTACAGTTAAATGATTTTGGGTAGGGAGTAAATGGAAGAAGAGAGAGAGAAGAGAACTTCTTTTCGAACTCTCTGCCTCTGGGCAGAGAAGAGCCCAGATGAGGCTACGCCAAAGGGCAGAGTCTCATCCGCAAAGGTAGACAGCCACCCGATACTGTGTATGCAGGGTCTATGGGGATTTTTTGCCCGAGGGTACATGCTCAAAATGTCCCACCTTAAAAACCAGCCTTGTGCCACATTCCTAGTGGGGAGGCTGTGGGTGAATATCGAAAACATCTCTTCTCTCAGGATAAGGAATTTACAAAAACAAACTAAACTCAAAGCTACTATGTAAAATTTGAAAGGAACAAACATTTATTATATAGACATAAAAAACAATGAAGAAATAAAAATTTTACAAAATAGGCTTGCACAAAAATTACCTTTCGTGCATCCTGTTAACATGGTGGGAAACCAGATCAAAATTTTGAGTTATAGCTCTTTAAACAATTCAAACTTCTAATAATTGAGAAGTGAAAAACCTCCTAGAGATACAACAATAAATACAATACACTTTCAAAGAAGATGCCTCCATCTAATTGGAGGATGAAAAAACAGAAGGGCTTTGGCAAAATCCACTTGCATCCTTAGGGCTTTTAATAATGTTTTTCTTGAACGCCATTCCTTTCACAGGTTTCACGTTGGTTCTGCCTCTATTTTCCCTTTGTTTTTGTTTGGTAGAAACAGCCCAGTGATGGCCAGAATAGTTTTTCCTTCTGGAATCTTATTTTTTATACCTTCAGATTGAAATTTTCTCTTCAAAATTTTCACCTATTGAAATTTTTGTTACCTTCTCCAAAATTTTCTAAACATTCTGAAATTATCAGCTAACCCACCCGTTATCTTAAATATCATCGAAAAAGGCTCCAAGACAGATCTCAGATTTTAAATTTAAATAAGTGAAAGCCATTTTTGTGATTAAGGAATAGATTCAATGGGTACATATTTTTCAAATTTGAAAAGGAAATCACAAACTGTCCTCCTTGACCAAATTATTTTTGGCAGTTCTTTTTGAGCCAGTTCTATTTTTAGAAACAAATGTATCACATCAAATTTATGTTTTATTAACTGTCTGGTTTTCTTTTAAATACACTTCTCTTATATGTAAGTGTAATGGGATTGGTTTAGCAAATAGGTAATTAGCATAAAAAATAGCTATAACTATAGCTCACAGCTAACTTTGAGTCAGTGTATGCAGAACATCTACAACTACCAAGTATGATTATCATAACAAAAATGCATTTGCAGATAGAGCTCTGTTGAAAATAGAAGAACCTGAAAATGTAAAGATTTGAATACAATGCTTTGAGGCACCTGCCAGAATGAAGAAGTTACGAGATGAACAAACACCTGGAGTATAGAAAGAAATCACAGATCTATTTTTGGCCACTGCGGGATGCAAAGTCATTAGGCAGCTGAAATTGAAAACTTGATATTTAAGGAAGTCAAAGAAATAATATTGAGAAATATTCAACCAAAGAAAAGATTGGTCATAGCCGAACGAACCAAATTCTTAGCACTGAAACAAGAATTTAGGGAGCCTATAAGGAAATATCTAAGAAGGTTAAGAGACACTAGCAGATATTTTGAATTTCATGAACAAGGACAACAAGTTTCCCTATTCTTTGTGTTTTTAGAATTTCAGACCTGTCAGTAATTCTGTATATTGTCATTTGTTCTCTTTTGTTGTGGAAGAGTTCTGCAATATATTTGTTTCAGTGCTGAAGAATTTTTCCCTTCGATAATATGAGTGTCCCAGCCTTGGATTTTATGCAGCCTGTTGACAAGCATGACTTCTGTGCTGTTAGTTCCCTTATTTGTTTATGGATATCTCGTTTGTCTTTAGTACTCAATCTCTCTATTTTTGTACATTTTTTGTTTAACCACTCTTCTTTAGCCTGTCTGCATTTGGTCCTTATTTCATTATGTTGTATTCTCTATTTTGTATTCTGTTCCATATCTTGGCAGAGTTTTCTGTCTCCTCTGAATCATGTTGAGAATCATCAATGATCCAGTCATTTTTCTTCTTCATCTATTCTCCTTTGCAATGATATATGCTGATGCCACTAAAGCTTCTCTTAGTGCATCCCACTTCAAGTTTCCATTTCCATTCTGTCTTTTGTATCTTCTTTTCACACTGTCCATATATTTTTCCTTCAGGTATGGGTTGCTCAGGTGTTTGTTGTATTGCAATTTGGGTGCTGCGTTAGACTTCTTAAATTAAATTTCCATAGTTTCACTCTTAATTTATAATATAACAGGGTGATGGTCACTTCTGCAGACAGCACTTGGGTAGGTTTTGCAGTGAATCATTGCATTCCTGAATCTTTTGTTGATAGTTATGTAGTCGGTTTTGTTTTTAGTTTCTCATCCTGGGATTTTCCATATCCATAATAATTTCAGATGTTCTTGGAACTATGTGTTGGCTATTATGTGGTCATTTGCCGAGCACAATTGGATCCATTTTCCTCCATGTTTGTTGCAGTTTCCTAGTCTCAATTTGCCAGCTATCTCTCCTGCCCTTTCCTTGCCTACTTTGGCGTTCTAATCTCCCATGATAATTATGATCTTTTTGGCATTGTCTAGCATGGAGTAGAAAAATTTGATTTCTTCTTTACTTTGTGTTGTCGGTGCATACACGATGATTGATGTTGATTTTTATCCTACGCATCTCTTTTCAACATCCAAACATTCCATGTCCCAAGAGTTATTTTTGTTTGATGCAAGCAGTCACTGAGTAACAGTCTGGTGACACCTGTTGCTCATGACACTCCTTTCAAGACGAGGGATCAGTTCTGAGGAATTGTATCCTCTTTACACTGTTTGTGTTAGTGGTCACTGGATGACGGTCAGGTGACACCTGTTGCACGTGTCAGTCATTACTGGGCGAGGAGTTAATTCCCATAGATTTGACCCCTTTCACGCTCTACCGATGGGCCTGAAATTCTAAAAACTGAAGTAGAAAATGCACTGGACAAATTGAACTGAAACAAGGTCATACAGAATTGTAACAGAGATGTTGAGAGCCTTAAATGATTCTGTCATAGACAAGATTATGGAAATAATAAATGAAATCTACTACAGCAGTGATATACCGGAATATCTTAGCAGATCTATTTTCATAGCACTGCCTAAGAAGCCAGACACAAATGAATGTGAACTCCACAGAACAATCAGCCTAATGAGCCACATAACATAGGACAAGAACAGTGTGGGTTTGTTAAAGACACAGGAACAAGGAACGCGATATTCCTGCTCAGAATGTTATCAGAAAGAGCAATACAAATGCAGAAGGACGTGCACCTGTGCATTATAGACGATGCAAAGGCGTTCGACAAAGTATGCCACAAAAATCTGTTGGAACTGCTCAGCAACCTTGATATATTTGGGAAAGATGTTACAATAATCAAGACGGAGAATGATTTCAGCAGATACACAAAATAGGAAGGGCGTAAGGCAAGGATGTGTCTTCTCATCAGACTTATTCAACCTATACAGTGAGGCAATTCGGAGAGAACTGGAAATCCTACCAGGATTCATCATTGGCAGCCACAATCTTAACACCACAAGAAATGCAGATGACACAGTGCTGATAGCAGACATGGAAAGGGAACTACAAAACCTCCCACAGAAGGTAGCGAAGGAGAGCAAGAAGAAGGGACTAAACATAAGCTACAAGAAGATAGAATGTATGATCATCAGCAAAAAGATGAGCTCAAAATGTGATTTATAGACACTAAAATCAAGCAGGTGCAGAAATTTAAATATCTGGGAAATGTTCTGACAGAGGATGGTAAGTGCAATGCTGAAATCTGAAGACATATTGAGATGGTCAAAGATGTGTTCCAAAAGCTAGTCAGAGTATTACAAGATAGGAGGATAATAGTACTGATCTGCTACATGATATCTGTCCTCCTTTTCAACAGCAAACGCTAGACAATCTCCTCAAAGATGAAGAAGAGACTCGAGGCAACAGAGGTATGGTTCTACAGAAGGATGCTAAGGATACTATGGGCTGAACATGTCAGCAACAAAGAGGTTTTGGAGAGGATGCAAACAAAGAGGAAACTTATACTTAACATCAGTAAGAAGCAGCTTAAATTTCTGGGACACATAATGAGAAAGAGAGGCTTGTAAAATCTGATACTCACAGCATGAAAAGAGGGTAAGAGGGACAAGGGAAAGGAATGCGTGACATACCTAGTGGGCTTAAGCAAGTAGATGACAGGACAGGGTTTGAGAGAAGTAGCAATAAAATTATACCACCTGCATATTCAGACATTGACATAGTATGTTATAGATGCCATATTTTGTCAGACTTTGCTTTTGTAAATAAACAAATCTAATAAGAATGTACAGGTATTCCGACAGGAGGATCTCTTCCCATTTCTTGTTGATAGATGCTGCCTATTTCCACCTCCTTACAAAATCATAGCAGCAACTATTGCTATGGGGTAATTTCAATCAACTTCACAGTCAAAAGCATTTGAGCGATGTTTTAAAATTTTAACTTTAATAATTATTTTAAAAATTATTTATATTTGGAGGTTTGAAAAAATTATCAGCTTAATCGAAAGGTGTTCCAGAATCAATTCTGGTAATTTAGTCAAATTTTGGAGAAGTTTTCACCCAAACACCTATGTAATGTATTTTGTTTGTTTGTTTTTTTTAAATAAATTTTCCATTTCAGTTCTGGAGAAGATATTCCAAATATATTTGGACAAGGGCAAGGTGTCATCTGGCTTGATGATCTTAATTGTACTGGGTCAGAAGTTGAACTTGAAGTTTGTCCCAATCTTTCTTGGGGAAAGCATAACTGTGGACACAATGAGGATGTTGCCATTAAATGTTTCAAAGAAGCAAATACAACCTTATCATCAACCACAAGTATTCCTCCAACTTCCTCAGCAGACCAAAATGGTAAGTAACTTGTTTCTCTGATTAGATCATGAGGTAGATTGACTTATATTCTCATCCTTAGAATTATTTAGACTGTTGATGTTATTTTATTTGTTGTTACCACAAAGTTTTGGCTGATCTAGCTTTCAGCCTTCTTCAGATGTTCCTATTTGGAAGGAAAAGAGATATTTTCCAGTGTGTGAGAATTGATCGGAAACACATACGGGAAACAAAAAACTATATACGAGTCCAATAGGTCCATTCGACAAATCAAATCAGCAATTATCTCCATTTCTTGATCTCAAATACGCATCTCCTCGTCAGAAATCAGACTCTGTCTGAATGAGCATACCATGATATTATGCACCTGACACAGCTATCACTCAGCCAATGAGTGCCCAGAACTAGCCAATGAAAATGGCTACAAGTGACACCACCACTTCCGTCCACACAAAGTGCTATCACCTTCAGTCTGAATCTGACATTGTTTGAAGTGAAGCTTGCCAATTTGCTGTCTCTACACTCCATCGCAAAATATACACACAAATCTGGCCCTTTTGGGTCACTGACGTAAGCCTTCTCTACACTGAGCCCTGATTTCCTGATTACATCTGATGGCATCCTGGGGCAGATCTCTTCTGTCAGGCACTCCTTCGAAGAGGAACAACACGAGTCTCATTCTCAGCTGAACTACTGCCTGGAGGTTCATCAGGTGCTCTGTTATTGGTCTCTAACTGCTGGTATTGGAGGAATCACCTGACGAATTCGATTCTAAGTACATGAATCATTCACTCTTTTCTGTTAGAGTCTGATGAAAAGAGCATAAATTCTTCATGTGCTATGGCGCTCCATCAATCCACACCAACTATAAACTGATTATTTGGGTTACATGGCCTGTTTTGAATTTGGTCATGTATCTACTATGAGGAGTCTTTATCCAAACAATGTCCCCTTCTTTGTATGCCCTTTGAATGTTTTGCAGTTTAAGCGAGTTCACGGCATCAATGTTTCATACCTGGATATGGTACCTATGTAGCACATCAGCTGGTGCTGTGTAAGATGAAAGACTGTCCTTGGGAGTGACATTGTGTAAGTAGACCACCTCTGGCATTGAACATTGCTTTCTAGCTGCAATGCTCTTGATGCATCTATGACTGCATTTGACAATCCCGTTCCCGGCTCGAACATAGACACATCAGAATCTCAAGTCCACCCCACTTAAAAAGTTCTTGAAGTGCTTACAAGTGAACACGGTGTTGTTGTTAGTCAATATTTCAGTTGGCGGACCCCACTCATAGAAAATTGATTCTAGATGATGAATGACTTCTTCCATAGTGGGTAAGGTCCATTGCTAACCTGCTTCAGGTTAACTTTACACCCAGTGTTACTGTCTTCCAATGTACCAATGCTGGATCAATTGACCAGCAGGCTTCACAGGCTTTGACAACAGATTCGACAAGCTTTCTAGACACTAATGGGTCAACAAACCTGGCAAAGTATAAGGTCCTCTTCAGCCCCGGATGGCCACTTTGGTGGTGGTGTTGGTCCCCTGATTCTCATTCAATCTACTCCCCACAGTGACGCAGCCTTCCTGCACTGGCTCTTCTCCTTGCCTATGTAAATCCAACTACCTCTATGGCACTCAAGTAAGGCAGTCTTCACGGTTTAGACAGGATTTCACCAGTGTCACATCTATCGTCAAGGCGTATTCCTCCACCAATGCTTGCAATGTCTCTAAGCGCTGCCTTACCAGCATTTCATCAGCTGCCTTTGTGTTCACCCAAGCCTTCCCAGTCAGGGTGTCAAATATCTATTTTTTTTTTTTTTTTTTTTTTTTAAGCGTATCACCCCAAGCAAGGCTGGGGGCCACTATCACGCAAGGGGTTATAGAAGGGTTGGAGGAAGAGCAGATAGGAGTGGTAAAGGAGAGGATGTGGAGAAAGAGAAAGACAGTGGATCGATCAAGGCAAGGGGGTTACAGAAGATTTGGAGTGAGAGCAGATAGGAATGAAAGGTGAAAGGATGTGGAGAAGGGAAGTGGATAGATCAAGGCAACTGGAGATGTCGATTGACGTTACACTTAAATAGTTGGAGATTGTATTTGTCAGGGAAACAGTAATAGGGAAGGGAGTTCCACAGGCGAGATGTGCGAGACATGAAGCTATTGGAGTAGAAGAGACGTCTACATCTAACAGTTTCAACAGTGAAGGGGTGGGAACGGGATACCAGCCTCGTAGGACGTTTAAATTCATGAGGCCTAGGGACAAACGAAAGCAGCTCCTTGGAGCAATTGCCGTGAAAGTATTTGTAAAAAAGACAGAGCGAGGCAACATCACGTCTGTGAGAGAGCGACTGCAGACGAGATGACAGATCAGGGCCAATCACATTGCATAGCCGTCTCTGGATCTTATCAAGAACCCTGAGGCAAACAGCAGGGGCTCCAGACCATATATGACAGCAATACTCCATGCAAGATCGAATGGTCGATTTATAGACTTGGAGGATCGATTTCGGGGAGAAAAATTTCCTGGCTCGGCACAGGGAACCAACTTTCCTTGCGGTGGATGATGCAACTGACTCGATGTATTTGTTCCATCTCAGATCAGCGGACAGCGTGAGACCGAGCAGCCGCAGAGAGGAGCTCTCGAGAAGTTGGTCTTCAGACATTCTAATGGGATGCAGGAATGGATCCTTGTGGTGGTTAATACAGAGCAGTTTTGTTTTAGAGGCGTTAAAGTTAACCATCCATTTCTCGCCTTGGTTCACAACCGATTGGAGGTCCTTTTCTATTTGAACTGCCAGGTTAACTTTGTCAGCATAACTAGATTTGTGTTTGAGGCAGGAGTAAATTGTGGTGTCGTCAGCATAGATGCCGACTTGGGAGTCTATGGCGTCAGGAAGGTCGTTTATAAATATGAGGAACAGAGTAGGGCCTAGGATGGAGCCTTGAGGAACACCTGAGTTAGTGGGATAGGAGCTGGAGATGAATCCATTGAGAACGACCTTCAATTCACGGTTTGACAGGAATGATTGTATTAGGTCAAACAACCGACCTGTGATACCATAACCCTGGAGCTTGCGAAGAAGGCTAGCATGCCAAACTCTATCAAACGCTTTGGAGATGTCTAGGGCCACGGCACGAGCTTCACCGTTATTATGAATAGCTTGGTAGACAAATTCAGTGATGGCCGTAAGCACATTGGCCGTAGATCGGCAAAA
>OZ038514.1:14145784-14155784 GCA_964036315.1 Acanthosepion esculentum
CTTTTGAACTTGGTCAAGGCTGGAAAGTGAGGATTGGGCTACTCCGATCAAGATGTGGCAGCAGTAGTCCCTTTTAAGTAAATATATGCATGTGTGCATAATTACACACCCACTAAGGTATATAAATATATATCAGTGTCTTTTTTTATCCTCAGAAATCTCAAGGCATTTTTACTCACATAGTTTTCTTTTTCTTTTCATTCTAACCTGAGGAAGCAAAAGAGACCAGATGCTCTCAGCTAAATGCATCGATAATTTTTCCCCTTTGTCTCATCATCTTCACTTTTGTTTCAGATGTTATTAGACATCCTATACACACACACACATACATATATATATATATATATATATATATATATATATAGACAGAGAGAGAGAGAGACTGCTTTCTGTCAAGGTTTATAAAGATTTTCACATCTTTTTACATTTACCTACTACTGCAGTGTGGAAAAAAACTCCCAGGGTGATGCTTCCTTGATCATTACAATCTTAACATCTTGAAGTCTTGAGCCTCAACAATTATCCTGAGAAATGTGCTGTCTGAGAGGCACATATTCCTGACCAATGGAATATTAAAAGAATGGGGATTGGTTTACTCTATGTATATGGTATGGCTTGTCTTTGCTGTGAAGGTCTGAACTGGTGGAAACAAAGAATATAATTTACCTGAACAGTATTCCATTTTAGGTCAGATTTAGCTCTTGTAGTGATAGAGCATGGCTGGATGATTACTTCATTTTCAAATGACAGTAGTAAGTGAAAATAAACACCCCTAACCGGAACTTGAACTCTGTTCCTTAGGCCCATTATGACAGTGAACGAGCAAACGGCACCCACGACTGTTGCTGACAAATGGATGACCGACCGACCGATGAACACACGACTCTTCCAAACGAACACTTTACGACAGCGCACAAACAAACGGCACCCACGACTGTTGCCGACAAACGGACGACCGCCCAAAAAAGGTCAAACGACTCGCGCGTCTTCTTCTTGTAGTCCTCGGTCGAGTCCATTATGGTACTCCAAGGTGTGCCCGGCGAAAACACACACACACAGTTCGAGGTCGCTTCTGAAGGTTCTCATAATGAGAGGCATGTGTGGCAAATATCAAATTCGGCAAACTTGCTAAAGGTGTTTGTGAAACAGTCACTAATTGCTTTTTAATCAGAATTAGTTACAAAGAATTAATCTGATTTTTTTTTTTATATAATTTTCATTAGATCATCCTCATTATCAACCCAATGACTGACTATGTTCGTAAGGTTGCCATTTGTTACGCTAGAATTTTGGCCATTTGCTGATGGGTCTTGAAATCCTCACAGTATTTAGTATTGTTGAAGTTATTGCTAATGTCTTTGTCGAGATTTACAAACTCTAGGTTTCCTTCAATTTCACAAACCAATCAATGAAATTTGAAAAAGCTGACTTATTTGGCAAAATACTTCGACAAAAACCCTACTTTGTGATTTAATAATTTCTTTAATTTCATAGGATTTGATGGTGAACAATATTTTAAAGAAATTTTTTTTTTTTTTTTTAAACAGTGAAAAATAAATTCTTAGGATTTCTCACTCTTGACCATGCACATACAACTGGCCATATTTCTTTCTGAATCCAAATTGCAACTTTCTGAGGCATTTGGCCTTGTGATTTGATTATTTTTTGCAAATGCAGGGCAAACTAGAAACTTGATTGATTATATATATATATAACTTAAAACGTATAAAGCAATATTGCATTTATATTAAATAAGTATGTTTTATTTTAATGATTAACTTGTTTTTAAAATAGTGGGAGCATTTTGTATGTTAAATAATAAGACTTAATTTTTCAAAAAATTAAAGAAAATTTATTGTACTAACCTATGTACCTAGTAAAACCAAGTGTACTTTGTACCCCCTTAACAATTTGCACTCGTCCCCAAAATTTGGGTTTGATCGGTCGATGTATGGCTATTTTAGATGGTATGATGGACGGACAGACTAAAGGAAGTCGCAAAATATATGTGTATGTATATATATATATATATATATATATATGCAGAAATATAGTCTTAAAGTGTGCTATATTTATGGGGTAAAGTGCTCAATATCAGAGATAGAGCGTGTGTAAATATAAAAGTGGACATGGAAGTCAGCACTTAGAGGCGACAGTCTGTTTCATGCTAGTGCAATCGTCAGGCGACTAGTGCTGTTATTTTTCTCGGCTGTTTATATAAGGGTCAGTGGTGCATTATGGGTAGTATATTTTGGCGGGTACTTTTACCGGAAGTCGCTTATTTGTTTATTTATTTATGTCAAATTATTTTGCTTGTTTTTTTGTTTGTTTTTTTATTTTTATTTTTTATCTTATATATTTATTTATTTATTCTTTTATTTTGATCGGTGTTTTTGGTTAACGTAGTAAAAAAAATTTGTTTATATAGCTTATTGTTGGTAGTCTATAATGGCCGCCATTTACCGGAAATCGCTTGTTCGCTTATTTATTTGGGTCAAATTGTTTTGCTTATTATTTTTATTTTTATTTGTATAACAGTTATAACTTTCGTCCGTTCTTTTGTTTTGATTTTATTTCGCATATTCTAACAGGTGTGGTTTTGTGATTTGTTTGGAGTAGTTTATTTTGCTTATTTTATTGTTGTTTGTTTATATATTTATTTATTTTTCTATTTTAAGTTACGTAGTAAAAATTTGTTTTCATGTCTACATTTTGAGATTAGCTCGGATCTTTTATTTAATAATTTATTTTGATCTGGGAAGGTAATGATAGCTATTTTTTCCTCCAAGCAAAGTTTGCAAGTTTTTGATAGGTTGTTGTAGGCTGATGATTTTTTCCTTATTTTCCAAGATATTTTTGGTGTGGTGTGTGTTTTGTTTTTTATTTCCCAGATATACTTAGAAAGCATTGTGCTGTTCGCATATTTACTATTTGTGAAAGACATTTTGTGTACATAATTTCTTTGTTTCCATGGTCCTTCGGTTACTCCTATGTATACTTTTTCTTCATTATCTGCTGATTTTGTCGTGGCTTGGTAGATTACGTTGTTTTGTAAACAATTACCGTTTAAGGGACATTCGTTTTTTATTCTGCAGTTGCACGTGGGTTTAATTTGTTCGTGTGGTTTGTTAATAATTTTTCTGTTGTGCTTTTTTATTATTTGTGCCATGTTCTCGGTGCAACTGTAGCTGATTTTTACTGTGTTTTTGTTGAATATTTTGTGTAGTGTGCTTGATTCCGGGAAGTGTTTGTGTAAAAGCTTGAAGAATATTTTTCCTATGTTTGTTTTTACGTTTTTGCTGTACGGTGGGTTGAACCATATGATATTTCTTTTTCTGTTGGTCTTTTTTGTGTTCTGTGGTGAGTATGTGAGTGTTGCTGGGAATCCGCTATCTTTTAGGGCTGTTTCGTAGTCTTTCTTGGCTTTGTTAAATATAGATTCATCGGAAGAATTGTCGGAAAGCCTGCGGTTAATCGATTTAGGTATCTGTTTGATTATAGAAGGCGGGTGGTTGGAGTATATATGTATGTACTGTGGTTTATCATTCGGTTTTCTGTATGGTTTGTGTGTGCCTTTTCTTAGGTTGAAGGTGACATCTAGAAAATCTACTTCGTTTAGGTTAGTTTTTATATCTATCTCGAATCCGTTATTTTTGAAGATTTTAATTATTGCTTTTCTAGTTTTATCTGTCTTTTGTTTGTTGCAGTTTCTTAAGATTATGAGACCGTCATCTCTGTAGAGCCCTGTGTCATTTCTATCTATTATTTTGCTTATTTCGTGTAGTAAATAAATACCTACGATTTCGCATGTCTCTGCACCGTCAAAGCTTCCCATTGTAGTGTCAAATATCCCATCTTTCTTTATCCATGCTTCTTCATGGTGAAATAATAATGATTTACGTGAGTGCTTAATGATGTCGATTTCGTTTGGTTTTATTATTATTTGTTCCTGAGCTAAGTTGATGGCCTTATCTAGTGTACGTTCTGTTATGGATGGGTAAAATTCTTTTATGTCTAATTGTAGGAAGTGGCAATTTTGTTTGTTATTTATGCTGTTGAACCAGTCAATGGTTGTTTTTGTGTTTTTCCACTGGTTTACTCCTAACTTCTTCCTAAGTTCAGAATTAATTCTTTCTAGTATTGTTTTACTTATTTTACCTAGTTCGCTTTTGGCTGGGTTTATGAGTCTGCATGCAGGGTTGGTTTTGAAATTTTCCTTGTTCCCAGGAACAAATAATAATAAAACCAAACGAAATCGACATCATTAAGCACTCACGTAAATCATTATTATAACAGCACTAGTCGCCTGACGATTGCACTAGCATGAAACAGACTGTCGCCTCTAAGTGCTGACTTCCATGTCCACTTTTATATATATATATATATATATATATATATATATATATATATATATATATATAGACTAACTTTCCTAATTTTGTTAACAATTACACGGATTTATCTACCTTGATTTTAACCATTGTAGAGTTGTCTCCCTTTAATTATTTTGATGATAATTTTTGAAGTTTATTTTAATTTTATAATATGAAAATTTATTGTACTGAGCTATGCACGCGATTAAAACCAATTGTATTTAGTATCCCCTTACTTGTTTGCACTTCTCCCCCAAATTTCATTTCGATTGGTCGATGTATGGTTATTTTAGTGAGATGAACAGAAGTCACAGAATTTTATATATAGATATAATTATTTAAATGACTTGATAAAATATTTTTAATGATTTTCTATTTTTCTTTTTTTCAGAGGAAACTCTTGCAACTTACACCACTTTCTGGGAATTCAAATACGTTATAGACCAAACTGCTACTGGTTTTAATAAAACAAATGAAGAAAAACATTTGGCAACCAAGTTAGAAGCACTTTGTAGCAGTGTTCTTTTCAACTTCACATATTCAATTTTTGATCAGAATACAGACAGAGTAATTTTTATTTTTTTACTTTTTCCTAACAAAATGTATTATATATATATATATAATATAAATTACCCTTTCCATATATTGGTCAATTGTTTAATGAAAGCATAGTCATCCACATACAAGTCTGTATCACAGCCCATCAGTGTGGCTAGATGACAGATATATATATATATATATATATATATATATATATATATATATATATATATATATATATATATATATATATATATATATTGTGAACTTAGGCAGCAATCCCTCTTCTATATATGCTTCATTAATGATGACAGACAAGGTACTGCAATTAAGCTTTTTATTTCATTTTTCTTGTCTTCAAGCATGTGTTTTCTTTTCTGGACACGGTGGTGTGTAGAAACTGTCCAAATGTTCTGTAATCCCAACTACTTTCAGTTATACTTTTAGTAGCCATTATCAAGGATGTTTTTTTTTTTACTTTTTAACTGAATGTATGGGTTGTGTATGTATCTAGAGTTATGGGAATGTTTTATTTTCTGAACACAGTCAGCACATTGTGGCCATGCACATAGTTAATATTAGTGAGTGTTATTTTGTTTTTTTTAAGGCTCCCATTTTTTTTTTTTACATGTACATGAGGTTATTATATATGTATTTTCTAGTACATTTTGGATAGAATCTGGCAGGTTTCAGTATGTGTTTAAATGAGTTCTAATGGAGCTGTGTTTGGATAGGTGTAACGTTTTTTATATATATATATATATATATATATATATATATATATATATATATAGTAATGCATGTTTCATTAAATAGTATAGACAGGTTTTGTCTATTTTAAGTAAGTTTCTTTCATATTGTCTGATAAGCTTAATCACATTATCGTTGAAAGACGAAAGGAAAACACCATATTGATACATGTTTATATATATATATATATATATATATATATATATATAGAGAGAGAGAGAGAGAGAGAGAGAGAGAGAGAGAGAGAGAGAAAATGCAAACATTTTTTATTATAATATGTTTCTTATGTTTTTATTTTATGTATTTTTCTCTCCCATGTTTCGGGTCTTGTGTCCTTCATCAGGCAAAGAATGCTTATTTCCACATTATTTAATGGCATTATTTTTTTCTTCCCATGTTAAATCTTTTAACCATTGTCTTTTGTCTGTAGTAATAATCTGAATCCATCTAGTACTTGGCAAAAATATTCCTTTGCTTGAGGGGTAATAATACAACTAAATTTGATCAGAGAGAGAGAAAGAAAAAAAAGATGTCTTTGTTCTTATTTTTTTATGTCCCCATATGTCTGTGCATGTGCCTGTGTATGTAATATTTATATATATATATATATATATATATATTCTTCATACATATATATTCTATCACAAGGAAAATTATATATATATATATATATATATATATATATACACACACACACACTTTGTTTGGTGTGTAGGATATAAAGGGAGTCCTCCAAAGATTGGAATAATTTAAAATGTGAATATCTGAGAACATTGATATTCAAAAGGTTGTAGATTTTATAATTGATTTCACAAATCTTTAATATGCACACCACCTGTGACACTAAACACATCAAGTTGGTGGCCCAGCTCTTGTCAAACAGGCCCTAGTCAAATTAATAGTCCAGCTCCTGCCAAACAAGCCTTAGTCAAGTTGGTCGTCCAGTTCCTGCTAAACATGCTATAGTATGTCTTGTATAACATTCTCCACCACCTCAATGGATTTCTGCTTAAGTTTCTCCAGGCTCGTAGGAAGTGTGGGGAATATACACCTGTCCTTTGACATAGCCCCATGTAAAAAATCACAAGGTATCAAGTCAGGTGAACATGGTGGCCATTTCAACAGCACATTGTCATTATCACGGGCATGCTTGATCCATCTTCCTGGATTATCATTTGCACAGTCAATTTAGTTTTATACATTTTATTAAAATTTGAGATCATTTGAGTGAGAATGTTATTAGATTACAAAATGATGTCACTTTTTTGGGAATACTGTGTGTGTATGTGTATATAGCAAGTGGAAAAGTGTTTTGTGTGACACGTTTCATCATTTAGAACTTCATCGAACTAAGTTTATGTTGACATGACTACACATGCACACAAATGAAAGAGATGCTGAGAATTTTAAATTACAAATTTTTTTTCTTTTTATATGTGCTTCCATTATATAATCTAGCCAATTCCATTTAGATTATATACCCAAAACACATATTAAAAAGAAAAAAATTTAAATTTAAATTTCTCAGCATCTTTCTTTAGTTCATGGACATGTGTAGTCGTATAAACATAAACTTAGTCTGATGAAGTCTTAAGGGACAAAAACTTTTTGCACTTTGTCATATTTCTTTCCATTAATATTGATTTTGATATATAAAAAAGATTATATTTTTATCCCATATATATATATTTTCATATAAGTATTATCCATATAGGTAGCAATATTTTTTCAGATATGTTTGATTAAATAAAATGGACTGTCTGTTAAACCTTCCGGTAATTTGCGAAAGAATTTGCCAAAATTGTGTGTAATGTTCCAAGTACTTGAAAATGACTTGTGATGGTCAAATGTACTGAGAATATGTAATTTCAGCAAGTTCAATATTGTATTATTTTGAACTATTGTTCTCATCTTGGCTGACATAGATGCTGTTATAGACACGTTTCAACTAATTACCCTCTGGTCATTATCAGGTGTCCATTGATTGATTTGATATGGGATAATACAAGAATATTGACAATTACTGATCTCAGAATTTTTTTTTCCAAGAATTGACAACAGAATTATTAAGCACTATTCCTGCAGATAAACAGGCTATTAAATAAATAGTATTTAACATTTTTGTTGTCAATTCTCTAGAGAAAAAAATTATAAATCCAGATACTCGAAACATAATTTAGTGAATTTGTGTTGAAAAGCATATAAAATTTTTTTTCAAAATTTATAATTAGTTACTCCTCATGTGTTTTAAATTTTCTTGTTCAGACATTTTTATAAATTTTCAGTGTAATATATATATATATATATATATATATATATATATATACACACACACACACGTTTTGACGAAGATCTAATGAATTCTAATCTACAAAAATTATTTCCTCATAAATTTTCCCTATTTTTATGAGGAAACCAGTCTATTTCTGTAAAAGTCAGAGATCGATTTGATACTGTATTAATATTATGAACAGGACCCTCAGTTCTAAAATGATAACAAATCAATATTTCTTAATTGTGACAAGTGTTATGTTCTAAGGAAGGTCTGAAGAATGATAGTCTACAAAAATTCCCGTCCACCCAATTTCTTTCCTAAATTTTTTTATGAGCAGTCCAGTCAATTTAAATAGTGCCTTTTCTTTCCTTTTCAGAATGTATTCTAACAACATATCATGTGTGATACCAAGTGAGGATTAAACTCTCTACGCTAGACTTGCTTAATAACTACTGTTTATTATAAATGTGACTAGATCACTAAATGTTAATGAGTATTTGAAGAACTTTGTATGGCGGAAGGTCACAAATTTGGAGCATCCTATGAGGATTGAAAACATTGTAATAATATTACTCAATGGCAAGACTTTTACATCTTGATATTAGAACTGCAACACTGACCCTGCCATAGAAAATTTAATGAAATTCTTTTATCTAAAAAAGAAAAGTTATTCAGAAAACAGGCAATAAATGGCTGCCATTTTGAATTGCTAAATGTGTTCAGTCAATGGAAGTTGTGTGGAAATGTCTAATTTCTGCTATATATATCTAGAAATTATTGACAAAATTCCCTAAATCTGCTATGTTATTGGTTCTGGCATCTCTGTTTCAGTCACTTTCCCACCACTATAATGCAAACTAATAAGTGTTTAATTCTTTGTTGTCAATTCTGAATAATAGAAGATAAATTCAAATATGTTTGGGTTATATCAAGATTCTAAAAATAATTATTTACATGCTGATTACTGTCCTCATCTTTAAAACATTTTAGCCATTGTGTTCTCCGACCTTCACCAGGTGATTGTTGATTCAGGTAGACAATAGTCCACATGTATATAATGTCAATAATAACTCCTCATCCCCAAAATTCAGACAGAAATTTTAAATATAACTTTTTAAAAAAGTAACAGTTGCTGGGGAGGATACAATAATGGTGGTATCACGAGAAAAATCCTTTTAACACACCATGTTTTTTTTTCCTTATGGGTATGTTTGTCATACTGATCTTTAATGACTTACTTTCTTTTTTTCTATTTATTTCTAGCTGATTTTCTTTTCTTTTCTTCTTTTTTTCTAGCTGACTATAAATTATAATGTTGTTTTGTCATCACAAGACTCGACCAACAAACAGAACCTGAAAACTTGCCTGGATACAATCACACAATATGGACTACAAAATCTGTCAAAACTAATCACACCTGGTTATGAAAATGCTTTCCTTATTAATCAGAAATTTTTGTCTACTGTGACGTGCCCCTCAAGTTACATCAAAGTTGATTTTTCTAACAAAAATTCTTATTGCAGTATGTATAAATTTATTCCACAAACTCATAAAAAAAAAGAATAATATATCAAAATATATATATAAACACACACACACACACACACACACACACACACACACACATATATATATATGAGTGGGCACTGAGATCCAAACCAAGGGAAAATTTGTTTCATGCTTCAATGCAATTTTCAGGTCATGAAATGGACTGTTGCTGCTGGGTGTTAAGCTCAGAGTCCACTTTTATATTTACATATGCTCTATCTCTGATATATATTGAGCACCTTGATTCATAAATAAAGTATATCTTAATACTATATTTTTTCATATAATATATATATATATATATATATATATATATATAAAACTAAATATATATATGTAAATAAAATATATACATATATATAAGAATCCTATTAATAAAAATATCAAAACTGATTCACATAGAAAGTAATGTTTTATTCAAACTGAGCGTATAAATTACATACAATAGGAATTAAGATTACTTCATAATAAATAAAAATAATTTGTGGGATTTTTAAACCCATCAGCTGGATAA
>OZ038514.1:14160784-14203284 GCA_964036315.1 Acanthosepion esculentum
CTCGATTTGATAATCCTCACAGAGATGTTTAAATTCGGTACAACTCCAAACCTAGCGAATACTTCATACAGGAAGTTGATAGTTGCCTCGGATGTGGGGTTCTTGCATTTCAGTACTTCTGGCCACTTAGATAGACTGTCTATAACAATGAGATAGTAGAAACCATCTAACGGTCCTGCAAAATCTAAGTGAATTCTCGACCAAGGTCGGTTCGGTTTTGCCCACAATCCGAATTGAGTCGGAGGAGCTTTCATAGCTAATGCGCATCCTCTACACTCCCTGACTTTTTCTTCTATATCCTTATCCATGTTTGGCCAGAAAACGAAAGAGCGCATAAGCCTTTTCATTCTTGATATGCCTGGATGTCCTACATGGAATTCCTTGAGCATTCTTTTCTGTAATGTCGTAGGAATTACGACCCTGTCGTTATATAACAGGACGTTATCACAAATTGAATAAATTTCCTCATCCAGTTGGTTACTGTTGATTTTTTCCTTCGTGCTTATAATAAATTCGTCCACCTCTGCCTTACTCTTAATCTCATCAAGCGTTACTGGAAGTTCTCTTATCGTGTCACATAAAGTATTTTTTACTTCAACTTCCGCTTGAATGGCTGCTATTACCATATCCTCCAATGGTTCTGTCTGCTTAGGTATTAACCTTGATAAGCCATCTGCATGATCAAGTTTTTTAGATGGTACATACTCCATTTGAAAATTGTAATTCAGAAGAATGGTACCACATCTTTGGAGTCTATTCGCCGTATGTTGTGGTAGTCCCTTTCTCGATCCAAAAATCGTTAGTAAAGGTTTGTGATCTGTTTGTAACAGAAATTGTCTACCGTGCAAGAAATGATGAAATTTCTTTACTGCGAATATAATGCTTAGCGCCTCTTTCTCGATTTGCGAGTAGTTCTTTTCGGCTGGTAAAAGTGAACGGGATGCATGGGCTATGGGCTTTACTTTTCCATCATCCATTTTGTGTAGTATGCATGCTCCTATGCCATAGGCACTGGCATCGCTTGCAACTATAATATCACGCTTGGGATTATAATGTGCCAGAAACAAGTCAGACGTTAATATATCTTTAATTTCCTGAAATGCTTCTTCGCACTCTTGCGTCCAGACCCATTTTTGGTCCTTCCTTAACAGTTCATTTAAGGGTGATCTTAGTTTATGCATATTTGGCACGAATACATTGTAATAATTCGCCAAACCTAAGAAACTTTGTAGAGACGCAATATTTTCTGGAGCAGGCATGTCCCTTATTGCACTCGATCTATCTGGATCCGGCCTTCTTCCATGTTCATCGATGATTTGCCCCAAGTATTTTATTTTTTCCATGAAAAAAGTACATTTTTCCTGTTTCAGTTTAAATCCATAATCCTGGATCCTTTTGAATACTTGGTTTACATGAGCTTTGTGTTGTTCTTTGCTAGCGCTGTTCATTAACACATCGTCCAGGTACCCTACTGCGAAGTCCAACCCACTTAACATCATGTCCATTGTTTGCTGAAAAATCGCAGGGTCGACTTTGACCCCAAAAGGAAGTCTGTTAAACTTGTACAATCCCTTATGGGTATTGATGCATAGCAGCTTTGAACACTCCTGATCGACTGGGATTTGTAAATACGCGTCACTGAGGTCGATTTTAGAAAAATATTTCCCTCCACTCAGTTTTGCGAATATTTCTTCAGGGATCGGAAGGGGATAATGGTGATCCTTTAATGCCTTGTTTAAACCTGTTGAGAAATCGGCACAAACCCTAATCTCCTTGCTCTTCTTTTTGATGTAAACTGTTGGCGCAGCCCACTCACTGTGATCAATTTTTTCGAGGACACCCATGTTTTCGAGTCTTTCTAATTCACCGTCTATTTGTTCTATAGCGGCGTATGGAACATTTCTTTTCTTTTTGAACACTGGCTGTTCATTTTCTTTGACTTCAAATTTTGCTACCGCTTTTGTACACCTTCCAAGACCGCCTGTAAATACATCTGGAAAATTCTCTTTTAACTCCCTCTTAAGTTTTTCTGCCTCCACATTCGAATCCTCAACTTTTTGACAAAAAGAGCTTAAAGGCAGATCCCATAGTCTAAATTTTTCGAACAGATCAGTTCCAAAGAGGTTATTTGATTTTCGCATGACAAAAATTTTTGCTTTTTCGGTCTTATTCTGAAAAGAAATATTCGTCAATAATTCTCCTTCGAAGGTGATTTTTTCACCACTGACGCTTCTCGCCGTTTTATCTGATTTAATCATAGTGGGTCTCCCAAGCTTCTTCCATGTCTGTACATTAATGATGGAAATATCAGACCCACTATCAAGCTGTAGTCTTACTTTCTTTTTAAACATTTTGGCCTGTACAAATTTCCGGATATATTTCGTTCCTCAGGTTCAATTTTCGTGAGTTTAATGGATGTCTTCTTTCTACCAGATTTTTTCCTACATTGTGATGCCTTATGCCCCTTCTGGTAGCAGTTGTCACATTGTTTGAATTTGTAGGGACACTCATTGTACCAATGTTTATCTCCACACCTCCAACACGGTCCAGGTGGATCTTTTCCCTGTTTTTTCCTCTGGTTATTTTTTAAGTCAAATTTTTCTTCTGGTGGACCTTTTTAATGTGCGACACTCCACTTTCCTCTATGTCACGACTCTCCTGTTTCAACGCAACAAACCGTTCACAGTCTTCCGCTAAGCTTTGTAGTTTTAAATTCGGCTCGTTTTCGAGTTTATTTAAAACACAACGCCTGATCTCAGCGTCTTTACCTAAAACCAGCCCTTGCACAAATATTAAACATTTAAAATTATCTGATGATAATTCCTCCAGTTTAAAGTCGTCGCAATGCTTGTTTACAATACTTGCATAAGTAGTGTAATCATCTTCCTCTCTTCTAGTGACATTCATACACTAGTGACAGTTCTGTTAGTAGAGTAACTGTCTCTTGGAAGTTCAACTCACTGGTCTTTTTTGGAAGGATAAAATTCACGAACTTTGTATGCTCAGCAGTTCCTAATTTTCTTAGCAGAAACCTAACTTTTTTAGCGTCTGTCCATGTACCGCAATCCGATACAAAAATATCCTCATATCTTCTATAGAAACGAGCAAACGTGACATCGTCTTCTGGATTATAATTGAAACTTTCAATAGCGTTCCACACAGCCGTCTGGGAGAATGCGTTATGATTCTCGTTTGCATTCGTTAACTGTGTTGCCTCCAGAAGTTTCCTCTGTTCCTCCTGTGTTTTCATAAAGATTTCTTTGACGCGTTTCTGTTGTTGTAACAGTCTTTCTTCAAATCTTTCTTCCTTTTTTCTTTGGGCATTCTGTTGCTCCAAAAACTCTTTTTTAAATTTCTCCTCACTTTCAAGTTGTCGTTGAAGTTGTTGCTTTTGCAACGCGAGACTTTGTTCCGTTTGAAATTTGAACAATTGAAGAAGAGACTCTCTTAATTCTGCGTCCATGGTACGAATTCAATTTACGCACCATACAGTTTACACTTGTATTAAAAAATCAGTTTTCCCAAGGCTTGCTTAATAAAATTAGTTTGCTCAACTAATACACAAACAAGAAATATATTATTTCTTAGCCAAAAAGTCAATCCAAGTTTTTCTTTGTTACAAAAAAAATCATTTTGCAAATGTCATTTGTTGCATGCGGTATTTCTCGTAAAAAAAAAAAGTCCGTCGCTTTAAGGAGTGTCGACTAATGGGAAAGTCACAAATTTTTTTTTCAACCGCTTTGTGGTTTTGCACAAATATGACTCGAATATTTAACAGTCTTTGTTAAGCACAAATGACTTACGCAAATATATATTTTTCACTCGACAAATCATTTAACTTTGAAGGGGAGAAAAAAAAATCTTACCGTGAAAAAAAACTGGTTTCTTGTGAAAAAAGCAGTGAACCTTTTTTTTTTTTCGAAACACTTGGTGTCAGTATTTTCACTTATTTTAATAATTGACAATATTATTCGGGTTCTCATGCTGTAGACTTTTGGTAGCAAGTTTTTGGTTGTTTTTTTTTGTTTTGTTTTTTTTACGTCGCCAAATTACTATTGTAGTAATTAATTTGCCATTAATCATTGCGTATCCAAATATCTGTTTGAAATGACGAAGGTGTTTTGGCGTAAAAATCTTGCGAATCCTTCTATTTCAATCACTTTAGGTGATTGTCTGCAGTGATATCATTTCGGTTCCGACGTCGCCAATCTGTTGTGTCGTGGCACAATAGTAAAAAGAAGAAAATCAAGTCGAGGTTGGTTTAAGGAACAAGTGTATTTAACATCACAGATACAAAGGTAGGAAACGGGTACTACTCAGCTAGGCAGTTGTAGTACTGTCGCTGCTGACGATGTTTATTAACACGCCCACGTGTGTCAAATGTGGCACAAGGCCGGTTTAATGTGGGCTTTCCGAGCCGGTAGGCTCAGGCAAAAATTGCCCGTAGAACCCGTATAAACGGGATCGGGTTGGTCAACCTCCTCGAACGAGGCTCTGCCTTTCGGCAGATACCCAAAGGCCTCAGAGGCAGAGAGTTCGACCGAATAGCTGAGACGTCCAAAAAGGACTGTCGCTGCTGACTCCCCGGGTGGGTATTACTGGCACTATATATAGTGAGAACCGGTGTAATTCCTTGTGTTAGAAAGGCCGGTGTAACAATATATATATACATGTATGTACGTGTGTGTGTATATATATATATATATATATATATATATTTTAGAATTGGACATAGCCCGACAATATAATATAAACATAATATAAATGTCTTTAAATATATATATATATATATACATGTATGTACGTGTGTGTATATATACATATATATATACATGTATGTATGTGTATATATATATATATATATACATGTATGTACGTATATGTCTGTATATATATATATATATATATATACATGTATGTACGTGTGTGTATATATATATATACACATGTATGTACGTGTGTGTGTATATATATATATATACACATGTATGTACGTGTGTGTATATATATATATATATACACATGTATATACGTGTGTGTATATATATATATATACACATGTATGTACGTGTGTATATATATATATATATACACATGTATGTACATGTGTGTGTATATATATATATACACATATATGTACGTGTGTGTGTATATATATATGCACATGTGTGTGCGCATATATATATATACACATGTATGTGCGTGTATATATATACACATGTATGTACGTGTGTGCGTATATATATACACACATGTATGTACGTGTGTGTGTGTGTGTGTATATATATATATATATATATATATGGGGTAATTAGATGGCCTTTTTGGAATGTTATTAAAATTTGTTTATCAATTTTTGCATCATGTTTAATTTTCAGATGAATGTCCAAGTGGCACGTACAGTAATCAAACAGATTGCATTCCTTGTCCAGTGGGTGAATATCGATCTTTCAATATGACTGGGGGCTGTATGCAATGTCCCAATGGAACATCGACCCATTCAAATGGAAGTTACTCAATCAGTCAATGTTTAGGTAAGAATAAACATTGTCATTTTTATATGTTCACAAAGAAATCAACTGAATCTGTATATGAAATGTTGAAACTCTTCCTAAATAGGTTTCAATGAATTAAATCATTGCCTTGTTAAAATAATTGCACCCTTCTAACTCCTTTGAACATTTACTGCTCTCTTGAGGATTCATAGCAACCCCTACACCCACTGAAAATCACTGCTCTGACAACACATTTTTCCTGCTGTGTCCTCTCAGTATGGTCTACAAAATGCCAACTGTATTGCTAGAAACAGGGTAAAACCTTCATCATGCAACAAGATGAGCTACTTACCAAATATATTCCTATTGTTTCAAATATAAACAACTAATATTTACTTACTCCTGAACTTAGCAAATGCTTGTAGATTAAAATATAAATGACCAATATTTATCTATTCTAGGACACAGCAAATGCCATTCCATTCCCAACTTCCCCCACATCTCAGTAATATTTTCATTACAGCCTGGAAAGTTTCGAGACTTATCAAAAGTCTTGACCCTAAGAAGGCCACTGGTCCAGACAAGAGTATTAACACAACCTTAGGTGTCTTATGTAAGACCAGTTTTCAAGAATGTAGATGAGCACTCACAGTATTGATCCATCAGTCTCCTCAGTGACATTAACAAACTCTTTGATGCTATAATCAACAAGAAGGTTGTTGATTACTTCAATAGGAACAAGAGTGACAAACAGTATGGGTTTTAATCAGCCTAGTTCACTGCAGATATCCTCACTGAGATTACTCATGGAATCAGTGCAGCACTAGACAATAAATACATCTCAAGGACATTCGCATAAGATATTTCAAAGGCCTTTGACAGAGTATGGCACGAAGGGTTACTGCACAAGCTCTCTCATGACTGAATCACTGGAAGAGTCTTCTGATAAAGTCCTTATCGGGTAGGTTCCTGAAGGTGGTTGTTAAAGGCCAGTCCTCAAAGGCCCAAGTGATCAGTGCAGGCATCCCCCAAGGTTTGCTTCTCTATTCAACCCTCTTTTTACTTTGCATAATTTGTACATATGAACCATCACTAAAGATCCTAGACAAATGGACACTTCTCTGTACCATTTCAGAAAGTATTTAACTTAGGTACCTCCATGAGATCACTAAAAAAAGAGCATAGGATGATGAAAAAGATGCCAAACTTATGAAAACAAAATTTTATCGTGTAAATATTTCTTATTATTAAGAGGAAAGATTAAAGTTTATTTTAATTATTTTTAAAACATTTTCATTTTTAGAACAATCTGAATTTTTATTTAAAAATCCTTGTTTCTCTTTGTATCACCGGAACTAGTAAAATAACATACAATTTTTAGCACGTTTTTTTGTATGACACACAATTTGGAAAATCTTGCAAAAATGAAAATAATTGTCAGATGTTAATGAAACTTTCAGAAAGTATTCACAGATGATTTAAATTATTATAAATGTTTTCTTTTATTAAAGTCATGGCAGAAATATATTTTTTTTAATATTTATTACCCCATATAACTAATTTTATGAAAACACTAGAAATTCGATCGCATCGGGTTTAGTGATTACAATAGTTAAAAGCACAAGGCTTTGAGGAATGCAAATCATGTTTTGTTTTGTTTTTTTTTTTAATTGGACCTCACATACCTGAAAATCAGCTCTGAATTGTAACATACAAAACTCAATAAAACAAATATATTATTTAATTTCAAATGCTTTTATTTGCTTTTAGTTGTTTTTATGAATATTGATAATAATTTTCTGAAAGCAAAAACATTTTTCGATAAAAAATGAATTTTTAATACATTTATTTGTTACTTTTTATTTATAATAGATTTTTACATTTAAGTTGTTAAAATATTATCAAATTAGTTAAAAGCTGCATCGGGTTTTGTAAGTGTCCTGATGAGATAGATCTTTGTTTAGTGTGTTGTAAATTATATCGTTTCAGAAGACCTGCAGTAATTAAGAAATGTAATTTTGTGTTTATAATTGGGCTCTAATTATAAAGTACGGAAGACCAACCAGAATACAATTAAGTTGCGTTATTTTGAGTTAAGCATTGTTTTCACTGTTAAGGCCTTTAATTTTGCGAAACACGTGTGGAGAAGTTTTTGATTTTTCAATTTCAACTGAGAAGGGTACCTAAAAGTATCACTATCATCTTATGAAATTTATATGATCTTATTTTTTATATTAATCTCAGTTATGGCATTTTTTCCATAAATGAAATATCAAAATTAATACTAAAATGAATGGAAATACAGATAACACAGTAAAATGTAGTAAATGTACATAAAATTATAGTATTTTATGTACACTTCTGATAAAATTTCATGAGAAAGGTACCTATAAATTAATTAGATACCTTTCTTATGAAATTTAATCTCATTCGTAACAGTCTTGTTTTAATTTCTTTATAATATATTTTCCATAAAGCATCATAAACATAAAGATGAAAGCTAAGTACAAAACAAAACAAAAAAATTAGAACGCTGAAAGTTTTCCTTAAAAATAACGAGGTAAATAATTTATTCACTTAAATGTGAAATATTTCACTTTTCTCCTTCCGTAGAACAAATTATCCTCATGGAATCCATCAATATGTCATTCAACACCTGTCAAGTTACGCGAAAGTTTATGACCTGCTTTGTTTTATTTTCAAATTACCTCTTTTCGCAGCAGAAGCTAAATTAAGCTTGGTTCAAAATATTTTAAATAAACAGTTTTCACTTTCCAGTCTCAACAGAGTCCAAAAGTGTCTCCCCATCCTTGTGGGTGACAAATTATTTTCCACCCTACAACACCTTTTCCATAGTTAAGCCTCTCGCTGCTCTATCCCTATTTCCATGGAAAGTGTTGAGATGAACCAGTCTTAATCATCATGGCTAAGACCTGCTATACCACACACATTGTAACAACCACTGCTCTGTGAAAGAGGATGCTTCCTCGATCACTAAAATCTTAACTTGTTTAGCGTTAACTGATATCTTCCTCACATATCTGCATAAACTGTGTCTCCTATTCTGTAACATTCTAGCCCGAGTGGCCCTTGGGCCTTGTACATGGTGAATATCATTGTAACAAAAAAATCTTTCATGGCATGGTAAATGCTTATAGATATTTATATATCTATTTTGGCTTAATAACTGGCTGGTGCCAGAAATAAATCTATGATTTCTTTTCACCTCCTGGCCCTGTTTGCTGGTGCTTCAGAATATGCCAACTGCACCTCTGCAGAGGGGTAAAACTGTCCCTACCAAATAAGGCATCTGAGTGAGATGATAAACTACATCTGCATTCTGGGTAAGATGATAAACTCTTCCACATCCTAGGTAAGATGATAAAATACGTCCAACAGCAAAGCCTCTGATTAGGAGGTTTTGAAGAGCGTGGAACCACCTCTTAATTGCTGATGTTCCCAGGTCCACCCTGACCCAGGGTGGTAGCACCTTACTTTTATGAAAGAAAAAATTATTAATAACAATACATTGTTGAATAAAAAATTATTACCAGCAATACATTTTTGAAGGAAAAGTTATTACCAACAATATAGTTTTGAAGGAAAAATTATTCTCGGAGATACAATTTTGAATAAAAAATTATTACCAGCAATACATTTTTGTAGGAAAAATTATTACTGGCAATACATTCTTAAAGGAAAATTATTACAAACAAAATATTACCAGCAATACACTTTTGAAAAAAATATTAACAGCAAGACATTTCTCTGGAAAAAATATTATCAGAAACAGATTTTTGAAAAAAAAAACATTACCAGCAACACATTTTTGAAAAAAAAATATATTATCAGCAATAAAAATTTTGTTGACATTAAATAACCCATTGAGGCTGATATGCCATAAACCAAACCTTTTCACCTCCATTTTTTATTGTCCCATAGTTTCTTTGTTCTAACAAGTGCTATGAAGCACCTTATCCAAGTTTCAACAAAGTTTGTGTCTTCCACATGCAACAAAGATCCTATTGGAGATGCCATATTATTATGGCATTAAGTAGGAACTGCAGTCATGTGCAGTCAGTATTGGTTCTGCAGTCCAAGTACCTTACATAGTGAGCCTTTACATAACATCTATTCATACACATATACTAATTATTGGTAGCACTAACCAGCCATTACTACATCTCCTTGAAGTGAATAGGCTTTATGCTCTTCGTTGATCTCAAGCTTCTTTATTTATTTGTATTTTGATTTTGATTTGCTCCTCCCCCCCCCCCTAGATTGTCATGTATTTTTCTCTATGGGGGATCTAGATCTATCTCATTTGTCTGTGAAATCTTGTACTCTACAATCAATGCTTGAATCACCCAAATTGTCTTGGTCTTCCATTAACTCCTCATCACTCATTTCCTGTTGGTTTATAGACTGAGCTGGACTTGCTTCCTGGCTCAATTTCCTGTCTGTTTATAGCGTCCAAACTGAACTCACTTCCAAGCTCAATTTCCATCTCCCTTTCATATTCTTGTCTTGATCTTATTTGATCTGCATGGGCAGCAATTTTTCATTAATGCATGTTTCATTAAACAATATAGACAGGTTTTGTCTATTTATTTTAAGTAAGTTCCTTTCGTATTGTCTGATAAGCTTAATCACATTATCGTTGAAAGACGAAAGGAAAACACCATATTGATACATGTTTAAATCCAATCTAAGCTTTCGGCTTACATAAGCCATTATCAAAGATGACAATTTCAATAAATCAAACAACACACAGACGAAACTACAATGATAGTCCGCCCTTGCTGCTTGAAAAATTTCAAAGTAACAACAAACTCATATATACGAGACGCAGAAGCGAAAACGTGTCGCAGCTCGTGACATCACACATGACCACACGAGAGTGAAAAACGAGAAGTATTAAGTATGGGAAGCCATTGGTATAAACCAATGGCTTCTGTTATAAATTATAGGCATTTAAGAATTTTCATAGTTTATTTTGTTCAGGTTAGGTTTCAACTGTTTTATGTATATAGCTTCAAGGATTTTAAATTTTTGTTTATTGTTTTCATGTTTATGTATAGTTGTGTTGTCAACAAGGATTTTCCGTAATTGAGTATGCGGGCAGGCATGTTGTTTTAAATGCCTAAAAATGTTAGAATTATGATTTAAATGTAGAGTTAAGCACCGTGAATCTAATGATAATGTGATTAAGCTTATCAGACAATATGAAAGGAACTTACTTAAAATAAATAGATAAAACCTGTTAATGAAACATGCATTAATATATATATATATATATATATATATATATATATATATATACACACACACACACAGGTAAAAATCATGGGTAAATAATCCTCATAATATAAAATATTTAAACTGATTCACAAAGTGAGCACCATGTATTTATTACAGAGCATATAAATAAATTACATATCAAGAAAATCAAAGCTACCCCATATGAATGATCATTTCTCCCTGCAAGAAAAAAATCCTTGCAAGTTTGCAAAAAAAATGAACCGAACATCAATAAAGAGCATATGAATTATTTTTAATTTAATATAAAAATAACGAAAATGAGCCAATCACCAGTCAATTGCTGAAACATACTGATTAGTGGACCAAATGATTACAAAACTCTGGAGTCAGAGTGGTGAATATAATATCCAAAGCAAATGTGTACTAGCCCTGAAAGCCTCAAACAGGGGCCCCAAACCTGATAGGCAGTGTTTTGTGACCCTTGCTATTTTATCAACATTTGCTTTTTTTCTACCTACATTTATATGCGTTACAAATTATACTAAGCACAACTGACTATTAAAGGATGAAACATTTTTGCAGATTTTGACGTCATTCTGAGTTCTCCTTTTCTTTCTTTTTTTGTCCAAACCCGTGAATTTGCTTTGCTCATGAAATAACACTATATAAAATTTGCTATTTTTTTGTCAATAATATTGACTGTGTTAAAATTATTTAACTTTTTAACAAGAAAAATCTCAAGTTGATATTAAAAATTGTCACAACACATTGATGATGTATTTAAGATTGAATTATCTATAATGACATGTCTCTAATTTGTATTTTAATACATTGTATTTTTCAAATTTTCCAGTTGAATTGTTCACCTATATTGTATATGATCGTAGAAGAAGCATTTCATGTTTCTTTTTGTTGTTTTTTTATTTAAACTAACTTTCATTCAGAAAGTGTTTAACTTTCAGGATAACAATTTTTCTGCTGGCAATAAATTGCAGATACATTTTGTAGGTGGTGGGTGGTTCAGAGGAATTTTACATTTGTGTTAGGTGTGTTCAAAAGTTTCTAGCAAAATATTGGTTTTTCATTTGAAGTTTTCAAAAAGAACTTTAGCACATATCTAATTAAAACAAATGATCCCTGAAAACATGGCGGTCAGAGTTAAGTATAAGCACACAAATAGAAATAAAAGGATTGTTGTGGCCATAATGTTGCATATCTTCACAGGTCAACTTGCACAAAGTTGACAGATGATAACATATTTGAAAAATATACGAGACACACAAAGCTGACTTGTGATGATGCAATATTTGAAAACAACCAAGAAGCACAACATATTGCTGCTTTGGATGCACATTCTTATTAATCTGTAAACAGATTCTTTGGATAATGGCTTACACAAGGTGGAAACACTCAGAAGATATCAGACAATTTATGTTCAAAATTAACCTGGAAATCATTAGAATCAGTGACACACTTTCACTAGTTGGAAGAGTGGCTACCACTGTCTTCTGAATTTTGTTCTTTTCCTTATATCTTAACGTGTGCTATACTAAATATCAACAAGCAGGTTCTCATCACTTGGAGGAATGGTACTATACAGTCTCTCTATTTCTCCCCACTATTTGACCTTCTGATATACTAAGATCAAATTAGTAAATATTGAAAAATGCTTAGTAAAATAAATACATAGTGAATGTCTGGAATATTATCCCTTTGCTTGTCAAGTATTGTGTTTTTGTTTCATAGTGACATGTGGCAGAAGACCAATAAAACAAAGGTACCAACACCTTTCTGGTGGTCAGGTTGCCAGATATGGTGCTTTTCCATGGCAAGCAAGAATTCTGAAAGTTTGGTTCTGGGGAAAACTGCATCACTGTGGAGCTGCCATTATCAATGAATTTTGGCTACTCACTGCTGCCCATTGTATGAAGTAAGTTTCATTAAAAAAACAAAAAAATGGTAAAAATTTGTTTCAAAATTGAATTTCAGTTTCCTTTTGCTTTATTTCTTTTTAACAAGATTTGATTTTGCCCTGTGGAATGCAACTTTTAAAATTTGCCTTTTTTTTTAATATTATATATCCTTTAAGAGTTTAATTTTATAGCAGATAACTTGAAAAAGATGTTATAATACTGGCTTTTTAAAAATTAATTTAACCACAGTGTTTAAGCCAGCTTAATTTTTTTTCTTTCACAGGTCTTAGTTATATATTGATGAAATTTTCAAACAGAGTATTTTGAAAAAGCAATTTCAAAGACCAATTATTCCTTTGAAATGTATTTTCTAATTTTCATCATATTTTTTTATTAGAAATTTAACAGAAACACATGGGTTCTACTTTGTTTTTCTTTTAGGTTACTAATTGTTGAGTACATCTTTGAAATTATTGTTAGGTTACTAATTGTTGAGTACATCTTTGAAATTATTGTTAGGTTACTAATTGTTGAGTACATCTTTGAAATTGTTGTTAGGTTACTAATTGTTGAGTACATCTTTGAAATTGTTGTTAGGTTACTAATTGTTGAGTACATCTTTGAAATTGTTGTTAGGTTACTAATTGTTGAGTACATCTTTGAAATTGTTGTTAGGTTACTAATTGTTGAGTACATCTTTGAAATTGTTGTTAGGTTACTAATTGTTGAGTACATCTTTGAAATTGTTGTTAGGTTACTAATTGTTGAGTACATCTTTGAAATTGTTGTTAGGTTACTAATTGTTGAGTACATCTTTGAAATTGTTGTTAGGTTACTAATTGTTGAGTACATCTTTGAAATTGTTGTTAGGTTACTAATTGTTGAGTACATCTTTGAAATTGTTGTTAGGTTACTAATTGTTGAGTACATCTTTGAAATTGTTGTTAGGTTACTAATTGTTGAGTACATCTTTGAAATTATTGTTAGGTTACTAATTGTTGAGTACATCTTTGAAAGTATTGTTAGGTTACTAATTGTTGAGTACATCTTTGAGATTATTGTTAGGTTACTAATTGTTGAGTACATCTTTGAAATTATTGTTAGGTTACTAATTGCTGAGTACATCTTTGAAATTATTGTAAACAAAAAGCAAAACATTGTCCACATCCATGATCAGTGTTTGTGGTAATAAAATAAGCACATCCGATCTCTCCTCTTGCTTGTAACTATCCACTATAATAAAATAAAGATTTTCAGCACTAAAACTGAATTTCCCAAATAAAGCTGACCATTTTAAGTCTTGCACTAAAGCAAAATGAATCAAATAAATCTTCATAAGTCTCTACTGAGAGTTGTTACTATATTACAATTTATTTGACTCATTCTTTTTCGCAATGATGAAATATATACTCTGCCCAAACAAACATTACAGATCCAATTTTTCTAAATGCTGAAAGAGAGTACCGTCATTGGTGAAAAACCTTTGAAAAGTTCTTGGAAGAATCTTGCAATGGAACACCCAGCAAGTTCCATTACTTAACAAAATATGTTTCAGCTAGTGTCTATAAGTATTTCTCAGATGCAGGCACACATGTGGAAGTCCAAGGAATTCTGGGCAAACTGTATATCAGAAAGAAAAATGAAATGGTTACTCGTCATCTACTCTCTACGAGATGCCAGCAGCCCTCAGAAACAAGCGACAAATTTCTTTATGAACCAAACAAACTTAGCAAAGATTGAATCTTTGCAGCTGTTATAGCTGAACGATGCTGTACAGAGCTAGTAAGGGACATATGTATTCATTAATGGATTATTGTCAGTAAACATTAGGCAGCGTCTACTAGAAAATGAAAATCTACTCTCCAGCAATCCCATGGCCAAGCAAGAATTTTAGAACTAACTCAACGTAATGCAGAATCTTTCACTCCACATGACTCTGTGACGGCAATGACCAAAGGATCTCCTCCCATTTCTGTCTCCTCTCAACCCCATGATTCTCTTGATTCACCAGAAACTATGGTTTCAATGAGGTGCACTTGTTTTTTCTGCAAGGGCAAAATGCATTCTTGCTTGTCATGACCATTATCACTGTTTTTCATGTGGAAAAAAGTCACTGGTCTGTAAAAACAAAAAAAAAGAACATCTCAATTCTCTGCACATTCTGATCAGCTTCATTTAGTTGCTTATCACAAACTAATATCAAAATCAAGGCCAATGGATTCCCTCTGGAGCATTAGTTGGTACACGTAGTGCAGAAAATTTTATTTTCGCAGATATTGCAAATTCAAACCAGTGGCAAATTTTTCCGTGCTCTAGCAGAGTAGCAACGGCTAATGCAGCATTATTGTCTCAAGACCCTAGATATTGTTTTGTTGACTTGAAAAGAAAACAGGCCTCATGCAATAAAGTAAAATTCTTAATAATGAAGAACCTCTGCTGTAGTGCAATACTGGAGCACAATTTCTTTCAACAACACTCTCATGTTGAGATATCATTTGGTGGACCCAAACTTTTATTAAAATCATGTGGACTAACAATGGCTAATGTCTTAATTGACACTCTTTGCAAATTTAACGCCTGACTGCAAATCAATAGCCATAAAGTCAAGATGGCATACGAATGAAGACAAATATTTTATTAATACTGAGATTAAAAGAATGCTTAGAGAAGGGATAATAGAACTTACAAGTCCTTGTAACATCTTCAGAAAACCACAAAAAGAGAACGGTTATCGGCTATTCACAGACCATTAATAAATTAACCCTGTGGGAGGCATATCTATATCAGTATATCAAAAACATGATTGGAGAGATTGCTAAATATGGCATATATCGCACACTAGATCTTCAAAGTGTTTACCACCAGGTAGCAATAAAACCAAGTGGCAAAGCCTATTCTGCATTTACGGTGGGAGGTCGATTGTACCAATTTTGCAGAATACCCTTCAGTGTAATGAACAGTGTGGCCAGCTTGCAAAGAATAATAGATGAAATAATCTTAAAATAAAAATTAAAAGGTAACTTTGTTAGTATAGATAATGTAACTATACGGCCATGACCAGTTCCACCATGATAGGAATCTTAAGCAGTTTATGGCAGCAATAGAAAAATATGACAATGCTAAACTAATAAAAAATAAATGCGTTTTTAGGCAAGATGATATTAAATTACTCGGATATGTTGTTAATAAGATAACATAAACCTACATCCAGAACAACTAAAACCATTTCTTAATTTGCTGATCCTGAGTAATTTACCTTCTCTTTGACAAGCAATGGGGATGTTTGCACATTATACACACTGGATACCTTCATTCTCTGGAAAAGTACATCCATTAGAAGCAATTTCCAAATCCCCTTGTATCTGCACACTATCAGAATGTTTGAATATCTAAAATGGAACATTGCAGAATCTGCTGTCACAATGATTGACTCTTCTGCACTCTTGGTAGTTGAGACTGATGCATCAGCCTGTGCCATAGCTACCTTGTTAAGACAATGTGGATGACCTGTAGCATTCTTACCAAGAACTCTCTAGGGGTCTGAGCAGCAACACTCAGCAGTCGAAAGAGAGACATATGTTATTGTCAAGTCACTTAGAAAGTGGTGACACTATCTAATCAGTCACCATTTCAAGCTAATTACAGACCAGAAATTGGTAGCATTTATGGTCAACCTTAAATCAGCAAGTAAAATAAGATATGAGAAAATAGCAAAGTGGAGGATGGAGCTTTCTTGCTTTTCATTTCATATAAATTACTGCCCCAGCAAAGAAAATACTGACACACTCTCAAGGGTGTGTGGCTCAACTACCTCTAGAGATGATCTCCTTAAACTGCATAAGGAACTGTGCCACTTGTGTGTGACAAGAATACTGAATTAGAAACATACTCTTCTCAGTTGAAGATTGTTATAGTGGAAGACACCTTGTCTAGATAATAGACTCTCCCACCTATTATAAAAAGGTAGTCAAGTGAGTTATCAGCGATCACAACTCGATTACTCTGCGTAACACTTTATTACAAGTTCCCAACGTTTCTGTACGTTTAACCTATTTAGGACGCATTTAATCTGAATACAAGTTCTATTGTGGAAATAACTCCACAACAAAGATGTAATGGGGGCCGAGGTGACCTGCCAAATATTGTGTGGAGCTCAAGCCTAGGTTCTAAAAACCTAGAACTGGAATGGTTATAAAAAGCATTTAACTTTTTCAGTGACTTACACTGGATTTTAAGGGACCGCTTCCATTAAAAAAAAGGAATAAGTACCTTTTGATGATTATTGTCAAGTACCCTCAATTTCTGTTTGCTATTTCCTACCCAGATATGACTGTGACAACTGTGATTCAAGCCCTCTACTCCCTCTTTTTGCTGTCTTTAGATTACCTGCTTACATCCACTGTTACCATAGGAAGACCACTTTTATGTCAGATCTCTTCAAGCAATTCTTGTGAGAACAAGGAGTGACTGTAAGTAGGACAACGTGAGGGTAATGACTAATGTGAAAGGTATAACCGCATAATATGAATGTCAATACAGTTGGATGCTGCTGACCAGGGTTATCGATAGACTGCTGGGAAAGTCTCCTCCCTGAAGCTCTATATACTATTAGAATGTTGCTGTGTAGAGAAACTAATGACGCTCCACATGATATATATAGTGTGTGTGTGTGTGTGTGCACAGTTGCATACAATCATTCCTTTTCAAAATGTCTCCTCACATACTAGCTCTCTGCAAGACTAACCTTAACTCATCAGTCCCCTCCTCTGATTTCTCAATTCCTGGCTACCTTCCTCTCCTAAGAAAGGACTCTAAAATCCACATGCATGGCCTGGGAGTTTATGTCTACGATCATCTCCTGCTGGCTAGGGAATAAACTCTTGAATCTCCAGGCCATTTGCATATGTGTCTCCATCTATCTCTCCTCAATTCAGTAAGCTATCTCTTCATTCTCTATCATTCCCCTGCCTCTCAAGAAAGTTTTTCTCATCTGAGTCCATCTTTCAAATCTACCATTTGACCTTGCATTGAATACTGTTGCCATATATGGTCTGGTGCCCCCACTGTTCATCTTGAGGTTCTCAACAGAATCCAAAGATGGGTATGCAATGTGATAGGCTCTGACCTAGCATCTAGACTCCAGTCACTTTCTCACAGATGTGATGTGGCCTCCCTCTGTCTTTTCTACAAATATTTTCATGGCAACTCTTCTGACAAGCTATTTTCACTGGTGCCCCAACTGCATGAATTTAAGCGTGCTGCTAGATTGGCATCTCAGTCCCACTCTTTCACTGTCAAAACAGTTAAATCTACTACTTCTACTCCAACAGCTTCTTCTCTCACACTTCCTGACAGTGGAACTCCCTTCGTCTTACTTGCTTCCTTGATAGCTATAATCTTCAAATATTCAAACATAATGTCAATGGACATCTTCTGATGTCTTGATCTTGATCCCTGTCCTTTTCTTTATCCTTTCCTCTCACACTCCACTTTACTCTTACTTTCACTCTCTGTAACCCCTTGCATACTAGTGGCACTCCTGCCTTGCTTGGGGTGAAATGCTTAAAAAAAATTGAAAAAATTAATTTTATCTTTATTAGAAGGAATATTAATTTTATGTCAAAAGTTATATGAAATTACTTTTCAGGATGATAATCTCTTTTCCTGAGATCCAAATTTTGATGTGTACCAATGTAGACGAGTGCTTCAACTTGTGTGTGCGTGTGTGTGCATATATATATATATATATATATATTGTTAAATATAACAGACAACGAATGTCTATTATGTTTGATCATGAGCTGTTCTAAGCTTCATATTGTGCATTTAGTTTTGGGAGAAAATAAAGCCAAAAACTGCCCAACATTTGGATATTTTTTTTATTCTGCTATTCCTTGATCTAAGCTTTCAGCTCACATGAGCCATCATCACATTGGTTATATGGACATTACAATAGAGATATTCACCATCAAAGATAACATCCTGTTATGTTTACATAGTAATTTAATTGTATTTTTCAGGTAAGTTTACATCAAAACTGTGAATAAACTGTCCAAAGTTCATATTTTTGTTTTGCTTTATTTCAAGTGCTGTGTTTATTTTGTAGATATATTTAAAAAATATTAGACCATTTTAAACAAAATTGTATTTCAAATATGAATAATATTTTATTATTTTCAGCAACAATTTAAAGAAAGAAAATACGTTGATTCAGACAGGAGATCTGAATAGCAGAATCTGGGACACATATGAGCAGTCATTTCAAGCAGAGCATTTGATTGCACATCCCTCCTATGATAGTAAGTTCTTCACGAAGATATTTAATATTAATCAAACACAAACTTTGTGAAACATCATTTACAAGAAATAATGGTAGCCTATTGGCATCTGGGGAAACATTAGCCTACCAGCTAGCCCAACTTTGCATAGAAATCAGTCCTATTTACATTTAATACTGCAGCATTAGGTATTAAGGCAGGTAGTCTGTGACACTTGTTAAGCATTTCAAATGCCACAACTTGTAAGACCCAGGTGATGATTTTTAGCCATATTTTTAAGAAGGGAAATTTTATGTGTGATCAAATACAGTGAATCAAAGGACTTGTTGATATCTGCTTCTCAAAAATGCCTGACCTTCTCAGTGTTTGTTTTGTTTGATCAAAATCTTTCATGTTTTATTTTTTTGATTAATAATCTTTTCTCATTTACAAATATCCTGATAATATAATGATGTTTCTTTATCCATAATGATTTTTTTGCCATGCCTTATTTCTGAAACACAAATATTTATCTCAATTTACCTTTACAACTATTATGATTATGACTGTTGTTATGATTGTGATAATTGTTATTTGCAGGTCTCACCCATGATTATGATGTTGGCCTCATTAAGCTGCGACCTGACAGAAATGGAAATGGAATAGTTTTCAATGATTATGTTCAACCAGTCTGTCTTCCACCTCAAAATCTGAATATGTCTGCAGGAACACGTTGTGAAATATCTGGTTGGGGTAGCACAGGTCAAAGTAAGGAAATATTTTATTCAGTATTTTTATTTCATGAGGTTTTCTTGCATGTGTTATATTAGTGTTACCCATCATATGATGATGGGAGGGTGATAGGTTTTGTCATTTTAGGTCATCCATACTTCAGTTCTTCCATAAATTTAAGTAGGCTTTTATCTTTTTTATGCCATGCTCATTCAGGACATGGGTAATCATGGCCTGCCAAAACTTCTTATCCCTTGTAGCTCTTAACAGTTTTTCTCTGTTTGCTAAGGCTCCTAATCCAATTACACTATCCAATCAAACAAACTCATCAGTTAGGTGACTCACTGCTTTCCCCTATCACTCTTGCCTTCAATATGCCTTGTGAGGGTTAAATTTTCCAAGCCCTCTGTCCTCATTATATTAGAAAGGAATTTTAGCTGTCTCCTACTCTAAATAAATATATTTTTCACTATATTTTAAGTAAAAAGTAATATTTTTAAAATTAACTAATTTTCATGAGATCCCTTATTTTTATAAAAGCTACTTTATTTTTAAAGATTTTTAATTACAATGTTTAATTTTGTTTGATTATCAGACATCCATTATAGTGTAACTTAATTAACTTAGGTTAATTTTTGATGACAAAAATCAGTTAAAAAGCCGTATTAAGTATGCAAAAGTATTTTTTTTTAATTTTTTAGCTTTATTTTCTTGCAGTTAAAACTAAAATTAAAACAATATAAGAAGATTGTGATTATACCTACAATTTGTAATGTTTTTGATACCTACATGATTAAGATAAGCAACATATATAGAAAAAGGTTGTCGCTTCAATTTACTAAATAAATCAAACCAATAGACATGTATCTTAAAAAGCGATGGAACATTCAGAAGAAGATTTTTAAAGGAAGATATATTCTTTGTCATGAATTGAAAAGCTATTCAAAAACAGTGGGAAGACAAGATGGCAATAACTTTAAGAAAGGCTTTATTCAACAAAAGAAACTGAACCGAATAACAGTATTCGTGTCTTTCCACGTGACCCCCCTCCTCAAAGTACAGCAGAATTTATAAAAGAAAATCTATGTTGCTTTGCATACAATAAATTTACATGCAAAATGCCAAAGAAGATTTCATTTCATAATGCTCTACCTCTACTGCAGGAAGGAGAATAATCTCACATAAATCTTCACATAAATTGTTGGTGCCTTTCATGTTCTTGAAAACCTTTGTAGAATGTTACTGCCTTCGAAATTGATTAGAGGCTTATATAACATCATTAGAGACTGACCCTGAATTATCATGCTGGGGCACTGTTGAAGTGAGTATGTCAGGACCGCCTGAGTCCTCAGAAGCATGTTGGATATTTGGGAAACTTATTCTCCCATTCAGTTCAGTAGATGGACACGGTGCCAGGTCTTGAAGTACCTTATATTTACATATGTAGGATTTACACCAAGCAATTCCACCCTATTGACAAAATCATCATTTTTACTTGCCTGGACAAAGAACTAAAGGTCCAAGGACAAACCATGATGGTTAAGATGAACCAGCTGAAAACTGTCAGGAGAAATTGAAGAACCTTTCATGTGGTGTACTATTGGTAGATGTTGAAAGTAGGGACTGAAGAGAATGGAGAGTATTTGGTAGAACTATTTCCCAAAGTTTTAGGTCTATATTGTATGTTCTTAACAGCAGGTGAATATTTCTCCAAATAAGTCCATTGTACCATTCAACTTGTGAATTGCCTGTTGGGTGATATGGAGGAGATGTGCTTCTCGCTATTTCTTTCTGAGTTAGGTAGGACTTTAATTCATGGCTAATAAAGGATGCACCTCTATCAGAATGAACATAAGATGCGAACCCACAAAGGCTGAAAATTTGGTCAAGGCATTTTATCACCGTTGCTGAACTAACATCTGGACATTTAAAGGCAAATGGGAATATTTATCTATAGCCATTATATAGCGAAGAAAACAGCAACTTACCTTTGCAAACCAAGCAACAGTATATTGCATGTATCCTACAACATAAAATGTGTCGAAAAAGAAAATTACTTACCAAAAAAAAGGGCACATATTCCGCATGACATGCTGAAGATGGAATATATAAATTAAAAACAAGTCCGTCGCAGGAGTCGCTGTAAAAGTATTTTGATATGCAAAAATTGGGTGTCTTCTCCCTGTTGTCGATGAATAGAAAAAATGCTTGGCCGATAAAAGCAGTTGGTGTTCTCGAATTGGGGAGGAAAATTGGTGTATTTTAGCTACCGTATTTGTTGGAGAGTGAGTTATTTTTCTGACTGATTACGTGCATTGGCATTTGTGAAATAGTACTTGCGAATTGAATTTTCAGCATTTCTTTCTGCCCTCGATATTCAAGTCTGAACTTACAGTGATTTGTTCTCTGCGTTGTGGAAGTAATCTGCGACAAATATTTCCTTTGCTTTCAGAACACCTACACATTAACAAATATTTATTATGAGTATTAGATGGTAAGGACCTTTTAAAATCTATGCTTAACCAGTCCATGGGACTCAATTCTCTTATTAATTCCCCTGGTACAGAAGGTTTGAAGAATTTTGGTTTCAGTTTGGAGCAAATTTGATACTGAGAGCCAACCTTCTTCATGTCTTCTATTGAATATGGAAGGCTTTTGCAATTAATGAAGTTTAACATCTGTATGACTCCTAGCTGACATAACTACTATGAAGTTTATTCAGATATGTACTTGTTAGGGATTCACAGTGAGCTCATATTAGGGCATCTGGGATTACATTGTCAGGTCTAGGTCTGTATGCAATTGAATAACTAAATTTAGCCATCTCTACTTTTCATCTGTTCTTAACCTTTGCTGTTCTTAACTCTTGTTTGCTTTCTATTGTGAAACATGAATGCAATGGAACATTGATCAGTTATTAGAGTAAAATGATTGAACAGCAGTAAGTATTGCCACTTTCTAATAGCTTCAATGATAGCTTTCCCACTGAAGGGTAGTTTAATTAACTCTTATTTAGGCTGTGTGGCATGAAGGCAATGAGGCAGCCATTTTCATTAAGAGTTGCAGACACAGCAACATCGGAGGCATCACATTCTACCAAAAAAGAATACTTTCATCAATAGAGCTAAGCGTTTCAGAGCAGAACTTCTCTTTGAGCTCATTAAAAGTCCCCAAAGCTTCTTTACTTATCAGAAAAGATTTAGTATCAATCAATGGACAGGTTTTATTAGAAAATGAAGGAATCCATTTGGAATATTATGAAAAGAAACTAACGGTCTGCCTCAGTGCGACAGTATCTGATAGGGGTGTAAAAAAAATAATAATACCTGTTTGTTCTGTTAAAGAAAACAAATTATTCATAAAAAATATAATTTATACTTAATATCATCATTGTGGAAGAACAATAGCATAAATAAAAATATTAAATTTATATTATTTTTTCTCATAAAATGCCATATAAAAATTTGAGGCAATAAAGGGCAACCTACTAACTGGTATAACTTCCTATTGGTTATAGAGACAGTAAACTTTTTATCCACCTCAATTACTGGGATCTGATAGTAGGTGCTCTTTAGGTCAAAAGTTGAAAATACTTTGTACCTTGCCAGTCTGTTTATTATATCATCAATCCGAGGTATAGGTTAGGCATCCAATTGTGTAAATATAGTAACCATTTGGGAATAATCCGCACAGCGCTGTTTATTGTGTTTCTTGGTAAGGTTCATCACAACAATAAACTGGGTCCTCAATATGTAGTAAATTTTTCCCTCTTTTATTGAATAAATTATGAATTTTAAAGCAATACAAAAACAGCAGGAAGATGAGATGTTGATAACTTTAAGAAGGTTTTATTCAGCAAAAAAAACTGATCAAAACTATACTGCTGGTGTCTTTCCACATGATTCTCCTCCCCAAAATACAAAAGACTTTATAAAATAAATTCTATGTTCCTTTGCATACAATAAATTTACATGCAAAACAACAAAGAAGAGTTCATTTCAAAACATTCTTCATAAAAAATTAAAATAGGCATAATAATTTTATCCTTCATGTTCTCATTTTTTTTGTCTTCCTTCTAGGTTAGATTTTTTGAAAAGTCTTACGTCCGTTCAGGATGTATGAAATCATGGCTTTCTAACTAGTATCTTTTCTTTATTCTCAAAGATTGGTCAAGACTTCTTGACAAAGACATTGGAATGGTTTCCTAATGTTTTCTCTACAGTTTTGAATTCAGAATTATCCTTCTCTTCAACTGGCTGCATACAAAGCTAGAGTTCTTTGTCTACCCTGCTATTTAATCCACAGCTTGATAGGAAAGAAATTAGTTCATGCCTTTTGTTTAGATGTATGTAATCGTCGCTTTCCAACTAGTTTCATTATTCTCAATCATTGGTAAAAACTTCTTGGCAAAAACATTGGAATGGTTTCTTAATGCTTTCTCTAGTGTTTTGAATTCAGAATTATACTTCTCTTCGATTGGCTGCATACACAGCTAGAGTTCTTGGTCTACCCTGCTATTTAATCCATAGTTTGATAGAGAAGAAATGAGTTCATGCCTTTTTTAGGATGTATGTAATCATGGCTTTCCAACTAGTGTCTTTTCTTTATTCTCAATCAATGGTCAAAACTTCTTGGCAAAGACATTGGAATGGTTTCCTAATGTTTTCTCTACAGTTTTGAATTCAGAATTATCTTTCTCTTTGACTGGCTGCATACAAAGCTAGGGTACTTTGTCTAACCTGCTATTTAATCCACAATTTGACAGGAAAGAAATGAGTTCATCCCTTTTGTTTAGATGTATGTAATCGTCGCTTTCCAACTAGTATCTTTTCTTTATTCTCAAAGATTGGTCAAGACTTCTTGGTAAAGACATTGGAATGGTTTCCTAATGTTTTCTCTACAGTTTTGAATTCAGAATTATCTTTCTCTTTGACTGGCTGCATACAAAGCTAGGGTACTTTGTTTACCCGGCTATTTAATCCACAGTTTGATAGAGAAGAAATGAGTTCATGCCTTTTTTAGGATGTATGTAATCATGGCTTTCTAACTAGTATCTTTTCTTTATTATCAATCATTGGTCAAAACTTCTTGGCAAAGACATTGGAATGGTTTCCTAATGTTTTCTCTACAGTTTTAAATTCACAATTATCATTCTCTTTGACTGGCTGCATACAAAGCTAGGGTACCTTGTCTACCCTGCTATTTAATCCACAGTTTGATAGGAAAGAAATAAGTTCATGCCTTTTGTTTAGATGTATGTAATCGTCGCTTTCCAACTAGTATCTTTTCTTTATTCTCAAAGATTGGTCAAGACTTCTTGGTAAAGACATTGGAATGGTTTCCTGTTTTCTCTACAGTTTTGAATTCAGAATTATCTTTCTCTTTGACTGGCTGCATACAAAGCTAGGGTACTTTGTTTACCCGGCTATTTAATCCACAGTTTGATAGAGAAGAAATGAGTTCATGCCTTTTTTAGGATGTATGTAATCATGGCTTTCCAACTAGTATCTTTTCTTTATTCTCAATCATTGGTCAAGACTTCTTGGTAAAGACATTGGAATGGTTTCCTAATGTTTTCTCTACAGTTTTGAATTCAGAACTGTCCTTCTCTTCGACTGGCTGCATACAAAGCTAGGGTACTTTGTCTAACCTGCTATTTAATCCACAATTTGATAGGAAAGAAATGAGTTCATGCCTTTTGTTTAGATGTATGTAATCGTCGCTTTCCAACTAGTATCTTTTCTTTATTCTCAAAGATTGGTCAAGACTTCTTGGTAAAGACATTGGAATGGTTTCCTAATGTTTTCTCTACAGTTTTGAATTCAGAATTATTTTTCTCTTTGACTGGCTGCATGCAAAGCTAGGGTACTTTGTTTACCCGGCTATTTAATCCACAGTTTGATAGAGAAGAAATGAGTTCATGCCTTTTTTAGGATGTATGTAATCATGGCTTTCTAACTAGTATCTTTTCTTTATTATCAATCATTGGTCAAAACCTCTTGGCAAAGACATTGGAATGGTTTCCTAATGTTTTCTCTACAGTTTTAAATTCAGAATTATCTTTCTCTTTGACTGGCTGCATACAAAGCTAGGGTACCTTGTCTACCCTGCTATTTAATCCACAGTTTGATAACAAAGAAATGAGTTCATGCCTTTTGTTTAGATGTATGTAATCGTCGCTTTCCAACTAGTTTCTTTATTCTCAAAGATTGGTCAAAACTTCTTGGCAAAGACATTGGAATGGTTTCTTAATGTTTTCTCTACAGTTTTGAATTCAGAATTATCTTTCTCTTCGACTGGCTGCATACAAAGCTAGAGTTCTTTGTCTACCCTGCTATTTAATCCACAGCTTCATAGGAAAGAAATGAGTTCATGCCTTTTTTAGGATGTATGTAATCATGGCTTTCCAACTAGTATCTTTTCTTTATTCTCAATCATTGGTCAAGACTTCTTGGTAAAGACATTGGAATGGTTTCCTAATGTTTTCTCTACAGTTTTGAATTCAGAACTGACCTTCTCTTCGACTGGCTGCATACAAAGCTAGAGTTCTTGGTCTACCCTGCTATTTAATCCACAGCTTGATAGGAAAGAAATGGGTTCATGCCTTTTTTAGGATGTATGTAATCATGGTTTTCCAACTAGTATCTTTTCTTTATTCTCAATCATTGGTCAAGACTTCTTGGTAAAGACATTGGAATGGTTTCCTAATGTTTTCTCTACAGTTTTGAATTCAGAATTATCTTTCTCTTTGACTGGCTGCATACAAAGCTAGGGTACTTTGTCTACCCTGCTATTTAATCCACCGCTTGATAACAAAGAAATCAGTTCATGCCTTTTGTTTAGATGTATGTAATCGTCGCTTTCCAACTAGTTTCTTTATTCTCAAAGATTGGTCAAAACTTCTTGGCAAAGACATTGGAATGGTTTCTTAATGTTTTCTCTACAGTTTTGAATTCAGAATTATCTTTCTCTTTGACTGGCTGCATACAAAGCTAGGGTACTTTGTTTACCCTGCTATTTAATCCACAGTTTGATAGAGAAGAAATGAGTTCATGCCTTTTTTAGGATGTATATAATCATGGCTTTCTAACTAGTATCTTTTCTTTATTATCAATCATTGGTCAAAACTTCTTGGCAAAGACATTGGAATGGTTTCCTAATGTTTTCTCTACAGTTTTGAATTCAGAATTATCTTTCTATTTGACTGGCTGCATACAAAGCTAGTGTACTTTGTCTAAACTGCTATTTGATCCACAATTTGATAGGAAAGAAATGAGTTCATGCCTTTTGTTTAGATGTATGTAATCGTCGCTTTCCAACTAGTATCTTTTCTTTATTCTCAATCATTGGTCAAGACTTCTTGGTAAAAACATTGGAATGGTTTCCTAATGCTTTCTCTACAGTTTTGAATTCAGAATTATCCTTCTCTTCAACTGGCTGCATACAAAGCTAGAGTTCTTTGTCTACCCTGCTATTTAATCCACAGCTTGATAGGAAAGAAATGAGTTCATGCCTTTTTTAGGATGTATGTAATCATGGCTTTCCAACTAGTATCTTTTCTTTATTCTCAATCATTGGTCGAGACTTCTTGGTAAAGACATTGGAATGGTTTCCTAATGTTTTCTCTACAGTTTTGAATTTAGAATTATCCTTCTCTTCGACTGGCTGCATACAAAGCTAGAGTTCTTTGTCTACCCTGCTATTTAATCCACCGCTTGATAGGAAAGAAATGAGTTCATGCCTTTTTTAGGATGTATGTAATCATGGCTTTCCAATTCGTATCTTTTCTTTATTCTCCAAGACTTCTTGGCAAAGACATTTGAATGGTTTCCTAATGCTTTCTCTACAGTTTTGAATTCAGAATTATCTTTCTCTTAGACTGGCTACATACAAAGCTAGAGTACTTGGTCTACCCTGCTATTTAATCCATAGCTTGATAGGGAAGAAACGAGTTCATGCCTTTTTTAGGATGTATGTAATCATGGCTTTCAAACTAGTATCTTTTCTTAATTCTCAATCATTGCTCAAGACTTCTTGGCAAAGACATTGGAATGGTTTCCTAATGCTTTCTCTACAGTTTTGAATTAAGAATTATCTTTCTCTTAGACTGGCTACATACAAGGCTAGAATGCTCAGTTTACCTTGCTATTTAATCCATAGCTTGATAAATAAATGGGTTCATGCCTTTCCCAAGGTTATTTGTGCAATGTGAATGCAACAAACTAGGCTGAAACTTGAACTCACAAAATCTTCTGTCAAAGACTTTCATATATCTTTGTTGCTCTATTATAGATGTTGATCAGTAAAAAGTGATTTTCTGATTTCACATAATAATTTCAGCCTGCAGTTTTTATAATAAATCTAATAGCTTTAATAAAATATGTTCAAACCATCTAAACATTTAACTCACACTTTGTTTTGACATTTAAATTAATCATTAAAAATTTGACAAAAACTTTTCAAGTAAATTGCAATTATTGGGGTTTATGTGATTTGCATAATAACTTCAGACAGACTTCAAGTGTTAGTACAAATTTGATTGTTTAATTAGGATATTCACAGCATTTTGAGTATGTCTTGATTCTTCTGAAATTCTCTTTGCAGCATATATTTCCGTACTAAAAGCTGCAACTGTTCCTATGATATCTCGCGATGATTGTGAAATAGTCCACAAAGACATCACTCCAAGAATGTTATGTGCTGGTTATCTTCAAGGAGGCATTAATGCATGCCAAGGTGACTATGGTGGACCCTTAGTCTGCAGCCTTAATGGTAGGTTTTAATTTATACTTATTTATTTATCTACAACATATAAAGTGTGTGTGTGTGTGTGTGTCTCTGTGTGTGTGTGTGTGTGTAAAACAAAGGTAGGTACCCCAAAAGATGATTTAACTCATAAAGTTTTTGAAAAAGCTGCAGGTCATTTCAAACTTGTTCCTTCAAATCATGGCACACATTCAAATAATCATTCTTTTTGTCATCTGTGATCAAACCAGGCACTAATTTTAGTGGCACTTCATCAGGTTTTTAAATGCAATTCCACTAAAGCTTGCTCACAATAGCGTCCACTCATGACGTATAGTGGCGTACTGTGTAACTATGTCCAGTTCGGTGTACCATATTTGAATTCTAGGTATTATCTTTCTTTGAAAATGGCTTGTAAAAGCTGAATGTGTTTAGAATTTAGACAAAATTTGTACAGCTTTGATCTGAGTCAAAATGGAGGAAAAGTTTGTTTTTTTTTAATCATTTTACCCCAAGCGAGGCAAGAATGCCACTGGTACACAGGGGGTTACAGGGAATGAAAGTGGAGAAAAGACTGAGTATAGGGAAGATTGAGAAAAGGACATAAGACGAATGGGATTCAAGAAGATAGAAGATGGTGATTGACATTGCATTTAAATTTTTGAAGATTGTATTTATCAGGGAGCAACTAAATAGAAGGGAGTTCCACAGGCAGGAAGTATGGGAAAAGAAAGTGTTGGAGTAGAAATGGCGGTTGCATTTAGCTATTTCAACAGTAAACATGTGGAACCTATATGCCAACCTAGTAACATGCTTAAATTGATGTAGTCAGGACACCAGGGTGAAAAATATCTTGTTGGAGCAGTTGCTATGAAAGTATTTGTAGAATAGACAAAGGGAAGCCATGTTGCATCAGTGAGATATTGACTGAAGTCAAGATGCCAAGTCAGGATCGATTACATTACAAAACCGTCTTTTGATTTTGTCAAGAACCTTGAGATGAATTGCAGGAGCACCAGACCACATATGGTAGATTTTTAAATGTGCAACATGGACCCTGATGAGAAAGATTTTCTGGCATGACACAGTGACCCAAATTTCCTTGTAGTAGATGCAACTATTGATGTAGTCACTTGACTTCAAGTCAGTTGAAAACATGAAACCAAGAAGGCACAGTGTGTTGCTCTCCAAGAGTCTAGTGTTAGCCATGCTGATGGCAGGCAGGAAAAGTTCTCTATGATGTTTAAATGAAAGCAGTTTTATTTTATTTACAAGCCATTTCTTGCCCCAGTTAACCACTGATTGTCGGTCCTTTTCAAGGGCAGCAGCCAGATTTACTTTGTCAGCTCCGATGGATTTGCTATTGAGACAGGAGTAAATGGCAGTGTTATCTGCATAAATACCTACTTGGGAACTGATGACATCAGGAAGATCATTGATGAAGATCAGAAACAGTGTAGGACTCGGAATAGAGCCTTGGGGAACATCTATATTTGTGTGAAAAGATCAGGAAGTGAGCCCATTCAAAATGACTTTCATTTCATGATTTGATAGGAATAATTGGATGAAATCAAACAATTGTCCTGTAATACCATAGCCCTGGAGCTTGCATAGAAGACCAACATGCCAAACCCTATCAAATGCCTTTGAGATATCTAGAGCCACAGCTCAAGCTTTGCTGTTATTAGCAAAAGCTTGACAAACATATTCAGGGATGGCAGCAGTAGACCTGGCAAAACAGAAGCCATATTGTTTGTTCAAGAGTAGGTTATAATAAGTAAGATACTTAACCCCTTCAGCATTGATTAGAGCTTTGAATACCATATCCCAAAAAACTCATGACAGTACCACTATTAAGGCCTATTTAGTTAAATCGGAGATATCCATAAAATTTTAACAAAGAATTAAAAATGGGAGATACCTTTGAGACATCATTCAAAGCAATCTTAGGTTTGATTTTCCAATTAAGTTAATTCTCAGAAAGTACATTTAGCCAACTCATTTGGAGAGTCGATCGTTGACCCACAGAACATTTTTAAACTGTGCAATGTTTAACTGACATTCTAGTTTATTCTGGGGAAAAGAGAGAGTAGTAATCTATCCCTAGTCGTGGATGTATCTTAATGTTGACTAAACTAAATTTATAAAGGTTATTTGATGCAGGGATAGACATGGGGTGGGGGATGGAGATAAAAAAAAAGGTCACCACAGCTCATTTTAGGGTTAAAACTGTTATTTCTTGCCAAACTGTAAAGAGACATCTTTTTCTTTAATACTCTTTAGATGTCATGTCTCTTCAGGATGTAAGCATCCCAGGCTCTCCATAGTTTCCTTTTCTTTAATATGTGTGAATTGTCATGACTTCTTCAGAAAGATATTGGAATGGTTTCTTATTGTCTCTGCGACTATCTTGAATTCAGAATTACACTCCTAGGTTGGCTGCCACCCAAGGCTAGAGAAATCAGTCTACCCTTTTATTTAACCAATATCTGAGGAAAGAAGAGATGCATTCATGCCATTTCACAAGAGCATAATGTGCATGGCCATAATGTACTCGCTGATTCTACTTTCCTACTAATAAGCGTTATAATAACGACCTGCAACACAATATAAACCAGAAATGGGCTTATTTTTGGCATCTCTTAAATCTTTATTTATTTCTAAAAAAATACCAGGAGAGATGCTGGTGACCAAATGATTAGCAACATGGAAAATGTAATCAGTGAAACAAGATTAAATTTTGATAGATATAGTCTCTGCTCACATTGCACTATTGGGAAAGGCATGAATAAGAATAAAATGCAATTCACTTTGAAAATTATTCTTGATTAAAAAGAATTCCTTTACAGCAGTTATACAGCATTTTCAAAAAGGGTTTTCTTTACGGAAAATCTTTTACAAAATTTAAAAAATAAAACAATTTCATTTGGGTTTTCTGTATTTGTTTATTTATAATTTTTGCTAAATTTCTTTGCAAATTATTATGAAGTTAAAATAGAACTATTTTCTTAATACAATTCTAGACCAATTGAAAATTTTCAGCATCTTTTTAAATCAACTGATACAAAATATAGTCAACTTGTGTGATTATATTCAGTTTAGATATTTCGAAACATGCAAAAGGCTGGGTAATTATTGCTGAGTGTAAATTAGATGTGACACAAGGCTGCAAGTATGAAGCCACCAGTGAGAATTTATACATATGTATATATATATATACACACACGCATACACAATATAAACAATTATTTAATTGAAATGTATTTCCAGTTACATGCAGTGCTTAATACCAAACAGGCAGAGCCACATATTGTGTAAATGTTACATTTTTAGGATCTTATTAATGGACATGAAACATGAACAGCATAAAAATCAATAAAAGTTTCATGGTGATAGGACCAATCATAAGATGCTTAAAATTAAGTCAGTTCCATTTTTCACATGTGTGGTGACGGCCATCATCCCTCCTAATATGAACAGTAGATTAAAGCAATCACCAACGATTAAATGCAAACACATGGTTGGGTATTTATTGAATTAAATTAAATAAAGTTACTGCATATACATTTTATTATTAATATATATATATATATATATATATATATATATATATATTTAGAAAAATATGACAAACTTGAAAGTTTTTTGTGACGTGATTCATCTGTTAGGATTTCATCAGACTAATGGATGAAATGCATCACCAAAAACCTTTCCAGTTTGTCACATTTTTCTAAACACTGTTTGTTGATTATATAAAATTATACAAAAATTATATATCACTATATCATATATATATATATATATATATATATATATATATATATATATATATATATATATATATATTCAAAAAATTAGAAAATCAGTCAATTCCACTACCTTGGTTTCAACTTTTCAGTATCTTCAGGTGATTTTGGACAATTGATTTCCTTTATGTTTTAATTTTAATGAACACTATAATAAATATTTAAAATTAAATAAATAATCACACGACATATAGTGTGATAGAATGGGAGGAAAAGAAAAGTATGGTATTAGTAATGTCTTAATCAGGGCTTAAATGAAATGTATATACTTTCTTTTCACATCAACTTCTATTACCCACTATCTTTATTTTTAATCTTGTAGAACCAATAAATGCACTCACTTGTGTCCTTCCGTAGATTGGCTAGTGTAGTGATCCTTAATGAGATGCACAATTTTTTTCAGTATTTCTTGGCTTATTTTACCCAATTCAGTTTTGGTTCGGTTTATTAGTCTAAAAGAAGGATTATTGGGGAATTTGTCTTTATGTTTCTTTCTAGTTAGAAGTGCTTGCTTACAGCATAATATATGGATCTGGTCACTTATACCTAGTTTAGCTGTGATATTTTTTGCCTCCTCATTTATACTTTCAATTTATGAGTTTGGTGCTTTTTTGTAAATTTTAGTGACTTCTTCATTTATTGTTTTTTTTCTGGTAAGTCCTCAGGTTCATAATGTAAATGTTCTTTGTTCTGTCTCCTTTAACTAAAATGTCTGTAGTTCTTTTTGTATTTTTTTTTACTTCAGTAGTTTATAATTTTGAAAATTGCTATAAACTTTTATGAATTTAATATTACCTATTATATCAAGCGTATTCCTTTTCAAAGTTAGCCAGCTCTTCAATAGCAAGTACATAATTTTTAGTTTTGAATTTGAATTTTTCTGTGTTTTTTTTTTGTTCTTTAAATATTTATTTAATGAAAATAATGCCTTCCATCTCATTCTGGTTAGGAATTGTTCAATTTTTTGTAATAAATTTAGTATGTATTCTTCCTTGTTTGCAATAGGGATGTTTTTTAGCAAGTGCAGTATTCTGAATTCTTACATTGTAGTTTCCTCCATAAATTTTATAAACAATCATCATGTGTTCAAATAAAAAAACTCTGTTATAGTGAATTAATACGCATATAGTATGTTAGAGTGTACTAGTTAAAATGGTTTATGAAAGCATGGCAAAAATACACTGAAAATGAAAGTGCTCAATAATACAGGAGTGAAAGTTATAATAATAAAACAAAATGAATGATCATAGTTGAATATATAGGCACATAGTTAAATGGTTAAAACATTCACTTTTTGGCCATGAGCCCAAGGTTTGAATTTCACCCTAGCCAATTTGTCAGGAAGGTAACTTTTTGATATTATGCATCTGGAGAGGCAATCATGAACCTATAGAAAGCCACACCATGACTTGACCCAACCCTTGTGAGTGAAATTGGGTCGACAGAACTGTTCAAAAGCAATCTTACATAACATTTTGTAATTATCTGTCTTTATTAAATACATCTTATTTTCTGTGAAACTATAAGTCAATTTATAAATTCCTGTTAAATATTTTATTTAGTGTTTGTTCCTTTGGGTGAGTGCTTTTCAATTAAATTAAAAATCTCTCTACTTTGGTTTTCAAGCTATTAATTAATGGATAGATTGAACTGGGTTATATTTCTTTACCTTCTTCAATTTCACTGGGGGTATTCTCTTTCTTCTCCATAAAGAAGAGATTGAAATGGTTACTGCTACATTGGAGTGCTCTTTTTATATAGCAGTTTTTGAATGATTGAAAATTGCATTATTGAAAGCATTTACTGATAATCTTGTACATATTATTTTGGGCAACTACCTAAAAACAGTTAGGTAATGATTGGAAGTAAAAATGAATGCAACATGGGATATCTCCTTGCTTTCTATATAGTGATATAGTCCATTTCAGTAGGTTGAAGGTGATGTCTAAGTAAGTTAACTTTGTTTAGATCAGTTACCACTTCAAGTAAGAAACCCAATTCTTTAAAGAAATTTATTGCCTTTCTCCTTATTTTATATTAACTGACCTCCTCTTTTTTGTCTCTACCACTATATTTTGTCTCTACCATCATTTCTATAAAGACCCAAATTCTTTTGAGCTATAATGTTACTTATTCCAGCTATCAAATAAATATTTACCAGCTCACACACCCCTGCTGTAGCTAGACTTCCCAAACAACATCAAATAGTCTACACCTTCTCATTGTTGTACAATATTGACTTTTGAGTATGATTTATAATTGTGATTTGCTCACCTGATACATTGGTGTATTCTCTTGGTATACTCAAAGCTTTGTTCAGTATTTTCTCTCTTATGAACTGGTAAAAATCCTTACTGTCAAACTTAATTCTTAATTTTTTAAGAAAGACAATAATAAATATACAGAAAATAATTTAGGATTTAAAACCATTAAAAGCCCTTAACAAAATAAAATCTATAAAACGGCAACTAACACAAATAATAAAATAGATCCCTTTATTAAATGAAAGGAGCAGAAAGATAATTTTACAAATAAACTTACATGCAGACTCTTAAATCCCACAGAAAGCAACTTCAGATTAATAAACAAATATATATTGGAAAAAATATGTTTAACCCTAAGTATACTAAACATAAGTTTCCACAGAAAAAACTTATATTAAATGGAACTGAACATGTACAAAAAGCTACTTCAAGAGGACGTTGCCAATTTTTTATAAAAAGGCAGTGAATGATGTGAAATGTAAAATAAACATAGAAGCCAAATATTTAACAACTAAGTTGAAAGTGGACAATCAAGTCAAGAATAGTAGCCTAAAAACTCATAAAAATGATTTTAAGAGAAAACCTTCTTGTGAATTGATAATTCTCACAAAAACCAAACTGAAAAGTATTAGTAAGTGTATATTTGACCCCATATACAAAATCTTTTATGAAATGGACAAAGTCCGATAATTATTTTTAAGACATTTTTTATGTTTATTTGTTCTTTTTATAGATACAAATATTTAAGTAAATGCTCTGTTTATAATAAACAATATTAACAACATTTACTGGCCTGAATGTCTAAGATATTTTCATAGAAAATATGCATCTTCTAAGAGGAATCGAACCTGTATCCTATACAGACCCATCATATAGCCTGACATGCTTTTACTGATTTAGCCACAGAGCAGTGTTTCAGTTAGCAAGGTCGATTTTACTGTTTTTAAACCACAATTCTCCATGATTTTCTCTCATACATTCATATCTGCTTGATGCATATCCAAATGTAAACAAATGACGTCACACATTATGAAATGGACAAAGACATTTTTTATGTTTATATGTTCTTTTTATAGATAGAAATATTTAAGTAAATGTTCTGTTTATAATAAATAGTATGAACAACATTTACTGCCCTGAATGTCAGGCTATATGATAGTTCCGAATAGGTTATAGGTTTGATTGCTGTCAGAGAATGCATATTTTCTATGAAAATTTCTCAGACATTCACGTCAGTAAATGTTGTTTAATACTGTTTATTATAAACAGAGCATCTATAAATATTTGTATCTATAAAAAGAATGTATAAAAATAAAAAATCCTTTATATAACAATGAATGCAAACCAATGAGAAAATATTAAGGGAGAATAGATTGGTTAAACAGTATTATAGATAAAGAAAAAAAACTTTTTTTCTGCAGGGATTTGATAATATTACGATGCCAAATTTTGTCCATTTTCAAGAGAAGTTGCTAACAGTTTCTTTTGAAATCTTCTTTGAACAATCATGTGTCATTTTACCTGGAAAGAAACAATGCAGTTATTAAGAAGAAAAGTTGAAATTAATGCATGCAAGATTTCACAGCTCTAGCATCATTCCTTCATAGTCAGCTGATGAACTTTTCGGCCCACCTTTGTAATTTCAACTAAAAAAAAATTAATGGAGGAGAAACAATTCAAACATGGAGAATGTCATTTGTTTGAAAATATTTTCTCATGTGATTTTTTTCAGGACTTTTTTTCAGCTGTAAAATGAATTTTCCTCTTTTATTAAAATCTATGAATAAACTTTATATTATTAATATTTTTAGTAATATAATTTTTAATGCTTTTCTGCAGTAAATCATTTGGTATGAATATTTCATTAAATTAAATGGTAAACATGTTCTTAAATGATTTCATTTCTATAGACAATTATTTGCAATGCTTTTGTCCAGTAAATCTTTTATTATGAGTTTTTATAAATATTTGCAATAATGTTTTAGTCAAAATCAATTGTCATAAATTTCCATAGCAAAATCATTAGACATACATTTTAATGAAAGCCTAATTTGCATTATGAAAATCTACTAACTTACCAAATAGTCACCAACAATAATTTTCAAAACTGGATTTGTTCTTATTTTTCAGGGATGCACACATTGATTGGAATAACCTCTTGGGGTAATGGTTGTGAAAAACCCAACTACCCTGGAATCTATGCAAATGTAGCATATCTGAAGCCCTGGATAACAGCAACAATAGCTAAATATTCATAATTCTTTCCCAATCAGAAGATGTCAAATTAATCAGTAAATTCTTTTCTTATTTTTACGAATAAACTTTAAATTCTTTTCAATTTTGTTTTTCTTATTTTTATTTATTTATTTTTGTTTTGTATTTCTTCAATTTAATTTTTTTGAATTTTCATAAGGTGCATTCTGTCTCTTATGCATCAACATGCACATCCACCCACACACATATACATACATATATAGATATATAGGATGAATCAATAAGTTTGCATCCTGCATATTAGCTGGAATTTTTTATTTTACTGTTGAATTTAGTGCATCGGAAAGAAAAAATAACTGTTCATGAAAATAAGATTTTTTCATCATCTGCCAACAGACATCCTGATGTACATGTGCGTTTGTGTTTATATATAATCAAATATTAAACATGACAACAGTGTACATGAATGAGAGAATTCACATATATGTATACAAATACACAGACACTATGTATGTGTGTGTTTAAGTTTGTCTAGAGTAAAAAATAATGTTTGATTATAAAAAAGCCGGATCAATTAATTACTTATATATAATGTAATAATTGCACAATAAAGAGCTAATGTAATCAAAATATAGTGTTGAAAATATGATACAATAATATAACTTTTGTGCACATGTATCCGACTGGTACTAAGAGTTTCATGCAATTTTTGTAATCCTCAGGTAAAAGGAACCATATACGAATCATACATATAGGGTTCTTTCTTTCCACTTCTGTCTTATATATATATATATATATATATATATATATATATATATATATATATATATATATATATATATATGTATATATAGTATGGCCATAGAAATCAACATTGCATGGAGACCGTCAGTTTCATGCTTTAAGTGATTTTTCAGATGGTCCACAGTGTTTCTATTTACAAACACTATACCTAATATTCAGTACATTTCTGCCATAAATATCAACATTTCTAATCATTACTGCATATATAGCCATGTTTTTTTTGTTGAAGAAAGACCAGAATTAATTTTTCACAAACCAAGGTGGGTCCTGCCTGAAAAATGACTTGGGGAAAGGTTTTACAAAACCAAATGCTCTTCCTGATGCTTAACAGACATTCACAATAGTTCCAGCATATTTATTAAGAGACTATCTCTAGGAAGGTTGCCATTCAGGGTTTAAGACCCCCACTTTTAGCCTTGTGAGTGTGTGTGTGTATGTATATATATATATATATATATATATATATATATATATATATATATATATATATATTACAATGAAGCATTCATACAGAAAACAGATATAGAAGTTAGTGATAAAATGGCGAGAATACATCTTTGCAAACAATTTACTAAGAGACATTAACCCCGAACCTGTAAATGAATGTTATGATCCCTGTTTATAAATTTCAGTTGAATAAGGTCTTTTTTATATATTTATGAGCTTTCATTTGTTCCTACAGATATCATCAGGTAAGAAAATATTTGTTGTTTTATAATTCCAGGTAATTCATTGTAATGTAAATTGAACTGCACCACATACTTGATATACATATATATATATATATATATATATATATATATATATATATATATATATATATATATACCTCAGACATCAGAGGTGGACAAGTTCATGTTTTACGAACATGCATGAATGGTTCCGATTACTCCTAAAGTTATTTCTTATAAATGAAAAGAACTGACATATAGAGCTTATATGTTTCACTATGGAAGCGTAAACTTATGGTTAGGAGCTCCAGTTAGGTAACCTTGATAAAATTGGGAAGGATACTAGAATAACCCAGAACTTATACTGGCAGCAAACCACCTGCATACAGACAGGAAATCAATTCAGTAAATATACAAAATAGAAATGGGTGCGTGTAAGACATGGATGTTTCTCTTTCACCCAACTTATTTAATCCTTTGTGAGGTTCCATGATTGCTTTAGTGTATATTTCCCAGAAATATTTGCCTATTTTAAAGAATATATTTTTATACAGAAATAATGAAATTTTGCTTCTCTGTTGATGGCAACAGGTTTCCTTTTGAATTTTTTTTTTCCCAAACGTCTGCTTCCTTCAGTTAAAAGAGAAAGAAAGTTTTGATTTTTGTTTCTTTTCATGGTAAAATGCTTGTTCTGATGCATCATGGGAATATACTATATTATTAACTTTTTCATAATTTTTTTTTATTGTTTACTGCCACTTTCGTCTTGTATTTTAAAGTATTTTTATTGTTTAACTTTTAATTTTTCTTTTATTATTAATTATTTTGGCTCCAGACTACTACATTGTGTACTAATAGGGGTTGGGGGTTATTTAGTAATTTATTTATTTCTATCACTACATGATTTCCTCACTAGAGTATGGAATCATTCAGTAGTAAAAATATTCATTATACTTCTTCCATGAAAAGTTTCTACCAAATGAAATTGTATTTGGAGTTTGGTTGTTTATTTTCTCCACTGCATTGGTAGCGTTAGGCATTTATTTATCCAATTTATTGATATTTTCTTATTTTGTTTTACTTGTTGTTTAGGTCTTTCTGTAAAAGTATCAACTGATACTTGAGTATATACAACATTTATTTTGATCAGATAATAGAAGTTTGTTCAAACACTTCAATAGGACTTGTATAGGGTGCTTCAAGTGGCTTGTGAATCATATTTTTTATTCATAATGTTGAATGTGTTAAAATTCTTCAACATTTAACAAGAAAAATCTCAAGTTGATGTTAAAAATTGCTGCAAATCATTGTTGATTTATTTAAGACAGAATGATCTGTTATTATATATTTCTAATTTGTATGAAGATAGATTGTATTTATTTTCGATTTTGAATCATCCATAATTCATTATGAGTGAGTGAAGAATTGTTTAAACTTGAGTGAGAGTGTGAGTAATGGATGTTTCAACACAAGTGATTGTGTGTATTTGACTTAAGAGTGTGTGTACCAGGGTCTGAATAAACTAGTGTTTGAGTGCAAGCCACATTTAGGTCAGAGTGTTTGACAGTGATTGAACAGGTGTATGTGATTGTGAATAAATATGCACATCCAAGAATGTTGTTGCGTTAAGTGCAAATTTGAGAACAAGTTTACACTTAAGTGTGAGAAGTTGTGTATTGGTGAGCAGGCATTTTTGGTAAATTGATGTACTGGAAATATTTTATCTATATGTATGTATATTCTGGACAATCTCATCACAGATGAAGAAAAGACTTTAAGTAAAACGATATGGTTCTATAGAAGGATGCTGAGAATATCATAGTCTGAACATGTGAGTAACAAGGAAATTTTAAGTAAAATGGAACCAAAAATATATATAATATTATTATAATTTATACATCTTAAGCAGTCAAATATGAAGAGAAATTAACAACACTTAAAAAGAAACCTCCTTAAAAATAGATAAAGTGTCCCAATCTGCTTGGAACAAATGGACAGTACAGACAATTTTTTTCATTCCCTTACACCCACCAAATGGAAAAATGCTGGAAAAGCTAAATAAAAAAAATAATTCAATTTTCCTTGTCTGTTTAAAAGAATAGTTGCTGCCCAAATATATATTTATATATATATATATATATATATATATATATATATATATATATAAGGGTTGTCTGGAAAGTTCATAGGCTAACCAAGATATAAATGTAACTAGACACCCCAGTTGGTAGACTAAAAAAAGACATGCAAGTGTACCAGAATAGAATACAAGAGTTGGCCAACCAGCATTCCTATTTTTAATGCTTGCAAATATCATTCTGTCAATAGAGTGACCGACTAGCTGTTGTATTCTAGTACACTTGAATGTCTTTTAGTCTGCCAACTACCAATGTAAATACCGGTAACTCCTCATGCCAGAAATTTAGACAGAAAGTAAAAATCACTGTTTATTTCTCCTCAAATTACTTCACACCAGAATATTTGCCTTGGTTTCTGACCACTGACGAACCCTTTTTCCTGAGTTTCAGATCAATTACTGCACAATTCAGTGCTATTTTTCCCATACCATCAGAAATGCATGGTGGTTTGGAAAAAAATGAACTACAAAGAGCTTTCCTACTGAGTGGTGATTTTGATCCTCATTGGGAACCCCATGCATGTGTCATTATTCCTAAACTAAATTCATCTTACATAACTCCACCTCAGTCAAGAGCATAAAATCAACAACCTTGCATTACAGTTAATTATGAACTATTTCAATAAGTATATTATGTGCCTTGACATGGCTCCATACCAGTTTTGAATTCAGAGTATCTCTTCTCCTAGACTGGTTGTCAACCATGGCCTGATATCCATAGCTGGTGAGGAGAAGAGATGGATACATACCTTTCCCAAGGGTATTTGTATCAATACAAAAGTTCATATCTACCAGGCTCTGCTCAGGATGATCCTTCCCTACAGCTGTGAAATGTTGCCAGTGAGAGCAGGGGACCTTCACAAGCTCAAGGCATTCGATCACTTCTGTCTGCATCAAATTCTCTGCATCGGTTGGCAACACTTCATCTTGAATATCGCCATCCACACTCACTGCAAAATTGGCTCTCTCTCTCTCCAACAAGCTCTGCACACAAGGTGGCTTTGATGGTCTGGCCATGCTTTTTGTAGACAACTGGGCAAAATGATCTATAAGGCAATTGCTCTGAACTCCTTACAAGGTTGGTAGAAGCAGCATGAGGGACAGTGAAAAACATGGCTTAAGATGTTTAAAGTGGACATTGAACTGCTCTTGGGTATGAGCATGTTCAGATCTCACCATTGGAACTATGGTTGGTTTACTCTTACTGACTCAATTACATTCAACCAATGTGCTTGGTTGGCTTACATCCAGGGTGCAGCAGATTCATTTGACAGAGCCAGCTCAACTTATCCTGGGTGAGTGCCACAACAAATACAAGTATTTGTGTAAAAATTAATGTAACTCTACTGGAATTTGAACTCAGCTTACCAATTTCTCTTTCTGAGCCACTAGCCATTACACCATCCACGCATCTAAAAAACTACCACCTTTAATTTATTTAATGGTTTAATAGATAAGAATGCTTACATAAATCAGCCTGAAAAGTACCTTGTTCAATTTCCATTGCCAGACCTAATCATAAATCATGACATGTGGGTGTCTACAAATTATGTTTCCAGAGCAATAACATCTGCCAGGTGTGACACCCATTCAAGAAATGCAAAAGACAGAAATTAACATAATGACTGCAATTCCAAAACTGAAGCAATTTTTATTCAGCCATTTTTCTTCCCAAAGTAAATAAAATAGAAATAAAATCTTTGCATTCATATTATTAATAAATGCAAATATAATTCAGCCGAGTATGACATTATATAAGATATCCTTTCCCTTGTGCTTATTGACAAAAGAATATATATTTTAAATATACAGAAGATGTGGAACACAACAATAGTCTCTAAACAGAAAAGTTAGAAATATTGTATAATTTAAATCTGATGAAATTACATTTAATTCTTGATCAGTACTTCTGCCTAGAATCAGAGTATCCGTGTGATCTGCATTTGATCAAAGGATTTCTCCCCATCATTTTTGCCAATAATGAGTGAACTATCAGTGCATTGCCTATGATCAAAATGTTGCTCTCCAGATATCTGCCTATGATCAGAACATACATTACATGACACTCCACCTAGTATCAAAGTGTTGTATCTTTGGCACACTCCCAAGGATCAAAACATAGTATCTGTGAACTTTCCCTACAACCAAAGTGTAGTATGTGTGCACTTTCCCTACAACTAAATTATAGTATCTGTACACT
>OZ038514.1:14218284-14305784 GCA_964036315.1 Acanthosepion esculentum
GGCAGGTACACAAGAAATTGGAAAGGACTTCCACAGGTTAGAAGTGCGAGAAAAGAAACTATTAAAATAGAACTAACGGTTGCATCTAGCTATTTCAACAGATAGTGAAATGAATCAATCAAATACTGATTGGCAACATAGTCATGTCTTTTAGATTTATTTGCATTCTCTGCAATATAAATATAAAATACTGTGAAAGTGAGGGAACAGTTTATATATTGATTGTAATATAGAATTGATCCCCCACTTCATGTCCACATAATAATTTTGTTTGTTTATCAAATTCTGATTAGGTATGAATTTATTTATTTTTTTCTTTAGTGGCTTGTTTTTTTTATCATTTCTCCCAAAGCAAAGTGATAATATCACTAGGATGCAAGGGGTTACAGGGCATGAAATAGAATTTAGAAAGACTTTAGTGAGGAGAAAGGACCAAGAAAGGAACAGGATTCAAGAAGACAAAAGATGATGATTGGTGTTGCATTTAGCTTTTTTAAGATTGTAGGTGGCAGGTAAGCTTGAAATTGGAAGGGACTTCCACAGGTGAGAAGTGCAAGAAAAGAAACTATTAAAATAGAATATACGGATGCATATAACGAGTCCAGCAGTAAACCAATGAAGCCTAGTTGCAAATCTAGTAGCAAACTTAAATCCATGCAGTCAAAGCAGCAAAGCTCATCAGAACAATTGCCATGAAAATATTTGTAGAAAAAGACAGAGGGGAAGCCACATCCTGTTGGTAAGAAAGTGACTGAAGTCAAGATGCCAGGTCAGGACCATTTTCATTACAGACCCTTCTTTGAATTTTGTCAAGAATCTCGAGATATATAACAGGAGCATCAGACCAGATATTTTTTTTAATATTTTTTTTTAAACGTATCACCCCAAGCAAGGCTGGAGGCCACTATCATGCAAGGGGTTAAAGAAGGGTTGGAGGAAGAGCAGATAGGAGTGGTAAAGGAGAGGATGTGGAGAAAGAGAAAGACAGTGGGTCGATCAAGGCAAGGGGGTTACAGAAGATTTGGAGCGAGAGCAGATAGGAATGAAAAATGAAAGGATGTGGAGAAGGGAAGTGGATAGATCAAGGCAACTGGAGATGTCGATTGATGCTACACTTAAACCGTTGGAGATTGTATTTGTCAGGGAAACAGTAATAGGGAAGGGAGTTCCATAGGCGAGATGTGCGAGACATGAAGCTATTGGAGTAGAAGAGACGTCTACATCTAACAGTTTCAACGGTGTAGGGGTGGGAGAGGGATGCCAGCCTCGTGGGACGTTTAAATTCACGAGGCCTAGAGACAAGCGAAAGCAGCTCCTCGGAGCAATTACCGTGAAAGTACTTGTAAAAAAGGCAGAGCGAGGCAACATTGCGTCTGTGAGAGAGCGACTGCAGACGAGATGACAGATCAGGGCCAATCACATTGCCTATCCGTCTCTGGATCTTATCAAGAACCCTGAGGCAAACAGCAGGGGCCCCAGACCATATATGGCAGCAATACTCCATGCAAGGGCGAATGGTCGATTTATAGACTTGGAGGATCGATTCCGGGGAGAAAAATTTCCTGGCTCGGCACAGGGAACCAACTTTCCTTGCGGTGGATGATGCAACTGACTCGATGTATTTGTTCCATCTCAGATCAGCAGACAGCGTGAGACCGAGCAGCCGCAGAGAGGAGCTCTCGAGAAGTTGGTCTTCAGACATTCTAATGGGATGCAGGGATGGATCCTTGTGGTGGTTAATAGAGAGCAGTTTTGTTTTAGAGGCGTTAAAGTTAACCATCCATTTCTTGCCCCAGTTCACAACCGATTGGAGGTCCTTTTCTATTCGAACTGCCAGGTTAACTTTGTCAGCATCACTAGATTTGTGTTTGAGGCAGGAGTAAATTGTGGTGTCGTCAGCGTAGATGCCGACTTGGGAGTCTATGGCGTCAGGAAGGTCGTTTATAAATATGAGGAACAGAGTAGGGCCTAGGATGGAGCCTTGAGGAACACCTGCGTTAGTGGGATAGGAGCTGGAGATGAATCCACTGAGAACGACCTTCAAATCCCGGTTTGACAGGAATGATTGTATTAGGTCAAACAATCGACCCGTGATACCATAACCCTGGAGCTTGCGAAGAAGGCCGGCATGCCAAACTCTATCGAATGCTTTGGAGATGTCAAGGGTCACGGCACGAGCTTCACCGTTATTATGGATAGCTTGGTAGACAAATTCAGTGATGGCCGTAAGCACATCGGCAGTAGATCGAGCAAAGCGGAAACCATACTGCTTGTCTGAGAGCAGATCGTGGGATATCAGATGATTAATCACTTCGGTGTTGATAATGGCCTGGAAGACTTTGCCGAAGAGGGGTAGGAGACTGATAGGACGGTAATTGGAAGGGTCGGAGGGGTCACCAGAGTTCTTAATGACAGGAACAATGGTTGAGGACTTCCAGCAGTCAGGAAAACAGGACTCCTTGAGGCAGCGGTTGTATAATTTAGAGAGGGCAGGCGCCAGTTCAGGTGCGCATTTCTTCAGGACAATGGCTGGTATTCCGTCACCACCAGTAGCCTTGTGGTGATCTAAGTTAGAAATAATGCCCAATACCGACGACGGGGTTATGTGCAATCCGTCCAAGAGGGCCTCAGTTCTGGGAGGGAAATCGGGCAAGGGTACCCCGGAAGAATCTAACGTAGAATTGGAAGAAAACTTCCGTGCAAAGCATTCGGCCTTGTCGGCAGAGGTGGTCAGGACCTCAAACTGATTGAACAGGGGAGGAATGGAGGGTTTGTTATTGTTCAGAACGCTCTTGCAGAGGCGCCAATAATCTTTGGAGCCAAATTTGCGGGATGCATTACGTTCCTTCATCCGAGCAGCAAATAGTGACTTGGCATCGTCGAGGATACGCTTACACTCGTTGCGGGCAGTGGTAAATAGACGTCTATTGGAGTCGGACATATCACTACGAAAACGGTGGAAGAAGTGGTTCCTATGGGCAATGGCGGCTGAGCAAACAGCTGTGAACCAGGGGGAGGAGCACGGTTTGACCTTGAATTTCCTGGAGGGGATGAAAGCTTCGATACCGGCTTTAATCCAGGAAAAGAACTCAGAAGCACAATCTTGAGTGGGGAGCTTAAATACAGCATCCCAGGGGACATCGCGGAGGAAGTCACGAAACGAGTCCCAGTCAGCCCGTTGGTAGCAGAATGTGGTTCTGGTGGTAGGAGGCTCCTTGCAGGGGGTGGGGCTGAAGGAGATGCTAACAGACACTACAGCATGATCGGAGTTACCGATAGGACAGAGCTGCGTGGCACTACAAGACTCAGGGATGGAGGTAAAACACAGGTCGAGGAATGAGGCCTTACAGTCATGGTTGTAGGCAAAACGCATGGGGTAATCGATTATCTGAGTGAGGGATTGAGAGACTGAAAAGTTGAGAGTATGAATGCCTGCGAGGTCGGTAGTAGCGTTCTTAAGCCATTGGTTGTGATGGGCGTTAAAATCGCCAAACACAAATATGTGAGCGTACGGATGGACAGAGAGGGCCCTATCTATGCTGTCAGAAATGACATCGAGTGTCCCACAGTCCTGAGAGGATGGAGAGCGGTAGAGGAAGAAAAGATAGCTTACAGCATTGAGAAGAGATAGCCGGAGACACAAGTACGAATGATCCGGCGATTCGAGAGAGCACTCTCTAGCCAGAGGGAGATGGTCCTTGACGTAGACACCCAGGCCATGCATGTGGGTTAGAGAGTCTTTTCTGAGGAGAGGAAGGTATCCAGGGATCGAGAGATCAGAGGAAGGGATAGAGGAGTCAAGATTGATCTCACACAGGGCCAGTATATGCGGGCACTTAGCAATGAGGAAAGACTCAACGCTGCAGAAGTTGGTTCTAATGCCACGGATGTTGGAGAAGGAGATATTTAAAGGTTTGGGTGATTTTTGGAAGGCTGGTTTAGGTTTATATTTCTGGTTTTTGTAATTCATGTGGGTAATTGGTGTTGGAAAAAGAGAAGGCCTGAGTTAAAGGAAGCCGACGGTTATCACCCATGACGCGGGCATAGAGGGGGTTTGACACAGCCTGATGCACAGATGAATGGTTGATTTATCCTTCATGTATATGTAGTAAGGTCCTCTCTAAATTCCAACAAAACTGAACAACTGGTTCTCCAGCTATTACAGATGCCTTGGATATATTCCAAACAAATCTTTTATAAGCTACATCAAATTAAAATCATTGAATTATATAAACCTTATAGGTGTGCCTCACCATGGAGTAGATTTTCTTTTTCTTTTTCTTTTTTTTTTTTTTTTGGTATCACCTCACATGTTCCCCTCTCATGCAGAACCTTTGTTACAAAATATAATTACTTATGGAAACGATCCAATAGAACCCATGTTTCATCTGTAGAAAATTTGATATGAAACATTCACTTATAAGGTGGCAAATATTAAAAACTTACAAAAGTTTAAACTGGCCAAAGACTTTTGCACAGTACTGTATTTGCTAAAATTCTAAGAAACCACTCCTACCATTTGTGTCATGTCATAAATCTATTTTTCTTGTTACATGTGACCACTTGTGAGAAATTTAGGGACAGATTTTAATTGTTGCTAAATAGAACCTGATCCTGTTGGAGAGAATAAAAGCAACTCAACTGCTTTGTAGTTTCATTTTCAGAAAATGTGACACAGTGTTGATTTTGACAATCCAAGTGAAGCCAAAAACAAAAAATTGTTTTTATTATATTGTGTCATATTGGAGAGGCCATCATCTTGGTAGAAATATGAAGACAATTTCATTCCATCTATGGGCCGTCTTATGTTTTTCAACATTTCTGTCATCGTATGAAACTAAGACTCTCGTAAGTAAATATATCTACATTGTGTATATTTGTATATTTAGATATTATTAGAATTTAATTTGAGAACCACTACTACAATGTTTTACAAGTTCACGTTCTAACCTCTTTTCTAATCCTTACCCAAACTTTTTTTCCCCTGATTTCAAATCCGGCTCCCAAAGCCTTGTTCCTTACCAGAGATAAGAATATATTTTCTGACGAACGAGAGAGCTGGAAAATATAAAAAGGAATTTGACCACCATTACCCTGATTATGGTGCCATAAAGTCTGGGGATAACGCTCACAACTTGTCGGACCCTTGCATCCAAAAAGCAGCTCCCAAAACCTTGATTCTTATCAGAGATAAGAATATATTTTCTGACGAATGAGAGGGTCAGGAAATTGCATTGCAATTTTGAAAGGAAAAGTTCCCGATATTTCTGAGGCTTCTAATCCCCATAAATTCGGAGAATATGCGCTGCTTTGGCAGCAAGTACTTGACACTGTCTGTGATAACATCAGGTCAGCGACAGAACACCAGTCATTTTCGGAGCCTGTTTCAAGAAAGCTGGGCTCTAAAGACAGAACGTCGGCCCACTACTATGAAGAAAAAAGAAGAGTGTTAGTGTTAACCCCTTAAGAACAATGTACTTACTTAAAGAACTTTTAGTTGCTCAAAGAAATATTCTGAGCAAGCCTTTTTATGGACATCTTTTCTTCCTTTAAGTTAAAGGAATTTTCTTCTCCCTTTCTTTTTCTCATATTTGTGTATACCCTTTATCTTTCTTGTGTATGTAAATAAACATTTTCTTCTTTTATTGTTACAACCTGAGCAGGAGTTTGAGTCTTTATTCTTCTGCCTAAAAGAGAGAATTGTCTGCTCTAATCTTTCAAGCTATTATTGCTTTTATCAATTCTGTCACATTTAACCTCAACCGTTTCATATGGAAATGCTGGAACAAATTTCCCACATTTTGCTCAAAATAATGGTGTGCTCCTAAGATCAACATATTTGTTTTCTTTCGGAAAACTCTGGTGCTTGCTGCGTGCGTTAAGTGGAAGAATTTTTTAAAATTTTTTTACTTCCTTTCTTTTCTTGAAGTGAACAATTGTTTTGGTGGTTCTCTTTTCCTTTCTAGGTATTTTTTTGCATAGTTGGGGAATTTTTTAGTTAATATCAGACGACATATACATCTTTCAAAATGTCTATCGTTGCAGGTTTAACTGGTAAATTAGCCAAAAGACGCAATACATTTAAGCGCAATATAGTTACTACTCTTGATGTTCTGAAAAACCAAGAAAAAGGAAGTTGAGATTACTTTAATTCGATAAGGGGTGATATTTCTCAATGGTTAGCCATGGTGAATGAAATTAACGGTGAGATAGTAGATATATACAATGATAATGAAATTGATGAGGGGGCGTGCTATAGGGTTAACGGACATCGAAATAAAGTTTCGCACTCAGGTTAAGCAGGAACAAGATAATTTCCAAAGAATTCTTCTCCTATCGCGGCTAGGGGTGGGGAGAATACGAATAACCCACAGTCCTTCCCATTTCTCCCCAAGTTGAAGTGCTGCATTTTCAGCGGCAAGGACTGCGATAAGGATAAATTTGCTTTCAAAAATTTTCTTTCGCAGTTTGAAAATTGTGTGGCTAATGTTAAGTCAAAGGCTATGAAGTTACAATATCTGCGAGGATATTTAACCGGGTACGCTTTGCAAATAATGCAGCATTTAACTATCAGTGATGATAACTATGATTTCGCCATTCAGATATTAAAGGAGGAATTTTTAGACAATGAATTTATTGTCGCTGAAATATTCAGGTAAATCTGTGAGTCCAAGACTGATATGGACTCTGAATTTGTTGGGGTGAAGCAATTTCTTACTAAAATACGAGCTGAGTTGAGAAGTTCCTTCAATTTGGATTTCCTTCAAGTAATTCTCTTGGAAATAAATATTTGAGTTTAATTGTATTTTCAAAACTCCCGGCACCTTTTAAAAAGGAACTAATTCATTGCGTTGAAACGAATTATCCTTCTTAATCACAATCTTTTGTTAACTATAATGAATTTATCAAAACTCTTGTCATTACAAAAAAAAATAAGTCATATAGCAATGATAGCAATAGTGTAAATAACTCTAGACAAACTAAGATTCACAACTGGACTCCCAAAGTCTGTTATTCTGGTCAGAATAAAAACCGTACGTTGGAAAAACTTTGATATCAACACCAGTAGTAATAATCTTTCGAAATGTAGATTCTGTAATGAAGAAAAAAAAAGGCACTAAATGTTCCAAATATCCTTCCCTAGAGTCCAAATTGGATAGGTGTAAGGAATTAAAGCTATGCTTACTATGCATGAGTAGGAAACATTACAAGGATGAATGTAACAATAAATTGAATATTGAATGTAAGTTTTGTAACACTGTTGACAGGTGGTAGCAGAGCTCATAAGTTAACAGTCTAGTTGATACTGGAAGCCGGAGGTTTTATTTCTCAGAATCATTTCTAAAGCAGAAGGGTGAGGATGGCTACATTACCCTCGTTGATTATAAAGTAAGGACTTTTTGGGGTTGCCAAATGGTTAAGGGAAGTGAAATTTGATATAGGATTTCCAAGTGGCATTCGTTCCCTACCAGTTTTAATTGATAATTAATTTAATATCAGGTTTGATGTCGATAGATTACTAAAAACCTGAAAAATCTAAACTTTAAGTTAGCTGGAAATTTTGCTAACAAGACAGCTACTATTCTGGTGCATGGTTTGTTGGGGTGTTCATGAAGCCTATGTACCTGATAAAACGCATGGGTGGTTCAGCATGGAAACTCCCCAATGGAATCATTCCCTTTGGAAATGTTAATAATTTCTTATATCCGAACTAAACTATCCTTCCCGGAAAAGGGCAGAAATAAGCAGATAGTAATTTATATGCTGTTATAACCAAAGTGAGTCCTCGGCATGATGTTAAACTGTAAACAAACTACGTCCCAATTATTGTGACCAATTAGTCATGGGAATGACATTAAACTACACCATCTTCCTGGTCATGATGCTAAACTGCCTGTGACCTGGCTATGACTTCTAACTACTCTGGTAGTAACATAAACATCGATTTACTAGCCATCATTGTGGGGATTTGTGTGCTAAGGCCTCTGAAATCAGAGAACTTTAGACTGTTGTATTGTCCCCTCGATTTTCGGCCCACGAAGTCATAGAAATTTGGCCTCTGAATATGTTATGTTTCATTGTAAACTTATACTCTGTATGTATTCCTTTCTCTCATGGGATAGGTTACTACAACTTACCTGTTGTCAGTAAGTTCCCATTTATATAAATTCAGAAAATATACTTGCTAATTAAAAGCTAGTTTTGATTAAATTTGATCTGTACACCCTAAAGCCTCCTGAATCATAGAATTTCAGGCTGGTAGTGTTTCCTCATTTTAGGTCCACGAAGTCGAAGAACTTTAGGCTTCAAATATGTGATTAATTTGATTTACTCTTTTAAAATAAATTTAGTAGTAAAATTATATTATTATTTCTATATTTTTCCCTAGGTGAGATTGGTTAAATTTATTCATGTAAAATTAAACCTTATGCCTCCTGTAAGATTTTTCGAAAACGTTTCTAAAGTAAATGTATTTCTAAATTAATTGGTTTTAATTGGATTAATTCATCCATAACTTACTCTGTGCGAGCATATTTGCGGATGGAAAAATGGGATTTTGTTTCTGCAACAAAGTGAAGTTTATTGCATCTTTCTTTGAGGGGAAAGTATTAGAATTTAATTTGAGAACCACTACTACAATGTTTTACAAGTTCACGTTCTAACCTCTTTTCTAATCCTTACCCAAACTTTTTCCCCCTGATTTCAAACCCAGCTCACAAAGCCTTGATCCTTACCAGAGATAAGAATATATTTTCTGACAAACGACAGAGCTGGAAAATATAAAAAGGAATTTGACCACTATTATTACCCTGGCCATGGTGCTATAAAGTATGGAGGTATCGCTCACAACTTTTCGGACCCTTGCATCCAAAAAGCAGCTCCCAAAATCAAAGATAATATATTTTCTGACGAATGAGATGGCATGAGGTGTCAGGTACTTACTGGAGCAGTTCTGAAAGTCGACCGTTTTACCTGCATCCATAGCAATTGATCATATGTACGAGTTCCACTTGATGTCATGAGTGAGTTTGAGGACCAATAGTCTTTCAAAGCACAGTGCCTCCCTGAGGGGATAGCTGTTCATCGTGACTGGTGGTAGGTAATTCAGGGTCCAATCCAGCTTTTACTCCCACTGGGTAGTTTCTACTAGATCGGAAGAGATATCAGTTACCAGAATCTCTGACAATCAGGGGTTTTAGAAGTGTGCATGTATATCATCTGCATAGATGTTTACAAATGATCTGAGTATATTCTAAGGCAGATCATTTATGTAAATGAGAAAGAGGGCTGGACCAATGAGTGAACACTGGGGGGTGCCGGCATTGACCGCTAGGTCTCTAAAAGACTAGCCATTTTAACTTACTTCAGGGACGAATGTGTAAGGAAAGATTTTGTGATTGAGAAGACCCAGTGATTCCAGAGCTGGAGAGCTTGTGGAGTAAACCTTTGTGCTACACTTTGTCAAAATCCTTCGATATATCTAACACTGTGGTTCCCGAGAGGTGTTTCTCATCAAGAGCCTCACTAATTCTGTGAGTTATAGTAGTTAGGATGTCAGCACTATATATATATATATATATATATATATATATATATATATATATATGTGTGTGTGTATATATATAGCATAATGAGAAGCCACGTATACTTTCTTGATATGTATATAGTATGGATAAAACAACTGAAAAAAATTGGGTGTTTTTTTTGCGAAAGTATTTATTTATATTTAATATTTCAGACCACCTCGGTCCTTCCTCAGAAATAATTTTTGAGGAAGGATATATATGTGTGTGTGTGTGTGTGTGTGTGTGTGTGTGTGTGTGTGTAGATGTATAGACATGTGTGTGTAGATATGTGTGTATGTAAATATATGTGAATGTGTGCATGTGTGTGTAAATATATGTGTATGTCTGCGTGTAGATATATGTATATACACGTATGTGTGTAGATATATGTGTATATATGTATGTGCGTGTGTGGATATAGATATATATGTGTGTAGACCTATGTATATATGTGTGTGCATGCATATATATATATATATACGCACAAATAAAGAGAAAGAACAGTCAGATTAAGAATCCAGATTTCTTTAGCATTTATTTTTTCAAAAAGTGCTTAATACATTATAAAGCTTGATACAATATATATATATGTAAAATGTGCATATATATAAATATATATATACATATATATATATGTAAAATGTGTGTATATATATATATATACATATATATATATGTAAAATGTGTGTATATATATATATATATATATATATATATATATATATATATATATATATATATATATGCAGTTTTTATATATAATATTTATATATTATATATGCATGGTACTTATTAGAAAGCCCTCAGTATCAGTGATAGAGCTAACATATTTATTTGGATTGATGTGAGTTTGTGACCATGGGTTTGTCTGACGATCGCAGAGAGCATAAAACCCAGAATCACAAATTCACATCAATCCAACTATATGTGTATGTATGTATATATGTATATATATATATATATGTGTGTGTGTGTGTGTGTGTGTGTGTGTGTGTGTGTGTGTGTGTGTGTGTGTGTAGATACTTGTATATATATGTGTATGTAGATATATTATGATCTATATAATTATAATAATATATATCTGTTTCAAGTTTATATTTCAAGAAAGATGGCTGGACATTTGTGAATTACTACATTACTACAATATTCAAAAATCTAGCGTCGCATTACGGCATGCTCAAAAAAATTCTTAACTGTTAATAATAACACACTTTATAAAAAAACATCTTGTCACATTTATTTTTGTCTTGGAATTTTACCCGATATTACCTGAAATTGAGGAAAAAAATAACATCAATGCCTGAGTATGGTATATGGTTACCAAAAGTATTTGCAATATGGACCGAACATCTAATCCATTTTACAATTAATAAAAACAAGGATTGTGTCGTTAAACAAGTGATTAGTGAATGCTTTATTTAATCTGTTAGCGAATTGAATTCACCATTAATTACATTAACTTTATTGATTTATTTTTTGACTACTTTTTTACAATATTAATTAAGCTGCATTATTTATTCATTTGCATGGATACGATTGCACCTAGCATGAAACAGACTGTCGCCTCTAAGTATTGACTTCTATGTTCACTTTTAGAAGTATTTTCTTTTTAAAAATATGATTCCATTGCAACACAGAAAATTTTCATGTTTCAAAAATAAAAATAAATTTATAAATTTAATTATAATAATTAAACTTTAAATCCACAGTCTCGTTCCATTGTCAAGCAATGTTAAGAATAAACTTTCAAAGAAATTTACTTTTAAGTAAATTTCTTTGAAAGTTTATTCCTAACATCGCTATGGAGTTTAATTTTTATAATTAAATTTATAAATTTAGTTTCAGTTTTGAAACATGGAAATTTTCTGCGATGTTGTGGAACTGTATGTCCACACACACATATGCTCACATATGTTAGATTAAGTGTATACATAATAAACAAATGTGATTTGTAATGTTAAATGTTCGCTGATTGGGTAGATCCAGCCAATCAGAACAAAGGTGAGTATTAATCTTTTTTACCGCCAAATTACAAGGTTGTTCGAACTCCTATATAAACTTTTTCCCGCGAGAAATCACTCATTTGCGGTTTCACTACTCAAGGGACAGACATGCATCTATGCAAGACAAACCTCCGTCCAACTCACTTATTCTTACTAAGACTTTGTCAACCACCAACAAACTTTGTCTAATCTATCAATATGAAAACATTTGACATGTAATCTACCACAGCTAATGGGAGGCAACTTATGCATAACTAACTATTTTCGCATGCAACTCAACCTAAATGTAAATATTTGTTGAATATATATTACCTTTGTTTCATGTCACAAATTGAATGCGTTTTTCAATTTATTTCTTGTCTAAGGTCAAGAGTTTTTGATCTTCATAAATTAAATAATAGGGAAAGAGGTTTTATTTGGAGGTGGCCTTGAGCCAGCTTTATCTCCAGGGAGAGAAATAAACCAAATATGTTCTGCGCCCCTACAATGTGATGGAATAATATTTTGCTCTACTGTTTGTATTGAGCACTGTTTTTTTAAATAAAAATAACTGCTAAGAATACCGGATTATAAATCTTAGTGTTCTTTCTTATTATTTTAACATATATATATATATATATGTATATATATATATGTATGCGGTACTAAGTGAAAAGTGCTCAATACCTGAGATAGAGCTAACATATTCAGTTGTATAGATATTAATTTGTAACCTTGGCTTTCATGCTTTTGTGATCATCAGACAAACTGGTTTATTTTTTCAAAGGTGGTTCTGTTTATGCTTATTTGAGTTTGATTAATTGTGTATGGTGGAGGCGAGATTTTCTTCTTTGTTTGGGATGACACTCTCACATGCATACACCTGCATGTGTGTATGTATGTGTATGTGTGTATGTGAGAGTGTCTGTTTATAACAAACAGGATTAACAAATTATTAGTATTAGTACATATCAGGATATGCTTCGAGCAGATATGAGCATTTGAGACAAATTTGTTCTTTAAAAACAGTAATCTGACTTTGCTAACCAGATGCTTCCTCTGTTGCTAAATGGTATAGCACATCGGGCTATATGATGGTTACATGTAGGATACATGTTCAATTTCTGTTGGAGAACACGTATTTGTTATGAAATTCCTTGGACATTCAGGCCAGTAAATGTAGTTAATATAGTTTATTATAAACAGAGCATTTACTTAAGTCTTTGTGTCTATAAAAATAACATATAAACAGAAAATATATTAAAATAATTGTCTGACTTAGTCCATTTCATAACATATATATATATATACAAAATACTTTTTCAAACTTTGAGAGCAGGTTTCTGGCACCAAAACAAAGTCAAATGCCCTTGTAAAGCCTACAGTTGTGCCTCAACACTCCAACCCATGACAAATGTTCAAAATCCGCTTGCTTCCACATATGCATGCACCCATTGGATTATTGACTAGTGGATGCTTTCAGCTATTCTGACACAGTGTCAAATGGTTTTGCAGCCCTCCATGACACATTGATGAAGTGTCTCTGCTTTATTAATATCTGCTGTATAAACTAATTATTTTAGGTGGCCCCCATAGATCAAAGGATTTAATTTTTGGGAATATGCATTATATGGAACTGGTCCTCACCTACCTATTGATTTTTCATGGTAGATATCAGCCAATGCATCGTGAACAATGTGACTAAAATATGCTGGAGTCCCATCATGGATGAACCACATGTCTCTTCGTATTAGCGGGGATACATTCTCTAGCAGGTTTGGAAATTTGAAATAAAGCCACTGTAGACAACTCCTGTAAGACATGCTGGGAGAACATAAAGACCTACCAGTCAGTCACCTACAATTCCAGCCCACACCTTAATCATAAAATGATGTTGGTGTGGTAATCACCACCCCCATCATACATAGAAAATATACAACGAGCATTCATTGGTTAATTTCCACCAATCTAGCTCGCTGATTGGTCAGTTCTGACCAATCAAATCACCTGCACGCGACAAGTCTATTTTCGCGCCTTCTAAGGTTGATCCTGTCACGTGACATATAAAAACCAAACGAGTAATTCTCGCTTTTTTTTTACTCACTCATGCATTTCATCTCTGCTGCCAAAATGTGACCCTTAAAAAACTTCCCTCTGAATAATGCAGTCAGACGTAAAAGAACTTTACAACAATCACGCAAGTACAATTCTGAACTCTTACCAACTTGTCCAATAGACAATCTCTAACATGCAACATTCTTATAAACTACAGTTTAATAGTTAATCTAATCTTTATGAGCTCAGGTACAAATATCTCCAAATCTAAGAGACATAACTCTATCAAACCTTCCAGCTTAATTGCATGTACATCAAACATTAATAAATTCAGTTGTTATGTTTTGAATCATTACGTTCTATCTTGTGTCCATGTGCTATTTTACGTCAAATATAAATTGCATTGTGACAACCACATTGGATACCGACCTCCAGCATAATGGCATGATCCTTTACACATCTTTCCTAGACAAAATAAAATAATTGTGGCGGGACCCGCAACATGCACGTCCACAACATATTTGGTGATGCCGACGTTCACCGCTACAATAATGGAAACCTTGTCGTTTAGGGGCCCGCTACACTCGTGTCTAGCCTGTATTGTACAATAATGGGGATTCCGATCTGCCTATAAATGTTGGTTACGTAAATTTGTTATTCTATCTCTTCCAAATTTTGCCTCATCTGTAAACAAGACTGAAGAGACAAATAATGGATCAGCAGTTTGTGCAATAAGTTGTGGTCGAGGAAATTGTCCCCTAAAATTGGTTTGTCAGTATCAGCGATAATAAAAAAGCAACCCAAATTTGCACCTTAGACCTAATCTAAATTTGTTTCTAGTCATAGGTTTTAATGGCAGACTTGTTTACTGCCGGCAATGTTAATTTATTGACCCCTTTAAGTCTATCTGAATTAGTAGCGAGCAATAATGATATTTGTGCATCTCTATCTATTAAAAAATTTAGGCCTGTGAAATCGTCATAAATATGCAAGAGGCAACATTTTACTCGACCGCTGACATCAGCAGTCGCAGAAGATTGCCAGCTTAAGTTTTGCGGCCACTTAAAATCTGTGAAATTTAATTAATACTGTTTCAATGAAAAACAGAGAATTTACATAAATAAACTGTATCTATAAAAATAACATATAAACAGAAAATATAGTAAATAATTGTCGAACTTAATCCATTTCATTATATATATATAAGAGAGAGAGCTTATTCACTGAATGTAAAATAAATTGTAGTTTAACATGAAGCGGTTTAAATCAAGGGGGGACAACTATTGAAGCGCATGTGCGTCTATATTTAAAGTTATCTCCCTTACATCTAAAACTAGAACGCCGTACAAACGCTGTTTATTGAAAATTTTCTTTCTTTTTATTCTGGCGATGGTAATGACTTCTCCGGTTGTCAATCGTTAAGAATTGGTAATTTCTTATTTAAAACTTTGTAAATGTTTTAAAGTCTTTTACCATCAGAATATCAAAAATCATATAGAAGACTTGAGAAAAAAGAAAAGCAGGAATTTTTCGTTCGGGACGTTAGTTACATTGATGTTTCCAAGAAGAAACCAAAATCAAAGAAAAACTTTATATCATGGACAGCACAAGTTATTGGATTTGGGAATCAGCAAATTATGGATGTTGTTTTGTTCCCAGTACCAAATAAATGAACAATATCCATAGACAGTCTGTAGTTCGTTCAATTCAATTGATGAAAGACGTTGAAAGAATTATCAATAATTGAATAATTCTGTCGGTCCCCCGTCGTAAAATCTTTGAATTTGTATCCCAGGACAGGTTTCGAAAAGATTTACAAAGAGATATTTACAAAGTTAGTGAAGATGAGAAATCACAATGCAGTTTTTTGCCTTTCGAATCGAATTAACTCAACTGTTGCAATATTTTATAAAAAAAAAAAGGAAAAAAAGATCCATCATCTAAAAATCGTTTTCTTGAAAGTAATTCTTTCATGAAGATGGAAGAAGAAAACGGTAGGTCATTTGATTTTATTTTGTATATAAAAAAAATGACAGTTGAGTAGTAAATTATAGTTGACTTTTATTACTCAGTAAAGTTTACAGATTCATCAAGGGCAAGGCATTCATCTAGGTACCTTCATGAGCGCGTGTTTTTTTTTTTTTTGAATTTTCTTTTTTAATGGGAGCCGTTAATTTTGAAAATCTTGTAAAAATAAAAATAATTGTCGGATTTTCATGAAACTTTCAGTAACTATTCACAAATGATGGAAATTATTATAAATGTGTTTATTTTTTTTTTTTAAATCATGGTAATTTTTTTATTTTATTTATTACACCCCCCCATAAGTAATTTCATGAAAACTCATGAAATTCTAAGGTGTTCCGATTTAGCGACTAATTAGTTAAAAGCACAAGGCTTTGACCAAAGCAAATCCATTTTACTTTTTTTTTTATTTCGGACCCGTCTACCTTAAAATCAGCTCTGAATTGTAACATACAAAACTCAATAAAACAAAGATATTATTTAATTTCAAAAACTTTTAGTTGCTTTTACTTATTTGTATGACTATGGATAACATTTCCTGAAAGCAAAAAACATTTTCGATGAAAAATAAGTTTTTACAACAATTATTTGTTATTTCTTATTGTTAAATTTATGTTTATTGCTTTCATCAGAGAAGATCTTGGTAGAAAATAAAAAGATTAATTTGCAGATTAGGACCCGCACTCAGTTTGCATTAGAAAATTCCGGAATACTTACATTTAGTTGTAAATGTACATGCTTCATAAATTTGATAAACTCTACTGCTTTGGAGTTATCGATAGTAAAAATTAGAATTCATTCGCGTCGTTGGCGGCAGCCATTACTGACGTTGTTTGCCTACATTTGCTGCGGAAAGCTAAGCGCTGAAAAATGTAGTTAACGGCCTTGTTTACTGTTCTTACTTGTCTCAGTTACTACGCAAGAGAACTATATTGCGTGTGTAATAATCAAGATAAGTATATATTTGCTTAATGTGTGAATTTTTACTAAGAACAATGACCGTAATGGCGGACAAATGACTGAGGCAGAGTCCGATTTTTTCTTGTCGATAACTCCAAAACAGTAGGTTTTATCATAATTTTTAATTCAAGTTCAGCATGTACATTTAGACGGAAATAAGACAATTTTTGAAAATTTTAATAGATATTTAGCGCGCAGCTTAAAAAGCAAATTTACCGGGTAAATTTTGGTTTTATTTCCAGAGTTATAAAAATAATTTTCCAAAATCGTCATAATTCCGTGCAAATGTATATGCTGAACTCGAATTAACAATTAAATGATAAAGAAACCTTACAGTTTTGGAGTTATCGACAAGAAAAAAATCGGATTTCTTGTTGGTCATTCGTCCCCCATTACTGTTCACCTATTCACTGCGTATTACCTAAGCAGGCGTAATCAGAAAATTTGGCCTATTTACTTCTTTTACAGACTTTCCTTGCAGAAAATCACTACGCACTACCGCAAACTTAACACCTAACCCTAAAGTTAATCTTTAGGTGTTAAGGTTAGGGGTGGGGTTTTCTTAATTAATGCAGAAGAAGGGGACGAATTAAAAAAATAAAAACATTAAATAATTTACCAAGTTTGTGCATTAATTGTTTTTATTTTCAATTTTAAAATATAAAAAATGCTTTATTGTATTATTTAATTTGTTCTTTTAATTTGTCATTGCTATTCTACACAAAAAAAAAGTTTTATTGTATTATTTAATTTGTTTTTGTTTTATAAATAAAACTACACTTACCAAAAAATAAATGCTTTAATGCGTAGTGATTTCAAAAGAGATATAGCTGTAAAAGAAGTAAATAGGCCAAAATTTAGGCTTACACCAACAAAGTACTCAGCAGTGAATCGGTTAACATTATGGCAGTAATAGGGGATGAATGACCAACAAGAAGTCCGATCTTTAATTGTCGATAACTCCAAAACGGTAGGTTTCTTCATAAATATAATTGTTAATTCGAGTTCAGCAAGTAAATGTGCACGGAAATATGACAATTTTGGAAAAATTTAAGAGATTTTTAGCGCTCGGGAAATAAAACCAAAATTTACCATTTACCGAAATTCTTGCAAAAAAATCAAATAATTGGCGGATTTTAAGGAAACTTTCATGACACAATTTTTTTTTAAATCGTTGAAAAAAATAGGAAAACATCATTTTTTTATGCTTTCAAGCACATAATTTTGACTTTATTTTTCGTTTTTTCATTTTTACTAATATATTTAGAGAATCGTGACGTTTTTTTCTGTTGAGTTAAATTGTCAAAATTTCGCGCATTCATGTTCAAACTTCATGCATTGCGTAGTAATCATGACAAGTAAAGCTTCCACGCGAGGCAAACGTATGTAAACAAAGCCAATAATGGCGGCCGTTATGTTGCCGAGACACGAAAGAGGTCGAACTTACATTGTCGATAACTCCTAAACGGTAATCGAGTACAAACTTTTATTGTTATTTTCGAAATAATCAGGCAATTGTATACAATAATGGAATATTTCCATTACAGTTGACTTGTGGTGATTATAATGCAAATTAATCAATATTCTGCTATTTGAATAAAAAAAATTAACAAATTTAAAGTTAAATTAAAATCTGATTTTAAACAAATATTTCTTACTTATAGCATAAAATGTTGTATACAAACATTTATTAACTACGAGGTCTTGTTTTTCTGACATGTTAATCAATTTGTTTACATTTATTATGGTGAAGCAGACGATAAAGTTTTTTTTCACCATAAGGAGAGACAACCGTTAAAACGTGTGACCTTTAAATACTAGATTTATCAGTTTGTACATCCATACCTCAGAAATTCTGCAGGTAATCACACATACAAAACAAATCGAAATTTTTTTACAAATATTCAATGTCGTCAGATTGTAATATGCTGTACAATATAGGATTAGTAAGTTTTTACTTAACAATATTTCTTATGAATTATCACAATGAAAATGAATTTTAAAAGATGAAAAAACTTTTAAAAATTCATTTTTTGTCCAATTTATTTTCTTCAGTAAAAAATTGTCTTTAAAGCAATTAAAAAATTCTCTTATTAAATAATGTCTTAATTTTATTGCATTTTTTATTTTTTTGATTCACAACAGATTTTTAGTAAGATCAGGTCTAATTTTGCAAAAAAAAAAATTGTTGATTTATTCTTCAAAAAATTCTGCTTTTAACTAATATAGTCACCAAAAAATTATTTCGATGAATTTCTGAAGTTTTCATAAAATTAAGTAAGGCTCTGAAACACATGTAAAAAAATATTTTTACCAAGATTTTCTAATAAAAAAAATTCGAAAATAATTTCATTCATTTGTGAATAAGTCCTGAATAAGTTTCATTAAAATCAAACAATTATTTGATTTTGTAAGAATTACTAAATTAATGTGTCTGTCACTGCAAAGTGGCTGAAATTTGCTATGCTAAAAAGTTAGTACAACCACAAGAAAAACAAGTTAATTAAAATTTCAAATGTTCTAAAAAGGAGTAAAAATTGTTATGTTATGATTAAGAAAAAGGATCAAAATATTTCTTGACTTTAAATAGTCAAAAAATATTTTGATCCTTTCTCTTAATCATAACATAACGATTTTGTTTGATGATAGAACTATATTTTCATTACATTTGAAGCATTTTTTTCTTCATGATGTGCTGATTTTTTAGTGTTTTCATGGAGGTACAATTTTAAATTAGATAATTTAATGAGTTTTTTAATCTTTTAAAATTCATTCTCAATGTGATAGCTCTTAGGAAATATTGTCATTAAGTAAAACTATATTTACTAAAAGTTTATTACAATCTGATACCCCCAAATATTTTTTGTTTTTGTATATATGTAAACTTGCAGAAATTGTAAGTACGGATGTTCATACCTGACATTATCATTTTAAAAGGTCATGTGTTTAAGGGTTGTCTCCCCCCACTTACAGTAAAAAAAAAACTGTCATATAAACTTTATTGAATTCTAGCAATTCTGTTCCACCATACTTAACTGTTAACATGTTAAGCTGTCAATAAATCTATTAATACGTCAGAAAAAACAAAACTCCAAGTGGTTATATACAACATCTTATGCTATAAGTGATATTTGTTTCAAATCAGAATAATTCAACTTTAAATTTGCTAATTTAATTTGCTTATTTTTCAGATAACATTTCAGAAATATATATTTTATTTATGCAAGATTTTTAAACCGAGAATTAACTTTTGTTTACAAATGTATCAAAATGGCTGATTTTTATGGATTTTACTGAAAAAAAAATTAATTCCAATCAATATAATTTCTGTTTGAAATACACTACAGAGTATTTTGCTTACTGGAAATAGTAAATTTAATCCTTTAGCTTTCAATTAAAGCTAAAATAAAAGCTTCAAGAAAGCTTTTTCATTTCTAAAAATTCATTTTAAACCTTATGTACTATGAATTAGTGGAGGTACTTAAATAATTGTAAGTAAAATGATGCATTAAAATACATAAACAAGTAATCATTTTAAAAATCCTCTGAATATCATTAAATGAAAAAGCCCAAGATGTGAGTGTTATATAAATGAACATTCTTTTGTGTTATGCAAATTCTTTTTGTAAACTAATGTTTTCTATGCAAATTTCTTGTGTGTAAATGAACATATATTTTTTCTTTATAAATTGTGTCGTATTTTGTGTGTATGGGGATTATTTTGAAAGACACCGATAGTGTCATTCTGCTCCGGCTTTTTGTTGAAAGCCTCTCTTGAGGTTATTGCCATCTTCTTGCTATTATAAATTGCATTCAAAATTCATAACAATTTATTCAACAAAAATTCAACATGTCCAAACTACTGAAACCATATAGATTGAACCTAGATCGCAATGCCCCTAAATGCTTCTAAAGACCAGAAGCATTGGAAAAGAACATTTGAAAATCTTATTCTGGAATATGGGGAAGAGAAGCTTCAGACAAGTTCCAATCTCTGATAAATTGTGTTTCATCCAGGGTGTATGAGTACATCGAAGATTGTACGAATTATGAGGGAGTTGTCCAAACATTGGACCAACTATATATCAAGACACTTAATGTGATCTCTGTTAGGCATCAGCTTCTGTCTGGAAGCTAAAGTAGTCTCTTGAGAATTTCTTTCAGGAACTCCAAAATCTTAGTAAAGATTGCAACTATAAAAAAGTTACTACTGAACAATGCCTTTATAAGTGGGATTTCATCCAATTATATTAGGCAGCAGTTGCTGGAAAATTCAACACTGTACCTATCGTTAACCTTTAATTAAGCACATGCACTTGATCTTGCTCAAAGAAATTCAAAACTTTACTCCCCTATAAGTTGGTTCCAGGTGTTGTAGATGCTGTTGGTACCAAGAGTGACTATTCAGAAGAGAGCCCCACAGCTCTAGCCCACCCAAAAGTATCTGACCAAAAAAGTGACAATTTTGTGGTTAACACAGCTCATCACATGTTTTAATTGTGAGAAAAAAAATGAACACTTTTGAAGGTTTGCCATGTTTAATTTTAAATCAAGTTTGTGTGTAATACAAGATATCTATCCCTGAAATCTCTCTCTCCTGCAACTACAATGGTCACCATAAAGAGCAGAGAGTTTACTGCTCTTATAGACACTTGTAGTTCAGAAAACTTTATTAGTGGATATGCGTTCAACCTACTAAGCCTGACACTCCACTGCTGTACAACAAAAGTGTCTATGGATCTTAAAACCATGGAAGCCAACTATACTGGTGTTTGCATTACCTATTGATAAAGAAGTAGGCAATTTAATGGAAGAAAAATTTCATGGAAAATAGTTACTTTAAATGTTAACTGAATTTAATTATAACCTAAATTTTATATAGAAAACATTAAAAACTATATTTTTAACATGGATGACCTCATCAGTCAGTGCAAGTCAAAGGTTCATTTTGGGTGGATGAAGTGATATTTGTATTACTGGCTACCAACAGTTACACTTAATTCATGTTGACAGCTCAGAACTGAATGGCTTCCATTCATAAATATTTTGGAGCATAATAAAATGAAGTATAATAAAACAATATTTTATTTTTTTGTAAACTAATTATTTTTCTATAATTTTTTGTTGTTGCTCAATCATTTTTAAGAACTTAATTCTGAAATGTTGGTTATAAAGATTGTAAGAAAAACTCAAATATTTTTACTATTATTTGTCTTTGGTAATAAAATATTCTTGGTTAAATTGTTTATTATGATATTTAAAGAAATAAAATTTTCACTGTGAAAAAATTTAGGAAGCAAACTATTTTATTTTCAGAATAAAAAAAGATCTTATAGCTTATATACAAGAGAAGTATTAGAGTAACCAAAAAGAATTTTACATAGAAGGCATATGAAAACTATTTCAATGGTTTACATGCAAACATGAGAAATCAATACACTATCTACTGTATTAGTCTAATATGAAAAAATAAGTTATTATTTAAATAATGTACTCTGAGGTCATATTTTGAAATTATTTAGTCTCGTCATTTTCACCTGTAAAATAAAGCCTTTCATAATTATTATTAGCAAAATTTATGATTTCTTTCTTAAACAGTACATTGCAATTACCAAACTTTTGTGTATGATATTTGTCCCTATTTACAATATTACATTGAATTTATTAAATGTAATAAAAAATCTGTTGGATTAATAAAAAATCCATTCTAAAAATTCTTTGTTTAAGTTTAGATGTAAAACTATTTGCAGATAAAAAACAAAAAACTTTGAGGGATCTATGACAGGATAAGTTTTGTTTGAAAGCATGACATAAGCTTGGCCTGACTGTCTGTTCATTTGTAGTCAAGCAGTAAGGCGCACCAGGCGAAACGGTGGCTCCCTCTGCTCAGGGGTTGCAGGTTTGATTTCTGTCAAAGAGCACAAATTTGTTTTTAATAAGATTTCTCAAACATTCAGGCCAGTAGGTGAAAATAAATAAATATGCTGCTTAATAAATAAATAGAGCACTTACACAAATATTAGTATCCACTAAAAATAAGGTTTAAAGGGATAAAAAACACACACATGAGGGATGTTCTGCATGAAATGCCTCCTCTTTATTACACAAGTTTCAGTTATTGGAATGCTGAAATTCAAAATTGTTAAATATGTGTAAGTAGGATGCATGGGTAGTGTGATGGATATTGGCATGGAAAGTGGAATTGGTAAACTGAGTTCAAATCCTGGCCTAATCTGTTGCATTCACTTTCACACTAATACTTTTGGGGAATGTATGAATCCATCTCTTCACCCTCCCAGCTATAGGTTAAATAGTAAAGCAGACTGAGTTCTCTAGCCTTGGTTAGCAATCAGGAAAATTCTGAATTCTAAACTATGGAGAAGGCAACAGTAAAATACTTCACTAGCTTTTCAAAGAGTGCATGTTAATTCTCAGATAGTAAAGAAAAGGAATCTGTGGAGAGTAATGATCACCCATGCTGTGAAGAGACTTAGCATTAAAAAAGAATATAAGCATCATTCATTTTATATATATATATATATATGAGAGACAGTGTGGACATAGGAATCAACACTACATACTGACTGTGTGTGTTTATTTACATGTAAGTGTAGAAATGCTATTACACACACACACACACACACACACACACACACACTGCACAAGAGAATAGGATATATTCATTATTTTTATTAGGTATGTGCAAAACATTCAAGTGAAAAAAAAACAGTTTATATTCTCTAGTTTTAAGAAATCGAGAGCTGGGAACTTTTGTATACATATTTAATATATACAAAATAGAGGATTGCACTATACAGGAAATTACATTATTGCACAATAAAACATATTCATGATTTTTACTTAGAAAACTAGATTGCAATATACAGGTCCTAATATCTATGACAGTTGTTTCTAGCTAACTTTGTTTCTGTGTATATATACCTATAAATCTCTCTCGCTCTCTCTCTCTTTCACTCACACACACACACATATATATAAACTGTTTCATATAATCTTTAATAAGCTTTTTATATTTTAAATTTCCAGATTGGACCAAATCTTCTTGCTCATCCAGATGATTCTGTGAGTAATCAATCTTATATTTCTAATTTTTTTTTTGCCTTTTAATTTAAGCAATTAACAATGTGTATAATTAAAAATCTCTTAAGAAAAGATTGTGCATGTGTTGCATTCACACACTTAAGTAACTATAGTTGCTTACAAATGCTGAAAGAACCAACTATAGTTTTTTATCACACGCACACACACAAGATATATATATATATATATATATATATATATATATATATATCAATTATGTAGTGCTTATTCAATTTATATAACGTAAATCATTCATACAAAAAACAAATAATGAAGCTAATTATATGGCAAGAATCACTCTCGCAAAACTTTTGCGAGAGTGATTCTTGTCATATAATTAGCTTCATTATTTGTTTTTCGTATGAATGATTTACGTTATATATATATATATATATATATATATATATATATATATATATATATATATATATGAAAAAAAATCAGAAATACCATTTAAAACCACAACACCAGAAGATTGGAAATTAAATTTGAAAACTATATAGATCGGAATTTCAACTGTTTGGCCGATTTAAGAAAATTTTCTTAAAAGCAGCCATTTTCTTATTTTAAAGAAATTTGTAAACAAAAGGAAATTATCAGTTTTAAAAGTCCTCCAAAAATAAAATATCTATTTCTGACACATTATTTGAGTAAAATTAGCAAATTTAAAGTTAAATTAATCTGAAATGAAATAAACATTACTTACTTATAGCATAAAAATTTAATATACAAGCATTTGTTAACGTGTCATATTTTTCTAAGCCGATGATTGATTTATTGACAATTTATGAAGTAATGAAAGCTAGTATGGATGACCAAAATTGACATAAATTTATTAAATCTAAGTGAACGCATTACTTTTTTTTGTTTTTTAACTACTTAGTAATTTTTACAAATAAACATATTTTCAGCAGTCATCTAATAATTTATTGATTTTTATTTACCTTTCGAAGATGCTTTATGAAAAAATTAAAAATACTATAAAAATTTCTTAAATTAAATTTAAAATGTAATAATGGATGAAATACCATGATAGAGGTAACTTAATAATTTATGAAATCCACATGTTTTGCATGAACAATTCGCAAAATGTAAAGGCTGTCAACAGCGTGGAACAACACTTATATACCAAATAAAACCATGTGACATTTTATTGTATTCATGCTGCTTTCAGTCTTGTCCACATTTGAATTACAGCTGTTTCATGGACACAAAACCAATGTAAAATTAGATTTTTAATATACTGGTGGTTCGTTGATTGTAATAAGCTTTACAATTTGTAATCTGTAAAGATAGATGTACTTAATAACACCATTGACTAAACTGTACACCATTTTCACTAATTTTAGAATATTTAACAGCTTTAATATAAAAATGATAAAATAAATTAAGAAATAACAATTAATTCTTTTTAAAATTCATTTTTCATCTAAATAGTTTTTTGCCTTCAGACAATATTATGCATATTCATAAAAGCAACTAAAAGCATTTGAAATTAAATAATATCTTTGTTTTATTGACTTTTGTATGTTATAATTCAGAGCTGATTTTTAGGTAGAGAGGGTCCAATTTAAAATAAAAAACAGGATTTACTTTCCTCAAAGCCAGGTGCTTTTAACTAATTAATCACTTGAATACTTCAGTATTGAATTTCTAGAGTTTTCATAAAATTATTGGGGGGGGGGGTTATTAATATAAAAAATATTTCTGCGATATTTTAAAAGTTTAAAATATTGCAGAAATGCATTTTCTTAACCCATTGGTAGCAGTCTGTTTATGTTGACAACTCCATGACAGATAGATTTTTATCTAATGTTGTTTTATGGAGGCTTTAACAATAAAAACGATAATTGAAGAATATAACGTAAACGCCTTTTAAGTATTCAGTAATCTTAAAAATTTAAGAAAATATTCTCTGTAATCTAATATTTTTATTGAATTTTCATGAATTTTGACTTTAATTTTACTATCACTCTTATTTTCTGATAATGTCATCTAGGAACATCCGTATATACATTGAGTTCATAAATTGTAATAAGCTTTACAATTTATGATTAGTAATTACGATTTTACTTCATGGTGTTGTGTAACAATTACACCACTAAAACTGAATTTTATGATTTAAAACCATTATAAATTATTCTAATTAAAAAAAAATTATCCTGTTTTAAAAAAAAAATGAAAACAAATGTAAAAATTTCTTATTCACTGAAAAAATTTATTTTTTAAGACAATATTGTCCTTAATATATATTATCCATAAAATCAATTAAAAACTTTTCCAATTAAATAATGTTTTTTTTTTTACTTTATGATTCAGAGCAGATTTTTAGTAAAATGGGGTCTGATTTTACAAAAAAAATTGATTTAAATTTTCCAAAGTGCTCTGCTTTTAATTAATATAGTCACTAAATTTATCTTGTTGAATTTCTTGAGTTTTCATAAAATTATGTGGAGTGAAACACGTAAAAAAAAAGAAAAAAAAAGAAAATTACAAAGATTTTCTAAAAAATAACATTTCTTTCATTCATTTATGAATAATTCCTAAAAGGTTCATTAAAATCTGACAATTATTTGTTGCTTGCAAGAATTTCCAAATCAATTTGCCTTTCACTACAAAAATGACACTAAAATTTGCTATGTTAATTTATAGTTCAACCACTGATGCAAGAAAAACAAGATTTTTAATCCAAATTTTGAATGTTCTGGAATTTGGATTAAAAAATTTAATTAAACATTCAAAATTTACTTTCATCCTTCCTCTTGTGATAATATTCCAGATATAGAATATTCGCTGGTAACATAATTCCCTTTCTGGGGTCAAAACTTTTCACCTTTGGTTTCTTTGTAAGCATTAACTTTTGTTATTCTTCACTCTATATGAATTCACCATTCTTTTTTTTCTCAGTTTGACAAATGGTTCCATTAGATCTGTATAGTATAGTACATATTGTCTGTAAGAATTCACTAATCCTTAGAAGGATTCAATTTTTTTTTTTTGTGGGTACCAATTTTTCTTTTTAGTATTTTTTCTAATAGTGCTTGATCTGGTGAAACTTTTTCTTTTAAAATGGAATATCCCAGAAAGAATATTGTTAGGTTGTTATTTTAGCTCCTTACCTCAAGGAGTTCCCAATCAAGAATAAATACAAGGTACTAAAAAGTGAAATGAAAAGGGTGCCAAAATATGTTTACAATTTTTATTAAATGCAGCAATGTAAAACAGCAATATAACCTGACGTAAACATGGTACTTACCATTAGGTCTTGCATCTTTGAGCTAAGATGAGGTGAATTAGTCAACAACCATCTATGAGTATTGTTGTTCCACATGAAGTGAGTCTGGAATTAACTTACTTCCTTTATCTGCTTCCTAGGTGGAGTGTTCTATCTAAAACCTTACAATATTTTAGCACTATTATGTATGGATTTTTTCCATTTGTCATATGTTCTTTTTAACTCTGTTTTATTAATGGTTCCTATACATATGTCATCTTGGTAACAAACCATATTTTTATATTGTTTCTTAAGACTTGTTCAATGAGCTCTTGAAATATGGCACTTGCTGTCTTTATTCAATAGGGCATTCTTTTCCACCTCAAGAGACATATCGGAGAATTTATTGTTGTTACTTCTTTCAGCTTTTCATCTATTGGTATCTGGTAATATGCAGTTGTTTGATCTATTTTGGCAAAAGCATTCATTCCTGCAAAGGAATGTAAAGCAACTTCCACATTTGGTATAGGATATGAGTCTGAGCAAACTTTATAATTTACTCCCACCTTATAATCACCATATTTGCATATATCTCCATCTGATTTTCTCATAGTTGGGGAAGCCCATTTACTACCTCCTAGAGGAAAAATCTCAAGAAGGTCTTGCTCTACTAGATTTTACAATTTTGCTACTATTAATGGTAACAAATGCACTGGTAATTTCCTTACCTCATAATTTGAAGAGGTAACATTTTCTTTCAACTTAAACCTTGCTTCATAGATTTTTAACATGCCTGTTTCTTTCATCTTAACTACATTAATGAATTTTTGTAGAGTTAATTTTAAGTACATCATTTCTGACAAATCCATGATTTTTTTTGCAGCTTGCAACAATGATTGATGGGTATTTTTCAATATTATTTAAGAACGAGGGGCTGATAATTTTTTTTTAGGCTATTATTAGTACAGTGTCAAGATCTTGTAGCATTATACTTATCAGGACTTTGATAGTAATAAAAATATAAAGTGTATTAAAAGTAACTCATCCACACCTGACTGACCTCTGAACATACATTCAAATCTACCTGGATCTCTTCCAGTGACCTCAGTCAAAGAAATATTTGTAAGGGAGTTAGGCTGTTCTCTTTTCTCATCTTTCAACATATTTATAAAATGTTGAATCAAAGTAGTATCATCATCTTTATTATTTTGATCACCATGTTTCAACTGATGAACTGTCCTGCCTTCACCTTCTGATTTTTATCTCTTCATCAAATAATAAATATTTATCTGGCAAGGTGGATAATTTTTCATCATTTGTTTTCTCCACTTTTTGATTTGTGATATGTTGAATTGACTGAAATGGAAATAAATCATGAAGGTAAGTCAGTTAATTAAAATAACAAATATATCAAACATATTCATCACATATAAAAAATCTTATACATTTTAATTTGTGATGGACATATTGTCAGACACCATTTTCTGGTAGAATAGAAGTTGTCATTGTTATATTGTAAAAAAGAAGACAATTTTGAAATAAATTCATTCATTGCAATTCCATGAATTCTACTTTGATTGAGGTTTGAGAAATCACTTGGAGATCAGCCAACTGTGGGTAAGTGAGTCTCAGTTTTAATAAATAACAATTACATGAATAAATACAGTCTGTTTCAACACAATCTTCAGGCCTGAAACAAACTACTGCTGCAAAGTGTTGATCTCACTGTTCATTTATATATGGTCAAATTAATCGATTAGCTCCAGTGACTATTGTCACTTCTGGTAGTATTTTAATAAATAACAATTACATGAATAAATACAGTCTGTTTCAACACAATCTCTAGGCCTGAAACAAACTACTGCAGCAAAGTATTGATCTCACTGTTCACTTATATATGGTCAAATTAATCGATTAGCTCCAGTGACTATTGTCACTTCTGGTAGTATTTTAATAAATAACAATTACATGAATAAATAAAAGGCAAATAAACTAACATACTCAAGAGCGAGAGTACACAGGGAAGTACAGAGCAGTCAACAGGAGGCCGGGGAAGAGATCTGTAACGGTCAGTCTGGGCAGTCAGCAGGAGGAACACCACGCCAACCAGTGGGAACTACTATGAGAGATCAACCCGGCTTATGAACGATGCCACAAGGTAGCTGTCCCAAAACCACATGTTCCTATTGAAATAAATCACGTAAATCTATTTATGCTGTTGTCGTATTTCTGTCTTGCAACCATCCGCTTGTCTATAACACTGGTGTCAGAAGCGTACAGCAAGAGAAATATGGACGACTACACGAGCTTCACCCAAGCCGAACTATTTACTCTCATCAAGGAACAGAAAACACTACTATTCAACTTGAAGACGGGATCAACACAGCCTTCCGAAGCCACAATACAAGAAATTCAAGCCGACATAGACTACATGCTGACTGCCCTAAAATCAACTACTTTAACACCTCCCACCGCTCAAACAAACGGCGATTACAGCTTAATGATGCGCCAACAAACTATATGCGACATATTGAAGCTAGAGAGAACTTTTCACCCTGGACACGACGTGAACCGATTCATCACGGCTCTAAACAAAGCATACACAATCCACATCAAGCCAGAACTCAGCACCTATCCCAGCCTGGAATGCGAATTCGTCAAGTCTGCTAAAGATTTACTGGACCAAAGTATCTTTCAGCAGATGGTTGACTCAAAAAGATATATCCACCTTTGAATAACTGAAGGAATATTTATTAGCAGCCCACGGAAGCCAGATGACTAACTTCCAACACCTCAGTCAAGCCTGGGATCTGAGACGGCGAAAAATTAACAGACTTCGCGGGTCGACTCGAAAACACCCTTAGAGAGGCAGCCGTCCACATAAAAAACAAATACAAAAAAGACAAAAATACGGACTTAACAGTCGATGGACTTATTTCCATCATCGGTGCTATGCTAATGAGCGAAAAGGTGAAAATTTGGAACTCAAATCTCTACCAACATCTTGTCAAGAAAATGGACAACCACTATTGAGCCATTGGCATAGCCTCCGAAGCTCAAAGATATGTTGATCATGGTGTAAAATCCAACGACATGACTTCGCACGACACTGTGTATTTCACACAGAAACCACAGTGGTCAAACCAAAGAAACACGCCACTTCGACCCAGCAGGCAACCAAACCCACAGCAGACGGGCCTCACCAACCCTCACAAACATGGCCAACATCCGACATGCAGAAACCATCAGCACACACAACGAATCAGCGTGTACAAGAACTACCTCAGAGTTCGCCCCTGCCGCCATGGGCGCAACTACCTATATCGCCACCCACCTCACACTCGTGCCCATATCGCCGCAACGAATGATAATATACAAGCCATAAATGATGTGGAACAGGATTTTCGCTTCGGGCAGGATGAGATGTGATGCCTCGTTCGCTGTGCTCCTACGTCAGCCATCACACCTTCAACCTTCAAGGACTTGCTCACCATTCACTACTAGTCCAGTCCACCTTCAACTTCAGGGACATTACCTTCTCTGGCGTCGCAATGCTAGACTCTTTATGCTCCACCTGCATCTTACCAATATCTCGGTTACCCAGAGAAGCCAAGAAACACATGACCCGCTCCGACATTGTAGTAAAAGGAATCAATGGCAGCACCACCGCACTTGGCGAAGTGACTTGCGACATCACCATCAGCAGTCGAGACTCACCCACATTAAAAAAAAAGGTTAACGTGCTGGTAACTACCCAAACCACACCGATCCTGATCGGGCAAAATATCCTATGTCACAACACGCTTGATTCCTATCTAATCGACAACCAAAATGCGACTATAGAATTCAGACGCACACTTTCCTCAGGATACACAACACTCACAGCTGCGATCATATCACCGTCATCGTCAACCAACGATCCAGCATATGGCGCCCAGACCAACGTCATCCAAAACCAGCCTACTATGGAACTACAGCCCAACATCCAGACACTGGCTATCACTCCCAAACCACCCAAACCGAGATGAACTAGAGGCCACTGCAAATTTACTCGTTCGCTGCGCTGACGTTATCGGCACCGAAAGCAGCAGCAAAGGCACATTCATCCGACCCATCCGCATACCAACCAACGGCCAGTCTCGCAGCCAGAAACAACACCCGGTCGCCCAGGCTTTGGAAACAGACGTTGATACCAAAATCAAGTGTATGGCCGATGAAGGTACCATTGAAAACTGCAGCGACTCCAAAGGCTTCAATAGCCCTGTATTTGCCGTACGCAAGAAAAACGGATCGATTCGCGTTGTCGCTAACTTTAAAAGAACTCTCAACAAGGTCTTGGTCGATCTTGACTCTTACCCAATGCCAAGGATCGACCACTTGTTCAACAAAATCGGCAAAGGCAACAGATATTTCACTTCTCTCGATCTACGCAGTGGCTACTGGCAAATTGAGATCAACAAGCGAGACCGATACAAAACAGCATTTACATGGAAGGACCAATGCTATCAATACACGCGCCTGGCCTTCGGCCTTACATCTGCCAGACAAATCTTCTCCTGTTGCATAGCAGAAGCCCTAGCCACTGTCACATCCCGTGACAACATTTCTTCCTATATCGACAACAACCTGGTCCACGCTAGGACATTTAGGGAGTACATACTCTCCCTCGAACAATTTTTTACCGCCCTCCGAAAATTCGGACTCAAGCTGAATCCAGATAAATGTTCCTTCCTTGCATCAAAGGCAAAATTCCTCGGACGCATAGTAAACAGCGGAGGTTTCAAGGCTGATCCGGAATACGTTCGTGCCATTAGTGAAATGAAACCTCCAACATCAAAAAAGGAATTACAAAGCCTTATCAGCCGTTTAATGTGGATCAGACAATTCCTAGAGACACGTCTTCATGAACAAATCAGGTCAGATATGTTTTCAAAACTTATGGGTCCCATACACGAACTCAACAAGGTTAATAAACCGTTCATCTGGACGCAAAATGCCGACAGAGCCTTCAAAAAAATCAAGGACCATCTCTCTTTGCCACCCGTCATGTCGTTTCCGGATTTCTCCAAACTTTTCACACTCACCACTGACACCAGTGACGTCGCATGTGGGGCAATCTTAATGCAAGAAGCCGACAACGGGAAGAAAAATATCATAGCAGTCGTTTCCCATACATTCAACTCCACAGAACAGAACTGGTCCACGACGGAACGAAAGGCATATGCAATGAAGTGGGCAATATTGAAATTTGATTATTTCCTTTGCAACCGCCCCTTCATCATCTCACCGACCATAGATTGCTGACATATCTGGACCAACAAGAGTTCAATAATGCCAAAATACAAAGATGGCAAGAAGAAATTTCATGTTACAAATTCGTCTTAGAATATGTCAAAGGCGAATCAAATGTATGGGCTGACATGCTCAGCAGAGGTTGCGGACATAAGAAAACAAAAGCCCCGAACGACCCTACAACGGCAAGCAGGACATTCGAGATAAGTGGTTCAGACCTCCATGTATACATCCCATCTTGGTGCCTCGGTGAGTTTAACGGTTTACAGCTCATTCCCAAAACTCACACACCACAAAGCGCCCGCACCCACAAGCGTGTCACCAACGTATTCTTCGCCTATCACTCTATCACCACCATCCCCACTGAGAGAATCTGCAACCACCTCAGCATCGCAAATGAACAACAAAAGGACGCCGCCCTGGCAAAGATCATTAGCGCCCTCCGGTCACTCACTCCAAGCAAACCCCAAATCGATTATGACAACCACCGCGATACACTTTTCAAAAAACATTTGCACCAATTTTTTATAGAACCAGGCACCTCCATTTTGATGATAAGAGACAGTAAACACTCTCTGAGATTGGTTGTACCATACAAACTACGATCCAGATACCTCTACCAGGCACACGAGGGCAACAACCACTCAGGTGTTACCCATATGCAAGAACTCCTTTCCAGCTACTGGTGGGAATTCAAAAACTGCAACATCAAGGCCTATGTCGATTCTTGCGACACGTGTGCTAAGTGCAAGTGCAACTACGTTAGACGTACCCACTGGCCCATTGGCCACTGTAAACAAGGAAAGAGACCATTCAATCTTGTCTTTATAGACTTTGTCACAATGCCCAACTCAAAGAGAAAATGCTACATCCTAACCATCTTGGATAGCTTCAACCAACACTTTACAGCCATACCATGCACAAGAGACCGTGCTATCGACGCCGTCCGTGGATTGTACCAATTCTTCCTTCGGCACAGAGAGATTCCATGCATAGTATCCTCTGATTGAAGCACACACTTCACTGGAGAAGTCTATTGACAATTCTGTAACCAGATGTCAATCATGCAAGAACTTCACTGTCCTTGGCACCCACAAAGCTCAGGAAATATCAAGAGACAACATCGCATGATGAAGAACGCACTTTATATGTTATGCGAAGACAGGAACTGTGAATGGACAGACGTTCTAGAATCTGTTGTTTCATCCATGAATGCCACGACCAACAGCGCCACTGGTGTCTCCCTGCACTATCCCATTACTGCCTGCCACCCCAACATCGGCCTACCTGCACTACACAGAAATGAAATCTCAAGTGACAATCCTGGAGCATATAGAATGTAAATTAATGCCCTGCTAAAGCAGGTTCACCACCATGTCACCCTGGCCAACGATGAAGCTGACCACAAACTTGAGACTAACTTAAATTGCCTCACATACAAGGACCCAATACAAGTAGGTGACAAGGTTTTACTTCACTGGCCACACTCAACTGTTGCCCAATCCTCTCATCTGCTCTGGATAGGAAATTACACCATTATAAAAACGAACAATATGATGTGTCAGGTGCAAAACGATAACGGTGATACAATCTGGATTCACCGTGCACATATCCGACAACTGGCTCCACGTCCAACACATCTATCTAATACAATCCCTCTGCCTTCACCATGTTACAGTCACCAGGATCATTCTCCTCTACATCCCTCTGGGACACATAACTCAGCAAATAACTCCATGCCAATAAGAAGAATACGAGGACAACTAACCACACGCTTCAGAGACTTTATCATGAATTGATCACCCAAATATACATGAATAACACTCACTGTAAATCAGACCATGATCTGGGGGAGCCTTGTTATGAAATAAAATAAGACATATCTCGGCTGATTTGCAGGCAAATAAACTAACATACTCAAGAGTGAGAGTCGGATGTGAACGGGACAAGGCCCCGTCACAAAATGACCATTATCATCGTTTACGCATAGACGCGACACACGAGGTCCGGTCGAAAAATAAAATAATATTTCAAAGTGCTTCTATTTTTCGACCAATAAAAATGCTTCCCTTCTAATTATACTCGTGTTGTTTTTCGAGCCCGTTAAGCCATAAAAAACGCCATAAAAGGGTCACACGGGGAAGTACAGAGCAGTCAACGGGAGGCTGGGGAAGAGATCTGTCATGGTCAGTCTGAGCAGTCAGCAGGAGGAACGCCACACCAACCAATGGGAACTACTATGAGAGATCAATCCGGATCGGCAGCTATACCACAAGGTAGCTGTCTCAAAACCACACGTTCCTATTGAAATAAATCACGTAAATCTATTTCTGCTGTTGTCGTATTTCTGTCTTGCAACCATACGCTTGTCTATAACATATACCACAACTAAAGATAAACAAACATGTACAAAATAATTATAAAATACATATATTAAATACTTTAAATGAATAACATAACTAAATATTATAATATAATAAACCAGAAAAATATAAGAATAATAATGTATGATTAAAATAAAAACAATTGAGACTTTCTTTAACATTGCTTTCTTAGAGCCATGAAAAAAACAAATCCATTTACTCTGACATCAGCGTTCTGAATCTTAGCTAGTCCACTTGAGCAACAAGTCCACTAGCGGTAGAGTAAAGGTGATAGGGATGGGTACAGGATAGTACCGGAAGTCTCTAGCTGTTGTTTCCACAGTGGTGACCATTGGGTGATGGCCGTTCTTGCACAAAATCCTGAGCAATTGTGCTGTTTGTAGCCTTTGATGGTGACAAATCAGGTCTATTTAGACATAACATTGCTTTCCCTAATCCAAGGAGGGTGCTAGAAAAGGCGCCCTAAATATTGCTTGCTCTTAATCAACTTGGCAGTCTGCTGCAGTTGTCTAGTTATCCAATAACGCAGTCACAATAATCAATTTAGTAGAAATAAAACTCATAAACGTGTTAATCTCGGGTCTTGGAATGTAAGAACTCTCCAAGACAACGATTCTTCTCCAGAGTGTAAAACGGCCCTCGTCGCTGATGCATTAAGCAAGCACAATATTGACATTGCTGCTCTCGGTGAGATTCGTTTTGCAGGCACCTCTCAACTTGAGGAATTCAGTGCAGGATATACCTTTTTTTTTTTGGATTGACAAAAGTGAAGATGATCCCTGCCTATCAGGTGTAAGCTTTGACATAAAGTCAAACATTGCTAAACCCCTGTCATCTCTTTCGAAAGGAATAAGTGATCGCATTATGACTCTAGTCTTAGAACTCAACAGCAATTCTTGTGCCACTCTTGTGAGCTGTTATGCCCCAACCATGAACACCTCTGCATCGGAAATTGATGACATTTAGGATCAACTATGTACAGTCATTTCCAAGGTTCCATATAGGGACAAACTTGTTATTATAGAAGACTTTCATGCATGAGTTGGTGCTGACCACAAGACATGGTCTTCTGTCCTTGGCACTCACAGAATTGGGAGTATGAATTCTAATGAGCTACGACTACTTTCTCTCTGTCAAGAATTCGATCTCACCATCACCAACGCACGTTATCATCAGTCCAACCATCACAAAACAACTTGGATGCATCCCATATCCAAAGATTGGCATATGAGTGATTACGTTATCAGCAAGAAACATGACGCGAAAGACTTCAATATCACCTGCTCTTTCCACAACACTTGCTATCTTTTAGACCATGCTCTACTATGCAGCAAAGCATCCTTTTGATGCATACACAAGAAACCTCTTGTTATCACTACAGTACCTAAATGAATCAACATCTCATCCCTGAGAACTCTCCGAGACACTGGATTCAGTTGTGATTTCAGAAGACATTGAATCCTCCTAGAAATTTCTCAGAGATGACATTTATTCCAGCTCCCTTGAAGTTCTAGGACTTTCCATAAGGAAGCATCAGGACTGGTTCAATGTAAACGATACTCACATTCAACATCTCATCAAGAAGATGCACAATTCACGCAAAATATTCTTAAATGACAAAAATTGTCCATCAGAAAAGTGCATATATGAGTAGTGTAAGTGGGAAGTGCAAAATGCTCTTAGAAAAATGAAAGAATGGTGGTCTGCTAAGACTGTGAAAATCCAGGCGGCAGCTGACAGAAAAGATCCCAAAGCATTCTATGAAGGCCTTAAAAAGGTGTATAGCCCACAAAGAAATGGAATTTCATGTTATGTCGTCTGACAGCAGCACATTCCACAGACAAGAAGGAAATTATATCATGATGGAAAGAACACTTTGAAAGTGTCCTTAATTCTGCCTCTGCCATCGATGGCAACGTCATTTGCTTCAATTCATCAGTAACCAGAAATTTCCCAGTTGTCTTTTGAGCTGTGCCTAAAGGTAATTCAGGATTCTATCAAGCAATTGTCCTTGAACAAAGCCCCTGGAAACGATGCTATTCCCCCCCAAATTTTTAAATATGGTGGGAAGACTCTGGTTAAGAAATTCCTTGAGCTTTTTAAAGTCATATGGAAGATTAGTTCTGTTCCACAGGACTACAAATATGCTTGCATAAAACATTTGTTCAAGAACAAAGGCAAAAAGGTTGTATGTGATAATTCACATGGTATTGCACTTCTAAGTATCGCTGGCAAAATTCTCGCTCGTGTTATTCTCAACAGAATAATCAAATATCTCATTGATGACATCTTTCCCAAATCTCAGTTTGGTTTTCATTCAGGTCATGGAACCATTGATATGATGTTTTTTTCACTTTGTCAGGTTGCTGAGAAAGCTTGGGGGAAGAACTATGAACTCTATACCATCTTTATTGATCTGACAAAAGTGTTTGACACTGTAAACAGAGGTGCTCTTTGGAAAGTACTCAAAAAGCTATGCATACCTGAAAGTATGCTAAATGTCATCATCTTGTTTCACGAAGGAATGAAAGCATCTATCTAATAGAGAGTTTTCAGAAACCATTGATGTAACAAATGACACAAAACAAGGTTGTGTCATGGCTCCTGTACTTTTCGCTATCTTCTTTTCGGTCATGGTCATACTGCACCATGCTTTTAGTGATTTTGACATGGGTGTGAAATTTGAATTCCACACAAGTGGTGGCCTCTTTAACCATCAATGTTTTAAATCAAAATTGCTGACTCGAGCAAGCATTATTCATGATCTTTTGTTTGCTGATGACACTGTGATCATGGTCACCTCAATCAAAGAAGCTCAAGCACTCAGCAATCATTTTTCCACTGCTTGCAATGCATTCGGATTAACTATAAGCACATAAGTTGTTCATCAACCAAGGCCTACACCTAAGCAGGTTAAGGGTGTAAAACAAAAACCACCTGCCCATATCTTTCCAGTCATTCCCATTACTGTTGGCAGCAACAACCTGAAGTATATGAAATCATTCTCATACTTAGGATAACAAAATAGTTAACCGAATATCAAAGCAACCAATGCCTTTGGGAAGCTTAAGCATTGCCTATGGATTTCACTGAAAATGAAAATCGGTGTCTATCGAACAGTCATTCTCACCACACTTCTTTATGGGTCAGAATCGTGGATGCACATCAATCAACTTGATGCATTCATAAACACGATCTTCATTCAATATGTGGTTATACATGCCAGGACAAAATCTCTAACCTTGATCTTTTCATCAAATGTGGTGTCGGTGGTATTGAATCCTTTCTGATGCAATCACATTTCAGATGAGCTGGTCATGTCATCAGAATGAGTGATGATCAGATGCCAAAAATCCTCATGTAGAACCAACTTTTTTATGGTAAGCCTAACATAGACTGTCCTTGGTTACTCTTCAAGGATAAACTTAAATACAATTTAATTACTGCAAAAATCCCTATAGAGGAGTTTGAACTTGCTGCTGAAAACCAAGCAAACTGGAGAAATACCTGCTACCGAGGTATAAGTAACTTTGAAAAGAATCATCTCAACCATCTGAGAGAATTAAGAATTAACACTAAATCTCAAGCTAATACATTGGCCCATATGACGGTCAACCCTTCAGTATGCCCTTTGTGGGGGATTTGTTTGCAAATTCCATGCAGGATTTTTGTCTCATACAAAACATAAGCATAAAAACTGAACTGAAAGACATTCATACGTCAAAAATGATGGGAGACTCCATCATATATATATATATATATATATATATATATATATATAATAATGATAATAAAGGTAACAAATCCATTGGTATATAATCTACGTGGATCCTAGTAATATAAAATAGTAAAACTGATCCACAAAAAGAGCTCAATGTATTTATTATTACTTAGCAAATAATTGATAAACAATAAAATCTCAAAAATCACCCCATATGGGAGTAAGCTTATTTTGGCAGACAAAAATATTGGTTGTCTCGTCTGTCTTATCAACCCCCATATAGACTGAGTTCATGTCAGAAACATATTAATTATATATATATATATGTGTGTGTGTGTGTGTGGTCAAATTAATCTATTCAGTGACTGTTGTCCCTTCTGAAAGTGCTTTGTATTGTTGACCCTAGCTAAGTGTGTTAGCCTTTGGGACCATTGTCACTACTGGTAATGTGAATAATGATGACCTCTGCACAGAGGACAGAAGAGTGTCTATCACCATAAAAAATCTGTTTGTCTCTGGGATCATATATTGGACTAGAATACTGTCATTAAAATCAACAATGAAATGAAAAAAATTAAAACATAAAATTAATAGTACAAATACTTAATCTCAGAATTGAAATAACTTTATTCTTTCATTTCAGGTGAAAAGATTACCTGATGCTAACTCTGCTGGATTCAAGGAAGCCATTATCTATGAACCACTTGGCAATGACCGTATCAGGTAAGTGTATCAGAAATAGTATTCAGGAGATTGTTAAATAATGTCTACCTTCCTATATGACACTGAATGCTGGACAGTTTCATTGTGAAGGAAGAAAGGGCTTGAAATGATGGAGATGTAGTTCTACCAATGAATGTTGACAATTCTATAGCATGTGACAACTGAAGAAGTTTAAAGGTGGATAGAAATTACGATGAAACTGTTGGCACCAACCAGAAAGTGGTCGCTGAAATTGTGTGAACATTTATGATGAAGAAAGAAGGTCTGGCAAATTTAACTCACAATGCATCAAAAGCAAGAGAAGCAGCAAGTAATGTACTATATATATATATATATATATATGTGTGTGTGTGTTTGTGTGAGATAACAATATATATTTTTAAATATCAAGAACAGTATTAAAGAAATTGTAAGACAAAATGGAAAAAGTTTATTTGTGATGCATTTCATCTGTTAGGACTTCATTGGACTGGGTTTGTTGATGTAGTGACTACACATGCGCATGAATGAGAGATGCTGGTAATTTCAAAATTTATGAAATCATTTTTCATTAATATGAAAATGAAAGTGCTTTACTCCCTAGTTCAGCCACAGTAAATTTACGTCCTGGTTCTAACAACATTTCACCCTTCTTGGCAGATTTTCTGTTATCACAATGTAGGATAATTAAAAACAAAAATGATGAAAAGAAAAAGAATATGAATTTGGCTAGATTTCAAAAAATTTTCAAAACTTCCAGTGTCACTTGTCATGCGAATGTTTAGTCACAACAACGTCAACAAACACACATAATTATGTCATAATGGATAAAATGCATCACAAATTAGCATTTTCCATTAAGTCTATGAGTTTTTATGTAAATGAATTATTAGGAAAATCAGACATTTTAGCATAATGTTTTCTATGATAGGGGAGATTTAGCCAGCAGTAAAATGTAAATAGGTTTCAAACCAATTGGATTTTACTGGAGGCTGCTTTATATATGTATGTTCTTTTTGAGTTATTTTTGCAATTAATATTTGTGTGAAGAAGCTGTTTGTCATGATATTTGCCTATTGGTGCCTGTGCTGAGATTTTTAAAATAATTTAAAAAAATTTTTTTATGTAGAAACATTTCCATTTTTGTAAGTATGGATGTCTGTCACGTGTTTTAAGAGTTGTTCTCTCTAAAGAATTTGGCTGTTTGCAGTTGTTTCATTTTTATTTCTGTGTTTCATTGTGTTTATGTCTCAACAGGCTTTGCAAATCATCCCTTCAAAATTTCAAACTTTAAAATTTAAAGCAATTTTTACTTTTTTTAATTCCTATTTCACTAAATATTTTTGTTTTATGTATTTATTTTTAGTGCGGGTCATACTTCAATTAAGTAATTTTTTGTTTTAGTTTCACTTAAGAAAGAACCTGAAGACGAAACCCAATATAATTCTACAAAAAATAATTTTTACTTTAACTTACTTTAAATTTTTCTTATTCAATTTCTATTTGAAGTTCTTACTTTTTTAATTTGTGTGCCATTTACTTTTTTTGTGAGAATTATTTTAATAAAAACTTAAGGCTATAAAGCTAAAGTAACTAAAATTCAATAAAATATTAGATAATTGCTGGAAATATTATGTTAATTTTTTAAAATTACTAGGTAGTTAAAAAAGCATTCACTTTGATTTTGTAAATTTATGTCAATTTCTAGTCAACCATACTTAGCTGTCAATACATTAGGCTGCCAATAAATCAATCAGCACATCAGAAAAACAAGACCTTGTGGTTAAGAAATGCTTGTATAGTATACTTTATGGTATAAGTAAGTAATATTTGTTTCAAATTAGATTAATTTAAATTTAAATTTGCTAATTTTCCTCAAATAATGTGTCACAAATATATTTTATTTTTGGAAGATTTTTAAAACCAAGAATTAACTTTTGTTTACAAACCTCTGAAAATGGCTGATATTTATTGATTTTTATTGATTTTCATGAGAGAAAAAAAGTTGATTCTGATCACTATAATTTCTTTTTGAAATACATCAGAGTATTTTGCTCACTGGAAATATTAAATTTAATCATATAGCTTTCAATTAAAGCTAAAAAGAAAGCTTCAAGAATACTTTTTAATTTTTAAAAGTTCATTTTAAGCCTTAGTTATGGAAAATTTTATTTAAAAATATCCTGTTTTATTAAAAAAAATGTCAAAAATAATAATTATTTTTGACATTTTTTTAATAAAACAGGATATTTTTAAATATGTTACATTTCAATTCAATGTTTTAATTAAAAATATTTATACTTGTGTGAATTGTATAATGAAAAATGTATTAAAGCAGAAATATTTTTATTTAGAAAGCTTTAAATTTTTACTTTAAAAAAAATTTGTAGAAATGATTTTTATGTTTCTTAACACTTCATTTAAGATTTTTTAATTTTCTAAAAGAAAATCAATATTTTTGCTATGAAAAACAATACTTGCAGACAAATTGATTTTTAAATTTGAAAAAAATTTGAAATCTCAGTAAATATTTTGATTTAAAAAAAAAATTTTATGCTTATATTCTCTTTAAAATTTTGTTCATTTTAGCAACAAGACAAAACTTTTGCAGCATGAATTTCATTAAGACCCAATTTTAAGTCAAAAAAAGAATGAATTTAGAAAAAGATATTAAAGAACATGATAAGAGAGATAGAAAAAAAACAATTTCCTCAGAGTTACAAAGGACAGAAAATTATGGAGAGCCATGATTGCCTTCATCCTGAAGGGACATGGCACTTAAAAGTTTTTCTTACCATACTGAGGAAACAACATCCAGTGTCAAGTAGCTCTTCTCATGTGTGTGTGTGTGTGTATATATATATATATATATATATATATATATAAATTTTTATGTGATGCATTTCGTTCTTTAGGACTTCATCAAACTAAAGTTACATTTATGTTGATGTAACTACATGTGCATGAAGGGGAGGAGATGCTGAAATTTTAAATTTAATTTTTATTTTTTAATATGTTTGCTAATTTCATTTAGTTTCTTTTTTCTTTGTTTTTATTACTTCTGTTATGAAGTATCCCACATTGATAGATCTGCCAAGAAATGTGAAATGCTGTAAGAACCTGGATACAAATTTACTGTGAATAATCAGGCCATTAAAATACTTTCATCTTAATAAATTGCTTACTCCTTTATATAAAATAGCATTTTTTAAATATAAAAATTGCAATGATTAACTAATACATTGAGTATTGATTTGGGTTCAAATAATCTTTTATTTAAATTGGTTGAGGTTTCTCCAGTGTATACCTTGTGGCAACTACTACAGCTGATAGAGTAAATCTATCCTTCAAATTATAGCTTATTTTGTTTCATATTACGTCTTTTATTGTTTTAGAAGTAGTTTAACAAATTTTATGTTAGGCTTAGATAATTTCTTTTCAATTGTAGTTGTGATGGAGTTGATAGGTAGAATAATATATTTTGATCTATTGGGTTTGTCGAAATGACCCACTTTTCCATTTAGAAATATTTTATGAATCTTTTGTTTCACATAGAATATGAAATAATTAAGATATTGGAGGAGCTTAAAAGTATTTTCAATGTATTTCTCCTCTTCATATTAACACTGAGGGCTACAAATTCTTGGTGTTCTTAAATAGAAGCTGATAATTATTCCATATTTTATTTTGTTGTTATAATGAGAATAGGAATTTATGAGATCATTTTTATTAGTTGATTTGTGATGGACACTTAGTTTTAGGTCATTGTCAGTACAGTGTAACATAATATCTAGGAAATGTAAATTTGGATTACCAATGTGTTTGCCTCAGAGTGAAGTTTTAGCATGTATTTTCTAATTTCATGTAATTGCTTGAATTTGGTCCTTTCCAGAACACTCAACATATTTCCAATATATTGCTAACACTTAATATATCCCTGAAAAACTACATAACCTGACCTTGTAGATAAACTTGATGATCTTACATTAATTTCTCAAAGTAAGAAGGATGAAGAATCCTTGCTGCAATCACTTGAGCAAGCAGCAAACCAGGTAGGTTTCACTATTTACATTATTTGGACTATTGTCCTCATCTTTGTTGCCATGTTTATCACAACGTTTTGGCCGTTGTATGCTCTGGCCTACTTCAGGTGGTTAGAATGTTGAACTGAACCCTTTATTTCACTCACTGGGGTAGACTGTTCTAGTTCCATGTGCCATTTCTAATGGATGTCAGTTATCAGTTATCTGTCATATTGAACTCACAACTCTTTGGGTCCTGTCACTGGATCTAACCAACACCTTTATCCACTGTGCCATGTGTCCTTAAGGATATCTGTGTATGAATTTCTGGGACTTATAAACTTAATGTCTTCAGCAACCATTTTTTTTTTTGCTGTTATCATTCCATATTTTTTTACCAGAGTTCATATTGCAATTTTCCTTGTTATTATTGCTTTTCTCTGGCATTCCTTATTACTGGTTCCCATATTGTATTCATTTTTATGCTTGGTTGGCTCAGGAGATCTTTGTGGCCTAGCATATGTGCTGATTCCTTAAGTTTATGAATTTTCCAATGATGTTCTTTGTCTATGATTTCAACCTGATCCCACAGAGGGTAGTGATCTCCCTTTTCGCTCCATATGTGTTCAGCCATGCCTGATTTTTCCACTTCCTCTCATGTTACAGCTTTCTGATGTACTTGAAGCCTTCCCTTAAGAGGGCAGCCTGTCTCCCCTTTATATTTCTTTCCACAGCTGCATGGGATAGTGTACACACAGTCTTTAGTCATGTTCTCCTCTATGGGGGGGGTCTTACTTGGGAGAGGTACCTGCAAAGTGTCATCCAGCTTTTGAAGGTTGTCCTGATGTTATATGGACCACAGATTCTTTGTATTTTCTCCATACAACATAAAGAAAGGGATCGTCTGCTGCTTGCAACACAAAGCAAAAGTCATAAGTGGTGACCCAGAGATATTAGATAAAGAATTGGTCAGTATAAGCAGTATTCTACAACATAACAACTACCCTGGGTACATGGCAGCAGCCCCAATAAACTGGGGTAGGCGGGTACAAGAGGAGGACCCAAAGAGATGTGAGTTCAATACCTGGTTAAGGTAGTGGAAAACTTGGAGAGGTGAATAACTGACATCCATTAGACATGGCACATGGAACTAGAACAGTCTACTCCAGCGAGCAAAATAAAGGGTTCACTTCAACATTCCAACCACCTGAAGAAGGCCGGAGCGTACAACTGCCGAAACGTCAGGATAAATATGGCAACAAAGAATTCGGACAATAGTCTGAATAATGTAAATAGTGTACATAATACCTAATCTCAGAAACATATACAGAAACATAGATACAGGTAGGTTTCTATTGCATTGAGAGTAAGACAGAATATATCACAACCTTTCCTGAACCATCCAAGTTGAAATCGCTCGATAATACATCCATAAAAAAAGTTGCGGACTTCAAATATCTTGGATCTCACATTATAGATTCCAAAAAAACTTCAACATTCGCAAAGCTCTTGCATGGGATGCATGTAACAAACCTGACATGATTTGGAATTCAAATCTTCCATCCTCCACAGTGTTTCAGCTCAGTTTTATCTTTAGAAAAAGCCAGAAGTCACAGATAGCCAAGTCTACACTGTCAGGGGCAGACAGACCTGGGCAATGCAATGTTTGGCTAGAAAAAAGGCTCTGCATGAGACCTGAAGAATCTACTTATTTGGACATTGTGGATGTGACATGCACAAAATAATACACAAGCTCACTTTAATGTCATCTTACTGCCAGTTGAGTAACCTCAGAGAAGAGTGTATGTTTATGCATGCATGGCAAGATACCATCTGATAGGCTGAAAAATTTCAAAGCAATTTGTTATTCAATATTGATTATTTAATGCAGATTCTAGTTTGTGTTTATATTGGATTTATGACTAGTTGTCTAAATTTAATAGGATGTGATAATTATATCAATGACAATTATTATTGCTTCTTTGGTGAGCTGTGAACTACTTGGTTATTTTCTAAGATAGGAATTGTCTTGTAAAGGGGCCAGGTTGACAGTAATTTAAAACTAAATAAAACAATCTTTTCCATTATGTATTCGCATTAAATTTAATGCAATTCTTTTACTGTTAATTGTCTTGTAAAGGGGCCAGGTTGACAGTAATTTAAAACTAAATAAAACAATCTTTTCCATTATGTATTCGCATTAAATTTAATGCAATTATTTTACTGTTAATTGTCTTGTAAAGGGGCCAGGTTGACAGTAATTTAAAACTAAATAAAACAATCTTTTCCATTATGTATTCGCATTAAATTTAATGCAATTCTTTTACTGTTAATTGTCTTGTAAAGGGGCCAGGTTGACAGTAATTTAAAACTAAATAAAACAATCTTTTCTATTATGTATTCGCATTAAATTTAATGCAATTCTTTTACTGTTAATTGTCTTGTAAAGGGTCAGGTTGACAGTAATTTAAAACTAAATAAAACAATCTTTTCCATTATGTATTCGCATTAAATTTAATGCAATTCTTTTACTGTTAATTGTCTTGTAAAGGGGCCAGGTTGACAGTAATTTAAAACTAAATAAAACAATCTTTTCCATTATGTATTCGCATTAAATTTAATGCAATTATTTTACTGTTAATTGTCTTGTAAAGGGGCCAGGTTGACAGTAATTTAAAACTAAATAAAACAATCTTTTCCATTATGTATTCGCATTAAATTTAATGCAATTCTTTTACTGTTAATTGTCTTGTAAAGGGGCCAGGTTGACAGTAATTTAAAACTAAATAAAACAATCTTTTCCATTATGTATTCGCATTCAATTTAATGCAATTATTTTACTGTTAATTGTCTTGTAAAGGGGCCAGGTTGACAGTAATTTAAAACTAAATAAAACAATCTTTTCCATTATGTATTCGCATTAAATTTAATGCAATTATTTTACTGTTAATTGTCTTGTAAAGGGGCCAGGTTGACAGTAATTTAAAACTAAATAAAACAATCTTTTCCATTATGTATTCGCATTAAATTTAATGCAATTCTTTTACTGTTAATTGTCTTGTAAAGGGGCCAGGTTGACAGTAATTTAAAACTAAATAAAACAATCTTTTCCATTATGTATTCGCATTAAATTTAATGCAATTCTTTTACTGTTAATTGTCTTGTAAAGGGGCCAGGTTGACAGTAATTTAAAACTAAATAAAACAATCTTTTCCATTATGTATTCGCATTAAATTTAATGCAATTATTTTACTGTTAATTGTCTTGTAAAGGGGCCAGGTTGACAGTAATTTAAAACTAAATAAAACAATCTTTTCCATTATGTATTCGCATTAAATTTAATGCAATTATTTTACTGTTAATTGTCTTGTAAAGGGGCCAGGTTGACAGTAATTTAAAACTAAATAAAACAATCTTTTCCATTATGTATTCGCATTAAATTTAATGCAATTCTTTTACTGTTAATTGTCTTGTAAAGGGGCCAGGTTGACAGTAATTTAAAACTAAATAAAACAATCTTTTCCATTATGTATTCGCATTAAATTTAATGCAATTATTTTACTGTTAATTGTCTTGTAAAGGGGCCAGGTTGACAGTAATTTAAAACTAAATAAAACAATCTTTTCCATTATGTATTCGCATTAAATTTAATGCAATTATTTTACTGTTAATTGTCTTGTAAAGGGGCCAGGTTGACAGTAATTTAAAACTAAATAAAACAATCTTTTCCATTATGTATTCGCATTAAATTTAATGCAATTCTTTTACTGTTAATTGTCTTGTAAAGGGGCCAGGTTGACAGTAATTTAAAACTAAATAAAACAATCTTTTCCATTATGTATTCGCATTAAATTTAATGCAATTATTTTACTGTTAATTGTCTTGTAAAGGGGCCAGGTTGACAGTAATTTAAAACTAAATAAAACAATCTTTTCCATTATGTATTCGCATTAAATTTAATGCAATTCTTTTACTGTTAATTGTCTTGTAAAGGGGCCAGGTTGACAGTAATTTAAAACTAAATAAAACAATCTTTTCCATTATGTATTCGCATTAAATTTAATGCAATTATTTTACTGTTAATTGTCTTGTAAAGGGGCCAGGTTGACAGTAATTTAAAACTAAATAAAACAATCTTTTCCATTATGTATTCGCATTAAATTTAATGCAATTCTTTTACTGTTAATTGTCTTGTAAAGGGGCCAGGTTGACAGTAATTTAAAACTAAATAAAACAATCTTTTCTATTATGTATTCGCATGAAATTTAATGCAATTCTTTTACTGTTAATTGTCTTGTAAAGGGGCCAGGTTGACAGTAATTTAAAACTAAATAAAACAATCTTTTCTATTATGTATTCGCATTAAATTTAATGCAATTCTTTTACTGTTAATTGTCTTGTAAAGGGTCAGGTTGACAGTAATTTAAAACTAAATAAAACAATCTTTTCCATTATGTATTCGCATTAAATTTAATGCAATTCTTTTACTGTTAATTGTCTTGTAAAGGGGCCAGGTTGACAGTAATTTAAAACTAAATAAAACAATCTTTTCCATTATGTATTCGCATTAAATTTAATGCAATTATTTTACTGTTAATTGTCTTGTAAAGGGGCCAGGTTGACAGTAATTTAAAACTAAATAAAACAATCTTTTCCATTATGTATTCGCATGAAATTTAATGCAATTCTTTTACTGTTAATTGTCTTGTAAAGGGGCCAGGTTGACAGTAATTTAAAACTAAATAAAACAATCTTTTCTATTATGTATTCGCATGAAATTTAATGCAATTCTTTTACTGTTAATTGTCTTGTAAAGGGGCCAGGTTGACAGTAATTTAAAACTAAATAAAACAATCTTTTCTATTATGTATTCGCATGAAATTTAATGCAATTCTTTTACTGTTAATTGTCTTGTAAAGGGGCCAGGTTGACAGTAATTTAAAACTAAATAAAACAATCTTTTCTATTATGTATTCGCATGAAATTTAATGCAATTCTTTTACTGTTAATTGTCTTGTAAAGGGGCCAGGTTGACAGTAATTTAAAACTAAATAAAACAATCTTTTCCATTATGTATTCGCATTCAATTTAATGCAATTCTTTTACTGTTAATTGTCTTGTAAAGGGGCCAGGTTGACAGTAATTTAAAACTAAATAAAACAATCTTTTCCATTATGTATTCGCATGAAATTTAATGCAATTCTTTTACTGTTAATTGTCTTGTAAAGGGGCCAGGTTGACAGTAATTTAAAACTAAATAAAACAATCTTTTCTATTATGTATTCGCATGAAATTTAATGCAATTCTTTTACTGTTAATTGTCTTGTAAAGGGGCCAGGTTGACAGTAATTTAAAACTAAATAAAACAATCTTTTCCATTATGTATTCGCATTAAATTTAATGCAATTCTTTTACTGTTAATTGTCTTGTAAAGGGGCCAGGTTGACAGTAATTTAAAACTAAATAAAACAATCTTTTCCATTATGTATTCGCATGAAATTTAATGCAATTCTTTTACTGTTAATTGTCTTGTAAAGGGGCCAGGTTGACAGTAATTTAAAACTAAATAAAACAATCTTTTCTATTATGTATTCGCATGAAATTTAATGCAATTCTTTTACTGTTAATTGTCTTGTAAAGGGGCCAGGTTGACAGTAATTTAAAACTAAATAAAACAATCTTTTCCATTATGTATTCGCATTCAATTTAATGCAATTCTTTTACTGTTAATTGTCTTGTAAAGGGGCCAGGTTGACAGTAATTTAAAACTAAATAAAACAATCTTTTCCATTATGTATTCGCATGAAATTTAATGCAATTCTTTTACTGTTAATTGTCTTGTAAAGGGGCCAGGTTGACAGTAATTTAAAACTAAATAAAACAATCTTTTCCATTATGTATTCGCATTCAATTTAATGCAATTCTTTTACTGTTAATTGTCTTGTAAAGGGGCCAGGTTGACAGTAATTTAAAACTAAATAAAACAATCTTTTCTATTATGTATTCGCATTCAATTTAATGCAATTATTTTACTGTTAATTGTCTTGTAAAGGGGCCAGGTTGACAGTAATTTAAAACTAAATAAAACAATCTTTTCCATTATGTATTCGCATTAAATTTAATGCAATTCTTTTACTGTTAATTGTCTTGTAAAGGGGCCAGGTTGACAGTAATTTAAAACTAAATAAAACAATCCTTTCCATTATGTATTCGCATTCAATTTAATGCAATTCTTTTACTGTTAATTGTCTTGTAAAGGGGCCAGGTTGACAGTAATTTAAAACTAAATAAAACAATCTTTTCCATTATGTATTCGCATTCAATTTAATGCAATTATTTTACTGTTAATTGTCTTGTAAAGGGGCCAGGTTGACAGTAATTTAAAACTAAATAAAACAATCTTTTCCATTATGTATTCGCATTCAATTTAATGCAATTATTTTACTGTTAATTGTCTTGTAAAGGGGCCAGGTTGACAGTAATTTAAAACTAAATAAAACAATCTTTTCCATTATGTATTCGCATTAAATTTAATGCAATTATTTTACTGTTAATTGTCTTGTAAAGGGGCCAGGTTGACAGTAATTTAAAACTAAATAAAACAATCTTTTCTATTATGTATTCGCATGAAATTTAATGCAATTCTTTTACTGTTAATTGTCTTGTAAAGGGGCCAGGTTGACAGTAATTTAAAACTAAATAAAACAATCTTTTCCATTATGTATTCGCATTCAATTTAATGCAATTCTTTTACTGTTAATTGTCTTGTAAAGGGGCCAGGTTGACAGTAATTTAAAACTAAATAAAACAATCTTTTCCATTATGTATTCGCATTAAATTTAATGCAATTATTTTACTGTTAATTGTCTTGTAAAGGGGCCAGGTTGACAGTAATTTAAAACTAAATAAAACAATCTTTTCCATTATGTATTCGCATTAAATTTAATGCAATTCTTTTACTGTTAATTGTCTTGTAAAGGGGCCAGGTTGACAGTAATTTAAAACTAAATAAAACAATCTTTTCTATTATGTATTCGCATGAAATTTAATGCAATTCTTTTACTGTTAATTGTCTTGTAAAGGGGCCAGGTTGACAGTAATTTAAAACTAAATAAAACAATCTTTTCCATTATGTATTCGCATTCAATTTAATGCAATTATTTTACTGTTAATTGTCTTGTAAAGGGGCCAGGTTGACAGTAATTTAAAACTAAATAAAACAATCTTTTCCATTATGTATTCGCATTAAATTTAATGCAATTCTTTTACTGTTAATTGTCTTGTAAAGGGGCCAGGTTGACAGTAATTTAAAACTAAATAAAACAATCTTTTCTATTATGTATTCGCATGAAATTTAATGCAATTCTTTTACTGTTAATTGTCTTGTAAAGGGGCCAGGTTGACAGTAATTTAAAACTAAATAAAACAATCTTTTCCATTATGTATTCGCATTCAATTTAATGCAATTATTTTACTGTTAATTGTCTTGTAAAGGGGCCAGGTTGACAGTAATTTAAAACTAAATAAAACAATCTTTTCCATTATGTATTCGCATTCAATTTAATGCAATTATTTTACTGTTAATTGTCTTGTAAAGGGGCCAGGTTGACAGTAATTTAAAACTAAATAAAACAATCTTTTCCATTATGTATTCGCATTCAATTTAATGCAATTATTTTACTGTTAATTGTCTTGTAAAGGGGCCAGGTTGACAGTAATTTAAAACTAAATAAAACAATCTTTTCCATTATGTATTCGCATGAAATTTAATGCAATTCTTTTACTGTTAATTGTCTTGTAAAGGGGCCAGGTTGACAGTAATTTAAAACTAAATAAAACAATCTTTTCTATTATGTATTCGCATGAAATTTAATGCAATTCTTTTACTGTTAATTGTCTTGTAAAGGGGCCAGGTTGACAGTAATTTAAAACTAAATAAAACAATCTTTTCCATTATGTATTCGCATTCAATTTAATGCAATTATTTTACTGTTAATTGTCTTGTAAAGGGGCCAGGTTGACAGTAATTTAAAACTAAATAAAACAATCTTTTCCATTATGTATTCGCATTAAATTTAATGCAATTATTTTACTGTTAATTGTCTTGTAAAGGGGCCAGGTTGACAGTAATTTAAAACTAAATAAAACAATCTTTTCTATTATGTATTCGCATGAAATTTAATGCAATTCTTTTACTGTTAATTGTCTTGTAAAGGGGCCAGGTTGACAGTAATTTAAAACTAAATAAAACAATCTTTTCTATTATGTATTCGCATTAAATTTAATGCAATTCTTTTACTGTTAATTGTCTTGTAAAGGGTCAGGTTGACAGTAATTTAAAACTAAATAAAACAATCTTTTCCATTATGTATTCGCATTAAATTTAATGCAATTATTTTACTGTTAATAGTCTTGTAAAGGGGCCAGGTTGACAGTAATTTAAAACTAAATAAAACAATCTTTTCTATTATGTATTCGCATGAAATTTAATGCAATTCTTTTACTGTTAATTGTCTTGTAAAGGGGCCAGGTTGACAGTAATTTAAAACTAAATAAAACAATCTTTTCTATTATGTATTCACATTAAATTTAATGCAATTCTTTTACTGTTAATTGTCTTGTAAAGGGGCCAGGTTGACAGTAATTTAAAACTAAATAAAACAATCTTTTCTATTATGTATTCGCATTAAATTTAATGCAATTCTTTTACTGTTAATTGTCTTGTAAAGGGGCCAGGTTGACAGTAATTTAAAACTAAATAAAACAATCTTTTCCATTATGTATTCGCATTAAATTTAATGCAATTATTTTACTGTTAATTGTCTTGTAAAGGGGCCAGGTTGACAGTAATTTAAAACTAAATAAAACAATCTTTTCTATTATGTATTCACATTAAATTTAATGCAATTCTTTTACTGTTAATTGTCTTGTAAAGGGGCCAGGTTGACAGTAATTTAAAACTAAATAAAACAATCTTTTCCATTATGTATTCGCATTAAATTTAATGCAATTCTTTTACTGTTAATTGTCTTGTAAAGGGGCCAGGTTGACAGTAATTTAAAACTAAATAAAACAATCTTTTCCATTATGTATTCGCATTAAATTTAATGCAATTATTTTACTGTTAATAGTCTTGTAAAGGGGCCAGGTTGACAGTAATTTAAAACTAAATAAAACAATCTTTTCTATTATGTATTCGCATGAAATTTAATGCAATTCTTTTACTGTTAATTGTCTTGTAAAGGGGCCAGGTTGACAGTAATTTAAAACTAAATAAAACAATCTTTTCTATTATGTATTCACATTAAATTTAATGCAATTCTTTTACTGTTAATTGTCTTGTAAAGGGGCCAGGTTGACAGTAATTTAAAACTAAATAAAACAATCTTTTCTATTATGTATTCGCATTAAATTTAATGCAATTCTTTTACTGTTAATTGTCTTGTAAAGGGGCCAGGTTGACAGTAATTTAAAACTAAATAAAACAATCTTTTCCATTATGTATTCGCATTAAATTTAATGCAATTATTTTACTGTTAATTGTCTTGTAAAGGGGCCAGGTTGACAGTAATTTAAAACTAAATAAAACAATCCTTTCCATTATGTATTCGTATTAAATTTAATGCAATTATTTTACTGTTAATTGTCTTGTAAAGGGGCCAGGTTGACAGTAATTTAAAACTAAATAAAACAATCTTTTCCATTATGTATTCGCATTAAATTTAATGCAATTATTTTACTGTTAATTGTCTTGTAAAGGGGCCAGGTTGACAGTAATTTAAAACTAAATAAAACAATCTTTTCCATTATGTATTCGCATTAAATTTAATGCAATTATTTTACTGTTAATTGTCTTGTAAAGGGGCCAGGTTGACAGTAATTTAAAACTAAATAAAACAATCCTTTCCATTATGTATTCGTATTAAATTTAATGCAATTATTTTACTGTTAATTGTCTTGTAAAGGGGCCAGGTTGACAGTAATTTAAAACTAAATAAAACAATCCTTTCCATTATGTATTCGTATTAAATTTAATGCAATTATTTTACTGTTAATTGTCTTGTAAAGGGGCCAGGTTGACAGTAATTTAAAACTAAATAAAACAATCCTTTCCATTATGTATTCGTATTAAATTTAATGCAATTATTTTACTGTTAATTGTCTTGTAAAGGGGCCAGGTTGACAGTAATTTAAAACTAAATAAAACAATCTTTTCCATTATGTATTCGCATGAAATTTAATGCAATTCTTTTACTGTTAATTGTCTTGTAAAGGGGCCAGGTTGACAGTAATTTAAAACTAAATAAAACAATCTTTTCCATTATGTATTCGTATGAAATTTAATGCAATTCTTTTACTGTTAATTGTCTTGTAAAGGGGCCAGGTTGACAGTAATTTAAAACTAAATAAAACAATCCTTTCCATTATGTATTCGTATTAAATTTAATGCAATTCTTTTACTGTTAATTGTCTTGTAAAGGGGCCAGGTTGACAGTAATTTAAAACTAAATAAAACAATCTTTTCCATTATGTATTCGCATTAAATTTAATGCAATTATTTTACTGTTAATTGTCTTGTAAAGGGGCCAGGTTGACAGTAATTTAAAACTAAATAAAACAATCTTTTCCATTATGTATTCGCATGAAATTTAATGCAATTCTTTTACTGTTAATTGTCTTGTAAAGGGGCCAGGTTGACAGTAATTTAAAACTAAATAAAACAATCCTTTCCATTATGTATTCGTATTAAATTTAATGCAATTCTTTTACTGTTAATTGTCTTGTAAAGGGGCCAGGTTGACAGTAATTTAAAACTAAATAAAACAATCTTTTCCATTATGTATTCGCATGAAATTTAATGCAATTCTTTTACTGTTAATTGTCTTGTAAAGGGGCCAGGTTGACAGTAATTTAAAACTAAATAAAACAATCTTTTCCATTATGTATTCGCATGAAATTTAATGCAATTCTTTTACTGTTAAATATGAAAGATCAATGGGAATGATACAATTCTTTTTTCTGAGATGAAGTTTTTTGGGGTTTTTTTTAAGCATTTCACCCCAAGCAAGGCAGGATGCTGCTAACATGCAAGGAGTGTGAGCAAGGGTAAAGAGGTGTGATGGAGGAAAGGATGAAGAGAAGAACAGGGAATACGTCAGGGCCTCTGGAAACGTCGACTTACATTACATTTGAATAGTTGGAGATTATAGCTATCAGGGAAACAAGTAATAGGAAGGGAATTCCACAGACGGGAGGTGCGAGACATGAAGCTATTGAAGTAGAAGAGATGGCCACATTTAACCGTTTTGACAGTGAAAGGGTGGGATCATGATGCCAGCCTAATAGCACGCTTAAATTCATGCAGTCTGGGAACTAGCAAATGTAGCTCATCAGAGCAGTTACCATGAAAGTATTCAGAGGGAGGCAACAGCATGTCTGTGAGGGAGCGACTGTAGATGAGATGCTGGATCAGGACCAGTCACATTGCATATCTGTCTCTGGATTTTGTCGAGGATCTTAAGGCAAACAGCAGGGGCACCAGACCATATATGGCAGCAGTATTCCATGCAAGGGCAAATGGTTGATTTATAGATTTGAAGGATAAACTCTAGTGAGAAAACCTTTCTGGCACGATACAGGGAACCAAATTTCCTTTGCAGTGGATGAAACAATTGATTCAATATAATTGTTCCATCTCAGGTCAGCAGACAGTGTGAGACCAAGCAGTCGCAAAGAGGTGCTCTTGTGGAGTTGAGCATCAGACATTCTAATGGGTGGCAGGGATGGTTCCCTGTAGTGAGTAATAGAGAGCAGTTTTGTTTTAGAGGCATTAAAGTCAACCATCCAATTCCTGCCCCAGCCTACAACCGATTGGAGGTCCTTTTTGAGACTAACAGCCAGGTTAGTTTTGTCAGTGATACCAGACTTGCTATTGAGGCAGAAGTAAATAGTAGTGTCATCAGCATAGATGCCTACTTGGGAAATGATGACATGGGGAGATCATTAATGTTATGGTGAAACACACCTCGTCTATAGATAATAGACTCTCCCACCTAATATAAGTAGGAGTCAGTGAGGGTCGACTGGGAGTCGAATACGAAAGTAGTCAGCTACTACAACTAGATTACTCTGCATAATACTTATTATAACAAATTCCTAACCTTTTTGTATATTGAACCTATTTAGGACCAAATTTAGTCCAAATACAGTTTCCACTGCGGAAAGTAACTCTACAACAGTTAATGAAGATAAGGGACATAGTAGGACCCAGGATAGAGCCTTGGTTCGTGGGAAAGGAACTGGAGGAGAATTCGTTAAGGATGATCTTCATTACACAGTTTGACAGAAATGGTCATATTAAGTCAAATAACCAGCCTGAAATTCCATATCCCTTAAGCTTACGAAGGAGGCCAGCATGCCAGATCCTATCAAATGCTTTAGAGATATCTAGAGCCACAGCACGAGTTCCTCCATTATTGTGAAGTGCTTGGTAAATAATTTCAGTTATGGCTGTGAGCACATCAGCTGTAGAATGGCCAAAGCAGAAACCATATTGATTATCAGAGAGCAGATCGAAATAAAGCATTTCCAAATTTTTGTGTCCTCTCATCAAAATTGATGGTAAATTTTGGTCAGTTAAGATTGACTTATATATAGATTTAGCATGCTTCATCTTTGGAAATTTCTTTATCAAAATATTACACTAAATGCTGAGATTGTTGATGAAAAGATTTTAAAACAGACTATCCTTTATTTTGTAGCCATTCATAAAAGTCAGTTAACTTTCCCTCTTTGTATATGTCATATAGTCAGCAGGTCAAATAAAGGTTGGGTTTTGTCCAAGGGTCAGGGTTTGCCCACCTGTATCATAAAGTTTTATTTAATCATTTTCAATTTCTCTAGACTTGCAGGTGATTCTGACTATTACAATCATGGTTTGGTGAAAGTCTTCCGAAATAATACCTGGGGCTATATCTGTGATGATGATTGGGATATCAAGGATGCAAATGTAGCCTGCAGACAGCTCGGATTTAATCGGTAAGTGACACTTTACATTGACTAGTTTATTTTGGTTTTCCTTTCTAATTCAAATAAATGTTTAAATGTTTTCAACTGTTTCAATATTAATGGAAATTATTGGGTTGAGATAAAATTTTTGAATGGTATCATTAGTATAGGAAATTAATAGGACAAGAACAACATTCTCTGGGTGCTGAAAACTAAGTTTATTTCTTATCTTATGCCTCTGCTCTGCTCTTAACCTTTGTATCTTATCAACCTTTCTCTTATCTCTTCTAATCTTTGTTGCATGTTTTTATCTAAACCTTATACATGGATTAGATTCATATACAAATAAAGATTACCCAAATATTTTCTACTGCACCCTCGTTTTCTCTTATCTTTCTTTTCCTCTCTTTCTTATCTTTCTTTTCCTCTCTTTCTTATCTTTCTTTTCCTCTCTTTCTTATCTTTCTTTTCCTCTCTTTCTTATCTTTCTTTTCCTCTCTCTCTTATCTTTTTTTTCCTTTCTTTCTTATCTTTCTTTTCCTATTTCTCTTATCTTTTTTCTCTCTTATTTCCTCTTTTTTCTTTTTCTTTTCCTCTCCCTTTTCATAAAGAGTTTTTAATCTACCACAGTTTTCATGCCTTTCTGCCTCTGCTTGCCTTTTAAACTTTTTCTCATTATCTCTTGATATCCAGACAGCAAGACTCTCTCTTTCCTGTCCTCTCTCTCTCTCTGTAAATATATGTATGGCTGTCTCTCTATATTTGACTCTTTTCTTTGTCCACTCTCCTTATCTATGCATATATATTTATTTTTACCATGGTCAGTTTTACATTTGGAATTGCGGAGAGAATAGTCCAGACAATAAAAGTTGGATTGAAAACATTCTCTGCAGGGAATTGCAGCCTAAAAAGCCATCTACCAAGATTGTTTTTAAGTTACAGGACCAGCCCACATGTGGACAGAACACAAAGCCCCTCAGCATTGATGGGGGAGGCAAATTATAGCCCCAATAACCATGTCCTTCTCAATTACTGAGAATGGTACAAGAGGAATAAGGATTTGAGTCCTGAAAAAGTACAATTTGTAGTGCAAAAAGGATTTACTACAGCAGTATTAACAAAAAATGAGCAGGGTGTTTTGGCTCCTGAAGACCTGTTTATATTACGAAGAGGGCTAGAAGATATTGAAATGGTGTTGAAGAGAGGGATCAGGATGATTACTAAGATTTTGAGGGTAAGGAGAGGAGAGAATGAGTGTGTCTAGTGATAATGAGGAGCCTGTGGAGGGTTTACATGAATATCTCAAGGGCTATCTATCACTGCACTACATTATTAATATGATTATACTCTGTTGGGAATTATAATTAAATGTTAGCTTTTTATTTGTATGGTGACATGCAAATTAGATTGTATATAAATGGGAAGCTTTCTACACTTGGGAGGTAATTATCTTGACTGTACTGTGCATTTGTGTTGACAAATACATGACACAATAATTTGTACCATGAATTCTCCTCATTTGTTTTTTTTGTTTATTCAATGAAGATTAGAACATTTTTTCTTTTAATTCAAAATAAAAGGCTTTTATCTTGAAACTTTTCTTTTTCAAGATATGGATTTTTAGAAAGTTTGCTTTTTCATATTTCTTTTCTTTTTCAGAGGAGCAACAAAGTTTGTAATTGCTTCTTCATATGGTGAAGCTAAAGATGGTTTATATTTAATGGATGATGTTGAATGTACTGGAGATGAAAAGCAATTGCAAAACTGTTCATATAATATTGATCATAACTGTGACAAGTATCAAGCAGCTGGTGTGATTTGTAACTTAAATACAGGTCAGTAGAACAAGAACTTTTTGATTGTTTTTTTAATTTCAAAATGTGTCTCTGCAGATTAAGTTGAACCTGGAAAAGAAACTTTTAATTTTATACAAAGAATCAATTTGAGCCTAAATGAGAATTTGCAATGTTTTCAGTTAAGGATTTATGATAGTAAATAAAAAAGAGGCTCTGATGGTTCCATCATTTATTAGAGAGGTTTTCTTGTATAATAAAGTGTTTTCCTAACCCAAGAATCCTTAAGCTTCATGGCTGACACAAAGAAAACAAATATTGATAGCTTGTATCACCCAGACAGACCCCCAGACCAGGATGTAGGATAAGCCTAACAGTGATATGAAAATACCAACTGAAAAAAGAAATATAAGAATTGATATTTTCAATGTATTTTGCAGGCTGTGAAGACCAATGGATTCTTCTGTATGTCAGGATATGAATGTATTAAAATCTTTGAGTATCCTGTAGCATCTCTGAGAGCAAGCTGTAGCACCCCATGGCACCATAGGTCACATTTTGGGAACCTCTGGTTTATGCCTGTGGTGAAGAGGTTAATATAATGAGTGAAACTAACAATAAGCATACCATAATTTCCAGGCCTCAGATGGAGATACTTTTCAATGTTTATTATATAAAATATTTTTTTGTATAATAAAGTGTTTTCCTAACCCAAGAATCCTTAAGCTTTAGGGCTGACACAAAAAAAAACAAATATTGATAGCTTGTATCACCCAGACAGACCCCCAGACCAGGATGTAGGATAAGCCTAACAGTGATATGAAAATACCAACTGAAAAAAGAAATATAAGAATTGATATTTTCACTGTATTTTGCAGGCTGTGAAGACCAATGGATTCTTCTGTATGTCAGGATATGAATGTATTAAAATCTTTGAGTATCCTGTAGCATCTCTGAGAGCAAGCTGTAGCACCCCATGGCACCATAGGTCACATTTTGGGAACCTCTGGTTTATGCCTGTGGTGAAGAGGTTAATATAATGAGTGAAACTAACAATAAGCATACCATAATTTCCAGGCCTCAGATGGAGATACTTTTCAATGTTTATTATAGGTTTAGTTTTCTTATATAATAAAGTGTTTTCATAACCCAAGAATCCTTAAGTTTCAGGGTTGAAATAAAGAAAACAAATATTGATACCTTATATAACCCAGACAGATCCCTAGACCAGGATGTAGGATATGCCTAACAGTGATATGAAAATACCAACTGAAAAAAAGAAATGCAAAAATTGATATTTTCAATGTATTTTTTCAGGCTGTGAAGACCAATGGATTGCTGGCCCAACTGGTTGTTACCGTTTTTTTAATACCAATATTTCTCGTTATGATGCTGAAAACAAGTGCAAATCAATAAATGGACAGCTGGTAAAAATTGAAACGCAAGAAGAGAATAATTTTCTCAGTTCAATCCTGCGTATGGGGAAAGGTAATGCTGTACACATAATCTATTATATTTTCTCATGTTGTAATATCTGCATTCATCTCCCAAGCCATGGGTAGTATGGTAAAAATGAGATTTTATTTACTAAGCTAAGGCAAATGGACAGAGAGGGAGAATGACTGTGTCGTATAAGTCTTCCAAGATAGGAGTACCTGCCTTGAGAATCAGCATTCAGAATCCAGTCACTTGGGGTTGAACACTGTTCTCTGGCACTTATGATTGGAATATATTACTATCCCAGCCAAAAGGCAAGATGCAAAATAATATTGATATACAAATTGTAACCCAATACTTTTAAGCAACTGATGACATAGACGATTTGACTCTATAAATAGCATATATGTATAATTTTTTGAAAGGTGGCAAAATTGTTCAGTTGTTCAATGGTTCTTCAATTGCTGTTGGTAGGGAAGCGATTAGGTGTAATGGTGTTATCGGCAGGGCTGGGAGTTAACCGATTTTTGGGGTTGGTTGGTGCTAGAGTATAGGTCTGGAGTGGATTAGTTGTTGGTGGTGTTTGATGTACATTCTTCTTCATGGTTGAATTTGACAACTGTGAGGTGTTTGATAGCCCGGCAGTTGTGTGGTGCCAAGCTGTTGGTCAAACTGCCTGGTAAGGTTGGTTGGCAGGTTGATTGATCAAAGTCACAGTGGTTGGTTGATTTGTGGTGAGGCACTTTGGTGTGTTGGTTGCTGAGTTTACAGTGATAGCAATGAGGGATGCTTGGTGTGGATAGTGAAGGTCGATCAAGCAGAATGTTTTTGTTGGATTCTGGTTGAATGTCATATCAACGAGACAGGGTTACAGTATTGACAATAAGAGAGGCCTGGATAGTGAAGATGTTTAGGAGTTAGAAATCTATCTGTGGCGAGTTGGATGAGATTAGTGATGCTTGGATGAGGTCACGGTTGTGACAAGAGAAATGATCATGGTAATGATAGTGAAAGCACACTTACCTGTTTGCAGGTAGCCCTTTGGCCCGCAACTATGCCAGTTGTTACAATGGGCTTTCTTTTAAGTAAATATCATGGTAACCAGGTCGTCTTTTTTTAGTGGGAACATTCGGGATTGGCTATTTTATTGCAGGGATTTATTTGTGGACTGGATGTGATGCTTGGAGCCCCTGCACAGAAAACAACTTTTTTATTTTGTGTTTTGCTTTCTTAGCATTCACATTCAGCTGATATGTAGAGTGAATTAGAAGGATATCTAACTGCAGTGGAGTATAACATTTATTAAAAAGAGCCATTGTTATCTGGCATCCAGTAAGAACAACATTCTATATTGATAGTACTTTATTTTGAAAAGTGACTTTTCTCAGGAATATAGGTCTAAAACTGATTTAACATGACAGAGTTTTAGGGGTTAAATAGGCCAGAACAGAGAAAGGGTATGAGCCTACAATTTATTTTTTGTTGTTGTTGGTAGGTGTATTCCTAGTAGAAGCAAAAGGTTTGTTTTTTTTGTAAAGGATATTTGTAGAATAAAGGATGTTTAGAGGGATCCTTTTGCACAAATTCTTTTTAAAATTTATCAAATGTTTAGCACTGATTATAAAATGTTTAATGAGTAGTTTGAAATGATGACATTTTCTCTCCTAGGCTGAGCCTTGTACAGAGTTGAATTACATTCTGAGTTGACTGAATTGTAACAGATGGTATAACTAGTTTCACCGGATATACATGCATTGAAAACTCTATTAACAGCAGTAACTCCCTTTCAACTTTTGAGCATGCATAAAAAAAAGTGTGAGCATTTATAAGATGAATTGCTAGAGACTAGCACTCTTTTTTTATACCTGGCTGGAGATGTGGTAGGATATGAAACTTAGTACTCTGAGAACTCACACACATGGCTTAGACAAAAAAAACCTCACTCACTTTCACTCAACAAAGTTCAATCTCATCCATTTCTTCCTTCTTTCAGGAACTATCCTTGAATATTCCCTAAACAAAAAATTCTTGATAGAATACAAATTTCTCTCTGGTTTTGTTCTTCTTGTTTGTCTCTTTCATTCAACCCTGGTGGTTTTTTGTTTGTCAACATATGACACTTTCTTGATTCCAAACAACATTTAATTACTTTTATGCAGAAATGTACATTATACAAGGGAAGCTGTTTATTATAATGGGTAATATTATCAAACAGAGATTATTATCAAAATCAGAAATTTAAAAAAATTTATACTCTTTCCAATGAAGATAAATACCATTTTATGCACACACATACACACATATACTTATATATGAGGTAAAGTTCCTGTCTGTGCTGTGTATGAGGTCAAGACTTGGATCCTAATTATAATGGCAATGATAAAATGTGTCTTTTGGTCTGAAATATAATGACATTTAACTTCTTATTCCAAGTTGAAACAAACAAAATGTATGTATGAGAAATGCATGTTACTATCTTTGTTGTCAATTAAAAAGGTAAAAAAACTTAGAAAAGCTCATATGAATATATTTCTATGAAAATGTATTTTTCTGATGTAGTTTTTTCTGTTTTTTTTTTTACAACATTATTTATTTTTAATTATGGTTTTAAATTGTTTCTGTCAAAGTGTTTTTTATGTCTTTATACAGAAAGAATTTATTTCTACCTTGTCAAAATTCACTTGTAAGTTGACAGGAAAAAATATAAATGTTTGCATTTAAAGAAAACATAAAATAAATGTAATCTTAGCTTCTAAAAACAACAGCTTTTGTTGTTGTTTTTATAAATAGACAAATAATTTAAAAATGCTATAATTTTTAAGTCTTCATTTAAAACTATTTGAAGTATCAAGTTAGTTAAGTGCTATGAAATTCCTTGATATCTTCAAGTTGCAATATAAATAATAACAAAAATGACGTAGATTGACTTCATTCTAATGAAGCATTCCATTGAAGAAGGAAAGAAATATTAAAATAAATGTTATTTAGCCAAATTGATGTTTATATAAGAATGAATATAAAGCAATGACTGTAAATTCTTATGTCATTTGCTTATCATTATCATCCACTTATTGTTAATTAAAAGATGATCCCAGTAATTGTATATTTTCCTTCTTATTGGTGAAAATTCTTTGTCTTGTAGAAAAGCATTACTGGCTAACTGATGGAATAAAAGAACAAAATTGGATTTGGAAAACAGATGGAAAACCAATTTCATCTTCCTTTTGGTTTCCAGGTAAATTCTATGTATTTACACATTTATTTTTTAGTATTTGGTGTTTTTTGTTTACTTTTGATGGGTGAGGGATTGTAGCTTAATGGTCATCAGTGTGGAATTGGAGAGCCAAGTTCAAATCCCTATCTTGTTTGTTGAGGCCATTTTTATACTAACATTCTTGGGAAAGGCATGAATCCATCTCTTTTTTTTCTGTCCTATTTATGCATTAAATAGCAGGATAGACTGGGCTCTTGAGCCTTGGATGGTAGCTGGCTTAGGTTAAAGACACCTCTATATTCAAAACAACGGAAAAGGCAAGAGGAAACAACTCTACTCTCATTCCTAAGAATGTCAAAGCAATTCACATATACTGGAGGAAAAGAAAGTACATAGACCCACTTCTGCTCATGTTCAGAAGGGACATGGTATTTAAGAGAGGTGATCTAGTCTGTTGATTCCTGTCAAGGGTGACAATCAGTGTAACATCAAAAATACAGACATTACCACCTCATTGATTTGCTATGAGATTTGCTGCCTTAATTGATAAGGTATTTATAGAAAAGGGATTTACCCAAGTGCTCATTCACCAACTCTCTTGTTGACCTTTTGTCAAAATTGCCTATGGAGGTAAAAGGCGTTGGCTGCTGCTGTTGTCTTAACTGGTAAGATATTTCTGAGAGAGTGGTTTGCCCAAGTACTCACCATCTCTCTTGATTGAATCCTTGTCAAAATTTACTATAGGAGTCCCAGCTTCTGTCAGTTGTTGCCTTAACTGGTGAGTGAGTACATTATGTGAAAGTGGTTTGCCCACGCATTCTCTCTCTCTCATACTTTTTCTCCTTCACTGATCAAGGCAGAGTAGAGACATGATAATTTTGGTCAAGATCTATGGTTGTAGGACTGAGGACAAAGAGAAATGTAGTCATGTTTTTTTTTCCAAGAGCATTTGTGCTAACTGAATATTAACAACTGCTGAGTAGTTTTATTTTAATTTAATTTATTTTATCATCAACTAGAGAAATGTTAAAAAACAAACCTAACCTTGTATATAAGTAAATTTTATTATTGAAATCAGTGATTTTTATGATATAAAAATTATTTTTGTAGACTCTGGACATGTGGATATATTTATGAAAATTTCTAGTGTGAAAAGTTGTTTACCTGTAATTTACATGAGAAAAATTTGAAGCCTTTGATTTTCAAAAAGATAACAAAAATCATCAAATTATTAAATTTTAATAATTTTTTTGTTAAATTTCTTAAGAAGTTTCTATTCCAAGTTTAAGAAGCAGTGGGGAAGCAAAGCATGCAAACAATGTAAGTAGATAACAAATAAGAACCAAAATGAAAAATATTCAATGTGTGTTGAAGAGAGACTGAGGATTTTATTCTTTTCTTGACTACATGTGTCCTCCAGTTCCCATGCTCAATATCAATACATGGCAAACCCTTTACAAAAGGGTAATCCCTACTTAGTAGGCATGGTAAAAAGGTGACAACTCATCTGTGTTAACACTTTTCTTGGGTTAAAAATAAATTCTAAATACTTTCAGTAGAAATTTTCTCCCTCAGAAGAACTGACAAGCTCAAGTAGGAGTTCAAAAAATGTTTCTTTTTTAATATTTGAATAATTGAATTCTATAGCTATTAATATTCTGGACAGGTACATCACCAGGTGACTTTCCTGGGATGATATATATAAAATGTTCATTTTCATCTGTAGTTAATGTAACATCCTTTTTGTAATGAAATATCTTTGCTATGGATTTTTTAAACAAGGGTCTTTTGAAATTATCAAAAACTGTTTGTTGCTCTTTTGTCCAAATAAATTCAGTTCTATCTTTTTTTCTTCTTTCACGTCAAGTTTTGGGTACAATGTTTCTGAAATTGCATAACTGTTCGACTTTCCCACTCATCCAATCTGTCGGCATGAAAACATCTGACATAACTCATGTTCATTTTTATTCATTTTTTCTGAAGTTTTCCAGAATAAAACTCCAGACTTAGGATTGTTTGGCAATCTTGGTAACTCTTGGAAGTTTTCATGTTAATTTATTTGAAACTAAATTTTAATTTGCTAGTCAAACCAATTTTCTGCATTTTATAGTTTGTTTTTATATTTTTATACCTTTCTGAGTAAATTTGTGTAGATTGTCACTCAATTTGTTTTTTTTCTGTTAATCTAGTTTATTTATTGTTTTGAATTTTACACATACTTTTATTTTTCCTCTCCACTACTCTCCTTATTTCTACATAATTTGATACAAGAAAAATAATACAATATTGCTAGTCTTTGAGGTTTAAAAAAAACAATGTGGCCAACAGAAATTGGTCTGTTCATAAACACTTATTTGAAGCATCCTGTAAGAAAGATCCAATTGATAAAGACGATGTAGTGGAATACTCTGCTCTTAAAGAAATGGGAAAAAATATGGAGGCGAATAATGGCCAAAAATTAAAAGTAGAAAATACAGAGGCCACTAATAGTCAAAATGCAAGAAATGAAAAAATTGCAAATAATGAAGTAATTATGGATGACCATATTGTTACTCATGACAAAAAGAACAACAATGCTGAAGCTGGGGATTTTCCCTGTTGCTGGAAATATCCATCTAAATGTATCATAAATATCGCAGAGTTATTTGAATGAGCTAAGAGTTACACTCACCTTATAAAAGTAGGTGGACTCTTAGTAGACCCCAAGAATTTAAGAAAATTGAGAAAAGAATAGTGTCAGTCTTCGTGGTCAACAAGCATTTGTGCAAAATTTGTTGCTCCACAAAAGGCACAGTCATAAAATTATTGGAGTCTCTGGGGGTTAACCCATTAAGGATAGTGAAGAGATCGGGCTATTTCATGTTGGATGTATTGCCACCCATGCCTGAAGACTGTGTACAAATGACCAGTTGGGATCTCATTACCAAAAATCTCATAAGAACAGACCATGAAGGCAAGCATAGGACCCAAACGGCAATATATGAAGTCCCTCCTCATGTGACGAGGGAGCATCTAGCCTCTTTGCTCTCAGATTATAGCCAGATACTGGGTGCAACCTATGATAGCCTGATTGGGGGATGGAGTTTTGAAATAATGGTCACATCTTCCAATTCTGCCTCACCCAGTATCTGCGATTGGAGTGGTTAAACCCCTGATTAGGTCCAGATCAGAGCCAACATTACCTGAAAAGCCTTTGTCCTCTGCTTGTGCAGTTGTGGAAAAGGAGAATGGGGAATGGCTGGTTTCTAGTAGAGCCAGAGGGAAGTGCCAGACAGTGGGATCTCAGTCCCCTGAAGCCCCCGGATGTAAAGGCATTAACAGTCCTATTCCCTCTACTAGTGTTAAGGATGACATCCCAGCCTCATTCAAAGAAATGCAGAAAAAGTATGATACACGTTTAAACAGTCACTAACCCAAATGGCAGCAGGCCTCTCAACCTCTACCCAGTCCTCCCCTGATAAGAATTCAGCAAAGAAAATTTCATCAACATATTTATCCCTTGGCAAATGTTTTCTCCTCAATAGAGATCTCAGCCCATTCTGAAAAATTACTTCTCACACATCAGTTCCTACTCTCAGTCCTTCCCCACAAGTTTAGTTCACCCCCTCCCTCTATAGGCCTCTGAAATTAACCTATCTCTGGGACATTGGTGGCTTCTCCCTTGAAGACACTATCAAGGGTCAATAGGAGAGGCTGTTGGTGTCCTCACCCCAACCATGTTCAAGCCAGATTCCCAACTCTAATCAGACTGATAATGGCTCTCTAGTTAGTGAGTTTGAATGCCTGGGTCCTGAGATCATAGTCTTGTAGAGCAAGGCAATCTTCAACGTCTATAGATGGATGGATGTTGTTGGAAGAATACCCGGTTTTCAACTTACAATCATGAAGACATTCTGTCTATGAGATTTGTCCTCTTTTCAGTATGTTTTGATGGATGCTTGAGAGGTGTTTCCTGGCTAGTGAGCAAGTATATGAAAGCAGCATGTGCTCTTGTCTTCACAGATTTGGCGGGCAGGCTTTGCGTGCTGGATGTTACTATAAAGGATAAGGCCCTTTGTCTCATTAGGGTTTATGTGTCCAATAACTATGCAAAGTGGCCTGATTTGTTTTGGCAGATCAAGCTGTTTTTGATGACATCTCGTTAGGTAGTTTTAGTGGGTGATTGGAATGTTGTCCTTGACCCCCCAATATAGATAATATAGGGGAAAGATCAGGTACTAACAACCTGAATGTAAAAGCATTTCAGGACTTTATCAACAAATTTGATTTTGGTGATAGATATTGGAATGAGCATCCTCTGGAGGTAGTGTAGACTTGGACTAATAGGGGCAGCTCAGCTTCAGTGTTGGATTCTAGCTACATCGACAAAGTCCTAGCTAAGAGAGTTAACATAGGGTTCTAAAGTTGTCCAAGTTTTCATTCGATAGTTTACATAGATCATAGGCTTGTCTGGCTTCATGTAAACTTAGATAAGCCTAAGGTTAGGTTGGCTGCTACTGGAAGTTGAACACATTATTTTGTGAGTGAGATTTCCAGGAGCTGCTACTAATGTTACAGCAGGAATTGACAGAGGCTGTGGTTGGGAATATATCGTGGGATAATTTAAAATCCCAAATTAGGCCATTTGCTGCTGATTTTAGTTCTCGACTCAATTTATCTATGTTAGCAGCACAAATGACATTAGAGGCAAAGGTTGATCGAGTGATTAAATCCCATGATAGTGGGGACATAGCTTTAGCTATGACATAGTTAGCCTCCTTGCTTATCAAGAAGGATCAAGCTCTGGTAGTTAGGTATAGGTTAAAAAGAATGTCTTCTGAGGCAACGAACATGGCCACTGAATTGCATGCAGAGGAGATTTGAAATGCAACCAATCAACATATCACGAACATCACATTACTAGACAAGCAGACCATGACTACAAACACAGGCATATGTGAGGCTTTTTGAGATTACTTTCAGGATCTGTTTACCAGGGGAGCCCGGTCAGAGCCCTGCTCAGTTTGACACCTATTTGGCTGACTTTCCACGCTTCAAACAAAGAAATCAGAGGGTACGAGGCGGTGACAGATCAACCATGATATGTCTGTTGGCTTGCAGTTGAGTGCGTAGAAGGTAGTTTCTCTTCTTGCACTTTTCCTCTAGATGAATGGGTTGGCCAAGATACTTGGTGCCTGGTTCAATCCCAATCTCTTGTTTGAAATGAATTAGTTGGAGGTGCAAGAGAAGGCCAAGGCTGCATCTTGTCTGTGGTTCCAAAGGAATCTTTCCTTAAAGGAGAGGGTGGAAGTATGTGCCTTGCACATCTACCCAATTCTCTGTTATTTCCTTGCATGGGTGAGTATCATATTTTTGATTCTTCAACTTTCTGTACTTCACTTCCGTGTACCATACTAATGACATTAGTAAGGGTTTTATTTTCCTTCTTGTGTGGAGGGAAGTACCCCAGGGTATATTGAGAGAACTGTCACCTCCACCCATCTGAAAGCAGTCTGAGTGTGCCTAACATTGAGATTTGTCAACATGCACTTTGCATTTCTTTTCTTGATAAGATAAGATATGTTTGTAATTGGATGAGAATAATGAATACTGGAAGGAAGACATCCATAAAAACTTTCCATTTCTGGGAAATGTACACTCATCTCAGGAAGCTTGCTGTTCACCCCAAGGCAAGGGCTCTTTTTATCATGAATGTCAACTTGCTCTCAAGTTCCTATTACAGGCAGTGGATGGCCTCTCCAACATCCAGGTGTTGTCTTATAAGGGATTATACAAAGTGTTATGTAGGGGGTCTGTTCAGGGCCTGATAGACAAGCTCTGTCTGACAATGCAGGAGGCTTGCTCTATATGGCCTTGGGCAAACAGGTTGAAATGCCTCACTAATGATATGGCATCACTCACCTGGCTGGTGATTTGAAGGGCCTTCTGGGTTAGCAAGAGACTTTGTTCGGTGAGCTTACAAAAATCTCCAAACTGCATTCACTGCAGTGGATCAATGGAGACACTCAATCACACCTTCTTTCACTGCAGGGTCATACACCCATTGTGCAAGTTTGTTGATGACATTATGGTTCACATGCTGCATAGAAGGTTTTTTGTCCTCAAGGCCAGTTCCATTTGTAGTAATGTTGTACTGATGTTGTCTAAGGCTGAGCACTATGTGTTCTTTTGCTTACTAGGTATTATACAAGTCATAATATGGACGACGTGACAGAAGAAATTCTATGGAGACAAGAAGTTTACCTCTTCCCAACTAATCCTGTTCTTTAAGAATCATTTTAAAGTCAAGATTAGGATGGAAAGGAAACAACTCCATCCATCAGAATTTGACAAAAGGTGGGTGTGTCTTGCATGTCTGTGCCTAGTAAAAGGTGCTGACTTGGAGTGGCATTTTTTCGTTGGGTGAATGATTGATCATATTTTCTCAAATCCTGCATTGATTTTGTCCATTTAACTAATGTTTCTGTCACACATCAGGATTGTGGTGGTGTCTATTACTGACACTGTCTTCTTTTGTTTCTGTATATAAATTTGTTTTCATTGTAAATATCCATCAGAGTTAAATTTTTAAAAATTGCTATTTTATTCCCCCCCACACCAGACAAATTGTACATATGGGGACTAGTTAGGACTTCATAGAGTCAATGCAGTATTATGGTGGATGCAGTAAGAAAAAGGATGGAAGAATGTGGTGTTTTGGTGCAAGCATTATTGTAGCATGTTTGGGTCAGTGATTGTGGTTAGGTAAGTTTAACTTTAAGGCAGATGAAGATCAGCCCTTGCCATCTGCATTTTAGGCTATGTGCCACATTTGTACTTTTGTACAATAAATATTCTGATAACCTGGATAGTTATGCTAGAGGAAATTGACAATTGGTAGCAGAGCAAACAAGATGGCATGCAGCATGAAGATTCCACCGCAGTTCAGAGAGGAAAAGAATGATTATGAGACCTGGCGAAAGGAATCAGAACTGTGGACTATGTATACAGATTTGCCAAAGGAGAAGTGGGCTATTGCAGTTCATTTGAATTTGACAGGAAGAGGAAGACTGACATCATCAGAGTGGGCCATTTCAGAAATAATCATGGAAATGGGATACCAGCTGCTGATTGAGGAGCTTGATAGAGTTTTTTTGTCAGGATAAGAATTGGAGATCCTTTAATGTCTATTTGGCATTGGAAGATTTGAAAAGAGAGCCTAATGGCAGCATTGACAAATATTTGAGTGAGTTTGATAGCAGGGTCTAGAAATTAAAAGCAGTAAATATAGAACTTCCTGATGTTATACTGGCATGTAGGTTGTTACAAAACTGCAACCTAAGGGATTTGCATTTCCAATTAGCCTTATCAACAACACCAGAGATGACATTTGATAATATGTGATAAACATTAAAAAAAAAACACTGAAGAAACAAAAATGGAGTATTGAATGCTCCTGAAAGGCGATGTGCCCAAACTTTGGTAAAAAATGAACCTAGTATGGAAGCTGGAGCGTTTTACAACAGAAGGAACTGTGGACAACACAAGGCAAATGGAAATTACAGAGAAAGGGGAAGAAGAGGAAAAAAATAAGCCACTTGGTGATGATTACACAATGTTTATTTGTGGATCTCACAAACATTGGGCTCATAGTTGTCCCCAACCAGTGATAGTGAAGCCAGAAGAAGTACAGGTATTATTCAGATGAACCACTAAATGAAGTCATGTATACCTTAACAGCAGAAGCGATGGGTTTTGTTATTCTAGACCTAGGTTGCTCAAAGACGGTGTGTGGGAGAGCATGGCTTGCCAGTTTCTTAGATACCCTTGATGCAAAAGAAAAACAAATGGTGAAAACTGAGCCACCCAATTCTATGTACAAATTTGGAAAAGGAAAAAGAGTAATAGCCCTGAAACGTGTTAGCATATCTTGTGTCATGGCTGGAAAAAATATAATAATCAAGACGGATATTGTGAACTACAATATACCATTGTTGTTGAGTAAATCATCAATGCAATGAGCAGGTATGGTGATTGGCATAGACAAAAATATAGTGAATGTGTTTGAGAAAATTCTTGAACCAAATACATCCAGTCGAGGACATTACATGATCCCTATTTTTAGACCACTTTTAACAGAGACAGTCCAGAGAGTACTTTTAGTTGGAAAAAATATGGAGAAGCAGAAAATTACATTCAGATTGCATATGCAATTCACACATCCTTTGTATGAAAAATTCAAGCAACTCCTGGGGAATGCCGGATGTAAAAATGACCTAATTGAAACAGCAAAAAGGGTATTCAAGTTTTGTGCTGTTTGCAAACATTATGAAAAGGCCCAGCCTCATCCTGTGGTGTTCCTGTCTCTTGCCTCTTCATTCAATCAAACTCTGGCAATGGATTTGAAATCTTGGCATAATGGTTATTTTTTAGTTATGGTGGATCTGGCCACACACTACTGCACAGAAACAGTGATGAATGACAAAAGTGAAAACACTATAATACATGCTATATTCACCAACTGGTTTGCCTATTTTGGTATACCTGGATCTTTCCTAATGGACAATGGAGGTGAATTTAATGATGAATCCATGAAAGATTTGGGAGACACATTTGGTATCCGGCTTCTGAATACAGCAGCCCAGAATCCATGGAGTAATGGCACCTGTGAAAAGCTGAATCAAATATTATGAATCAGTGTAAAAATGAATCCTTAAGGAAACTAATTGTAATGTGAAAATAGCTCTGTCTTGGGCTGCAGTGGCAAAAAATCCTTTGTATAATTTCTGTAGGTTTTCACCAAATCAGTTGTTTTTTGGAAGAAATCCAGCTTTGCCCAATGTGATAAATGGCACACCATCAACATTAGAACAAAAATCAAACTGTCAATTAGTGGCAGATAATTTAAATGCCATGTACAAGGCAAGAGAGAAATTTATAAAAAATGAAACAAACAAGAGGATATGTCGAGCTCTTTGTAATGACAAGCTTTAAGAAAGCTTTACTCAACTGAGAATACAAGGTTTGCATATATTGTCCTTTTATAGTCCCAGTAAACAAAAATAGCTCTCTCAAAGAGAAGAGTTACAAAACAAGGGGAGACCACTTTTGATTATTCATAACACTTCTTCACCAAGTGAGATTGAAAAGTGACTTAGAATCACTAAAAAATGGAGGCAGAGTATATTACAAAAGAAATTAAAATGATAGATGGCATGGCCCAGGAGTTGTAATTGGGCATGATGGGAAGCAAGTACTGGTTAGACATGTGGTACTTATTATAGAGTAGCCCCCAAAGTATTAAACAGCAGAATGGAGAGACATCTTTAGAAATCCCTAAAGAAAATGACAAACAAGAAGAAACTGGCCCTAACACTAACAGGGTAGAAGAGGATGGACATAATACCATTCATCATGAAGACAGTGATGAAAACAGTGAACAAGAAGAAATTGGACCCAGCATTAACAGGGGAGCAGATGAACATGATAATACCACTCAGGGTGAAAACTGGAAAGAAAGCAATAACAGTAGAAAAAACGTGAATGTTCCAAAGATTGGCAGTTACAAAAATGATCCCTAAAAGATGGGAGTGAACAATTTGCGGTAAATGTTCTTTTGTGTGCTGGAAAAGCAAACAAGAACTGTTTTAATATCCACAGGATTGATACAGGAAGGTATGAATGGATTGATCTGGAAAATCATGTGGATGAGTGTCAGCAGGTTGATGATGAGGAGGAGGATGCCTTGGAGCTTTCTAAGGCCAATGAATTATTCAAGGCAAAGGTTGAAAATTTGAAGAAGTGAAAAATGAGGAGCAACCATGAATATCATTGAGATGGGTGGTCACAGAATAGAGAAAAGAGGGAGTGAAAATAATGAAAACTCGACTAGTAGCAAGAGGTTTCAGGAAAAAACAGGAGATAGCAATGGATTCCCCTACTTGTTCAAAAAACTCTTTAAGACTTGCAATATTCACAGTCTCCAACTTTGGTTGGAAATGTAATTCATTGGATATCAGTGCAGTATATTTACAAGGAAATGCAATTAATGGGAAAATTTATTTATAGCTTCCAAAAAAATTCTACAGTGGACAGTTGTGGCTACTGAAGAAAACCATATATGGCCTAGGAGATGCAGCAAGAGCATGGTACCTTAAGTTAAAGGAAGTATTGCTGGAAGCTGGAATGACTGTGTCAAAGTTGAACCCTGCATTATTTTATCTTAAAGTTGACAGTGAGTTGCTTGAAATTGTATGCATTCATGGTGATGATAACTTTTGATCAGGAACAGAAAGGTTCACCTTGTTTGTAAAATCAATTATGGTGAAGTTTTCTATTGGAGCTCTATAGCGAAGAAAATGGAGACTTACCTCATCAAACCAAGTGACAGTGCATCGCGTGTATCCTACGACAGAAAAGAAAATTACTTAACAAAAAAAGGGCATGGATTCCACATGACATGCTGAAGATGGAATATTTAAATTAAAAACAAGTTCGTTGCAGGAGTCTCTATAAAAGTACTTTGATATGCAAAATACTTGGCGTTCTCTCCCAGCTGTCGACAAATGGAAAAAATGCTCGGCCGATAAAAGCAGTTGGTGTTCTCAAATCAGGAGGTAAAAAAACTGATGTATCTTGGCTACCGCATTCGCCGGAGAGTGAGTTATTTTTCTGACTGGTTACATGCATTGAGATTTGTGAGATAGTACCTGCGAATTGAGTTTTCTGTCGCTGATATTCAAGTCTGAACTTACAGTGATTTGTTCTCTGCGTTGTGGAATTAATCTGCGACAAACATTTCCTTTGCTTTCAGTACGTTTACAAGCTATTTCAGCACAATGACGGGCAAGACATTTAACGTCAAGTTGATACCCGAGTTCGATGGTTCAGTGACCAAACAAGCAGTTACTGAATGGATTGAGAAGGCAGAACTTGTTTGTGATCTGTGTGGAATTAAAAAGGTTGAACATGTTCTTCCTCTGAGGTTGATGGGCGGAGCATTTGCTGTTTACCAACACTTAAACTCAGAGCAAAAGTCAGATGTCGAGCAGATAAAACAAGCCCTGCAGATTGCCTTTGCACCGGATCATTTCTTGGCTACGAGCAATTCACGGAACGCTGACTGTGCCCGGACGAATCTGTCAACATGTTTCTAGCCAGCTTGAAGAAGCTAGCTGGTCTATTTGGTGGGATATCGGAGCAAGGATTAGCATGTGGGTTCATAGGGTTACCAGCGCACGTCAAGCAAATACTGCACGTGTCTTCCAGGATGGAAAACATGAATACAAACCAACTGTTGGACCGAGCTTGGGCCATAATGAAAGATCAAATTGCAACTGAGGAAATGGTTGTGGCTACCATTTCACCAGGCGGAGCTGATAAACACCCAAATGTTAAATGCTGGGAGGGTATGCGATACTATTGATGCTCTGGGTGGAATCACCTTTCCAGGGACTGCCCGGTTCGACGAGAAGATGCCCGTCAGCCATGCAGGTCATTAACAACAATGCCAAGAAGTAGGCTACATTGCTTCATTGTGTCCAAGGAAAATAAGAAGGGCACAGTCAGCGCCGGTCTCTTCCCTGAGTGAGTTATGAATGAAGCACTACCCGTCTTGAGTATTTATGTGAACAGAATTAAGAGAGTGGCACTGGTGGACACTGGCTGCTCACAGACACTCATGAGTAAGTCAGCCTGTCAATCCTGGCAGGAGACGGTGGTAAACATACTCACCGTGAACGGAAATACTCTCAAATGTTGTGGAGTTGGACAACGCAAACCCCCTCAAAATCGAAGTCTTGGTAGTGGATGGAGAGATATTGGGTTTTGACTTGTTGCTTGGGTTTGATGCCATTAAAAAGTTGGCTGGACTCCAAATAACAGAGTGTGGCGATGTACGGTTTCCCAAGTGTGGGATTGTCTGTTGCGCCGCTATTAAAATTGAAGAACCTGATTTCTGTGCCGAATTCAATCCAAACCAGAAGATATGGGTCGCATTATGGAAGTGGTCTGATGATCGATCACTAGAGAGTTTGCAAAATTGGATGCCCGAGTACCCAATACCAACAGGAGTCAAGGAGGAATACGACCGTGAGCTGCAGACTTGGCTTGATAATGGTTGGTTGCAGCCTTATCCTGAAAAGGAACTTGGTCCCCCAAAAGGTTTAATTCCGTTGATGGCGGTGGTGCAGAAAAACAGAAATAAAGTGTGGCCAGTACTGGACTATCGAGAACTGAATGAGTGTCTCGACACACATGCAGCCAATCCTGACGTGTGCGCACAGAAACTGAGGGAGTAGCGTAAAAAAGGATCGGATGTCACTATCCTTGACCTACAGCAGGCCTATCTACAAGTACATATCCATAAGTCACTTTGGCCCTTTCAAACGGTAATCTTCAAGGGGCGAAGATATTGTTTGACCCGAATGGGTTTCTGGGTAAATGTTGCACCAGCCATAATGAAGGCCATTGTGGACACTGCATTGTTGAAAGATGAGTCAGTTAGATGGGCAACCTCATCATATATTGATGATATTTATGTTGACGAGAGCATGATTTCAGAAGCTCGCGTGAAGGAGCACTTGGCTGCGTTTCGTTTGACCTGCAAGGATCCTGAACGGTTACGGGATGGCAGACATGTGCTGGGTTTGCATGTAGAGCAAGAAAACAACACGCTTAAGTGGAAACGTGGAAATGGCATTCCATTAGTTCCTAAGGTCCTGACACAATGTAATGTCTTCTCGTGGTGTGGAAAACTGGTGGGTCACGTTCCTGTGTGTGGGTGGCTTTGTGTTGCTGCATCATTTGTAAAACGCAGGACAGTATCGATCACAGGAGTTTCATTGGAGGTTGACGGAAATGTTGTTGAAGACGCATGTTGGCTGCAGCCTGCAAAGGACGCCCAACATATCAATTTATCAGAATTGGATGCTATTCTGAAAGGCGTCAATTTAGCACTACAGTGGGGCTCAATGGAGCTACACCTCTTCACGGACTCCGCATGTGTGCACCGGTGGGTATCAAACATGCTCACTGGCAAAGCCAGAATACGAACTAAGGCATCCAATGAGATGTTGATCTGGTTGCATTTGAGTACTCTTGAAACGCTGATTCAAGAGTATGACCTATTGATCACGATAATTTTAGTAACGTCGAGTGAGAATCGAGCAGATAAACTTACCAGAGTACCGCAACGATGGTATAATGTGATCAAGAAGGAAATCGAATCAACACGCCCGATATGCACTTCCATGGTGAACAAAATCTCTCCCGATCAGATACGTGCCATACATTGCCAGAGTGGACATCCTGTCATCAGGCAAACACTGTATTTTGTGAGACGAGTCTACCCTATGACATCCAAGGTGGCCATCAAGGCAGTGGTCAGAAAATGTAAAGAATGCCAGTCAATTGACCCTGCCTCAAGTCATTGGCCTCGTGGCCACCTAAGTGTGACTGAAATCTGGACCCGCTTAGGAATGGATATTACGCATTATGGTGGGCAACACTACCTTACGTTAATTGATTGCAGCCCCAGTCGATTTGCGATATGGTGACACCTGCTTCAACAAGATTCAAGAAGTGTCATTCGATAGTTGGAAAAATTTTTTTTTTTGAACATGGCCCACCATCAGAAATTCTGACCGACAATGACACTGCATTTCGCAGTAAGTCCTTTAAAGAGTTCTTGGATGACTGGGGAGTCCAACTTCGTTTTCGCTGCACCTATGTTCCTGCAGGAAACGGTATAGTGGAAAGATCTCATCGGAGCATAAAGCAAATTGCAGCAAGAAAGCAGTGTTTGATAATGTTGGCAGTATACTGGCATAATATCATACCGAAAGACGATATATCGTTGTCTAATGCGCCTGCCAATATGATTCACCATTACCAACTGAAAGTGAAGGGAATTACAACATTACCACCTGATCGTTGTAAGTATCACGATATATACATAAACTTGGGAATAGAGTATGGGTGAAAGCTCCCCACGGTCAGTGTACCAACAGGTGTTAAGTGGGTCGCGTGACGGACATTGTGAGTCTACAAAAAATAATAGTTGACGGGATGCCACAGCATGTAAAAGATCTTTGCTTTTTGTTGATTCTGATACATCGCCGAGCGAATTCAATGATGATTCATTGTCTGACAGTGATTGGATAATTGAGATCTGCGAATCCGATGCTTCCACAGACGCAGAGATTCCAGTATCTCGAGATACGTCTGATGACTCCTCAGGAGACGACTCTCTGACACATGTAAAGGAGATAGTTCCATTACATCGAAGTACCAGGATAAAGAGACCTGCTTCAGGCTGTTCGATTTGTGATAATGAGATCGGGGGGGGGGAGATAGCGAAGAAAACGGTGACTTACCTCATCAAACCAAGCGACAGTGCGTCGCGTGTATCCTACGATGGAAAAGAAAATTACTTACCAAAAAAAAGGGCACGGATTCCGCATGACATGCTGAAGACGGAATATTTAAATTAAAAACAAGTACGTCACAGGAGTCTCTATAAAAGTACTTTGAAAATTGAAAAATACTTTGCATCCTCTCCCAGCTGTCAACGAATGGAAAAAATGCTCGGCTGATAAAAGCAGTTGGTGTTCTCAAATCAGGAGGTAAAAAAACTGACATATCTTGGCTACCGCATTCGCCGGAGAGTGAGTTATTTTTCTAACTGGTCATGTGCATTGGGATTTGTGAGATAGTACCTGTGAATTGAGTTTTCAGCATTTCTTTCTGCCCCTGATATTCGAGTCTGAACTTACAGTGATTTGTTCTCTGCGTTGTGGAATTAATCTGCGACAAACATTTCCTTTGCTTTCAGAACGTTTACAAGCTCATAGTGCTGACATTTTTAAATATATTGGCTTGAATATTGTACAGAAGAAAGGCTGGATTGAAATTCACCAACTAGATTCCAAAAATAATTTAGAAATGATAAACATAACTGGAAGAAAACGAAGTGATAAAGTAAATGAGGAAGAATGAAAAAACCTGGATTGTCTTGTCGGTGAGTTGAACTGGGTGAATGCTCAAACATCTCCTGATGTGTCTTTTGATGTATGTGATTGGAGGAGAGCAATGAGGGAGGTACAGGTTGAACATATATGTATATATACAAAGCAAATAAAGTAGTAAAGAAAATGCAGGAAAGGACAACTGGCTGAAAGTATTTTCTTTGGCCAACATAAAAGAACTGGTGATTGAATTCTTTAGTGATGCATCATTTGGTAATTTGGAAGGAGGAGGAGGAGGATCTCAAGGAGGCTACGTCATCTTCCTCAGTAATAATGAAAGAAGATGTTTATTGACATGGCAGTCGAGATGAGTTTGACAAGTTGTGAAATCTGTTATGGCTGCAAAAACTTAGACCCTACTCGATGGTTCTGAACAGGAATATGTCTAAAGGTTACTTTGAAAGAACTATTGAAGCTTGGTGGAGACTCACCTATTGTGAATTACTATGTTGACATTAAATCCCTTGTTCAAGCATTATACTGCACTAGATAATGATAAAAGGCTCAGGATCAATACATTTATCCTTAAGGACATGATTGAGCAAAGGGAGATCCATGCAGTATCCTGGGTTCAGTCAGCCCACCAGCTGGTTAACATATTGACCAAGAGAGGGTGTATCTCTAGATGCCCTGATAGATGCCTTGGAATTGGTTGGCACTTCAATAAACTGAAGAGTGGGAGATTGTTGAGATAATCGAGTTATCTCCCCTTGACCAATTGCATGGTTGGACAAAAGAAAGATTGAGAATTGTGGCACTAGTAGATAATCTACATAGCAGCAGTGTTAGCCAATCAGGATCCACCTTGAGGTGAGCTGGTGGCAGGAGCTGGCTATGTTAACTCAGTGTTTAGAAGACCTTGGGGCTGACGACCTGAATAGAGGAATCGATGCTAGAGAAAATTAACAATTGTTATAACGCACACTTGTACTTGATATAATATAATTCATTAAGTATTTTCTATACGTGATGCTTAGGCTATTGCCATAATGCCTGTATAGTTAGTACAAAGACTGACAGCAATACGACTACTACTAATCTCATACCAGGGAACTTTATAATATTGGACGAGTTCACATAGTTATCAGGGGTGTACTTTTTACTTCGCAACAAATCTGAAGACTGTCTTTGACACAGTTGACAGAATGATGCTATGGAACATCCTGCGCACCATTGTCCTACTGCCAAAGTACCTCATCCTTTTCACCATGCTCTATGACATCACTGAGAACTGTATACAGATCCATGGAGAGAGATTTCTACCTGGTTCCCAATCACTACCAGAATCCACCAGGGTTACCCTTAATTTATTCAACTGCATCATTGACTATCTCAGGGATGTGGTGTGTGGCCACTTCCCTGGTGTTCAGCTCAGAGACTACAACCTAACTAACCTGGTTTTGACGACATCACACTTGCTGGCTGGGCTAGAGGGTCACCCCACATATGCCATGAGGATGTGACAAGGTTTATACTGTAAGGACGAATGCAAAACTTCAGCAGAAAATTGACAACTGAGAACCAAAAAAAACAAACTTGTAGAAGAGTAAAGTTTGTTGTTAAAGCTGTTGTGGTATTAGTAAGACAAAGGATTGGGAAAAATTCTCATATATAAACCGTTTGTAGACATTGCTGAGAACTGGAAATGTTTATGAAAAGTGGCAGTATATAAGATATTTATATGTAAACAAAATCAAATTGTAATCATTTACATTAGAAAAATCTGAAGCAAAAATCCTTGAAAAAAGAAATCAACTAATTATTGAATTTTAATAAAAAAATTTGTATTTTTTAATAAAGGCAAAAGTTTTTATACTAAATTTAGCAGAAGATTCATTGAAGTCATAATGTACTTAAAGTGACTTCCTAATAACAAAGCTGAAACAAAATTTACAAACATTTGTTTCCTATGGGAAACACTGTACTGTGATTAGCTGAATTTGTATCTGTAAATGTTTTTGTTGTAGTTTGGGTTTAAATGGAGCGCAAAATTAGTAATTCTGTTACCAATTTCTTTCTGATTTCCCTCATTTTGCTAACTAGTATCCACCAAGATATTTTACTAATTTGTAATAGCTAAGTCATTTCATGAAGTCGTAAGTATTAAATTATTTTACTAAGTAATAGCATCAAAATCATTTTACAAACTCAGATGAGTTAAGTCATTTCACTAAATATTAATAACAAAGTCATTTTAACTACTTTTAATAGTTGAGTCATGTTTTGAAGCTTTTAGATACAACATTTTCACTAGGTGACTGGGAATCATGTAGTAGCAAGTCTCTTTAAACCACCAGTAACTTCTTCAGGACTTTATCAACCCCAGCACTGTTGTGGTTTGTCTACAGGAATGAGGCTGGTTTTTTGGTATGTTTCAGCTTTGTAATGATTTTATACTGTGGTTAAGGCTTGTTATCACAACTTCTGTTTGATAATGAAGCATGTTGAAGCAGTAAGAAATATTCTCAATGGTGTATATTAATCTACACAAATGTCTGTTTGTATTCTTTTGTTCTTTTAGGATGGGAACCTAAGTCACAGTTTCCAAAGCCCAGCAATAATGCCCTTAAGAGATGCCTAGCATTGGCAAATGCTTTTAAATACGAGGACTCCAAATATTTGTCAGAATATTTCTACTGGGATAATATCAATTGCAACAATGTTGGTAATTTTATTTGTGAAACTGAAAAGACGAAAACACCTTCTGATGCTGGTAAGTGAAAGAAGACAAGACTATATATCTAAACCTATTCATGTAGTAAGTCTGTCTGGAGAGTATTCAACCATCTAATATTAACAAAAAATAACTTCCATATAGCAATGATACTTTTGAAAATAATTGTCTTGGATTCTCACACATCCTAGAGTCCTTAAATCAGTCTGCAAATTCATTTTTTGGGGTGTGGCCTTCAGCTGCCCTATTGCATATTTCTTAATCTCATTGCCTTTTCAGTGGTGGTTTTAAGTTAGGGAAAATCTGGAAGTTAACAGACCTGAAAGGTGCAATGTCTAACCAAAAATACCATGCAAATGACTTTGTTCATCTAATTGCTCAGTCATTGTGAATGAAGAACAACATCCTGGCATTTAAATATCAGCATCCATGGAAAAATAAGGATCTTTTTTTCATATTTTTCCAACTTTTCAGTTTTTTGACTCTGGCAATGAATCAGACTGCAATTCAAGATAATTTGTAGATGGTGATGAAAGCAGTGATTTTTCTGAGAGTAGCTGACAAAATACATTCCAGAATTTGTGTGACACATTGACATTAATAGTATACAGGATCTAAACTTGGGGGGTGAGAAATATTTACATTTTTCTGTAAATTTTTCAAAAAGATATAACGCCTAAGAACAAAATGTGTAATGTAAAAACATCCCATTCGCAAGTGATTGATATTTTTCTAAAACTGATATTTGCCTCTTGTGTGATGGGTGCAAAATCCAATCGTATGATCTGATCATATCAATCTTTTTTTAATCCTTTTTTTGTTGGGCCAAGACCTTTTCACAATATTTTAATGTTTTGCATTTTAAGCTTACCCCCCGAGAGACATGCTTACTTAGAATTGTTCTATTGCTTTTCTTATGTCTATTTTCAGAGTGCTACACTGGAACTGGTGCTGATTACAGAGGTAATAAGTCTGCAACTATAAGTAGTATTCCTTGTATCGAGTGGACAAATTCAAGAGAGATAAATTCTTCAACTCACCCAAATGCTGTATGTTATCTCCCTTACTTTATATTGTCATATTATTTAACTATGTATGAAGTAGTATAAAAAAGTTTTTGGATTAGAATCTTCTGATTTCACTGAAAGAAAAAGGAAGAGCTGATAAGAATGTATGACAATGATCCTCAGAAATGACTTCACAATTTTTCCCCCACAGTTTCTGTTTTTTGGCTGGTGATCAGTTGCCCTGAAATGACACTTGATCAGTTTTTCTCTTTGTGTGTGTGTGTGTGTGTGTGTGCGTGTGCGCCACACAAAACTTGTGTTTGATCCAAAATCTGCAGATCAATATTATATTTTTTATTATGAAAACTTCAGGTATAGATGGGAGAATTTGTGGGCTAAAATTCAAGTTTTGTTTTAAAATCTGTATGTAAATCTAGGGTAAAGGCTTCTGTCAAAAAATTAGGTTTGAGTCCTATTGAGGTCCTTTTTTGAGGGATTCTTTTGGGTGTTGAAGAGTTAACTCTCACACATACTGTGGTTAAAAAAATAAAACATTCTCCTAGGAATTGATCTCTCTTTTCCTTCTCTTAAATATCTTTCTTCCTCTCTCCAAACCTTTCTCATATAAAACGAACAAGAAAAAGATGCCAAATCCTATTTTTGGAGGAGCTTTATAGCTTTTCTTCCTTCTCATAATTCTCTTTTCCTGCAATATTATTCTATAAAAGAAATCACCACATGTCTCTGTGCCTTTCCCCTACCACAAGGTAAGTGACATTCCATTTTCTTTTCTTTCTTCATTCAAACTACAGGCACCCATGATTCTAAAAGTTAATTTCACACAACATAGTCATGTGCCCAGATTGGTGCTTTGCACTCACTCTGTGGTCTTTGCATTGGTGCCATTTTGTTTCTATCTCCACCATGTTCAGCATTCACATCCTCATCATCTGCATGGACTACTCACCTTAAATCCAAAATATACCGCTACATACCATCAACAGTCAGGTTGTTAGGTGATTGCACTCTAGTTACCACCCCTCTCCACCATTGTGTCATCCACTGTGTGCTTGATGGCTTCAACCAAACTTCTTCCCCTATTTGGATTCTGGCGGCACTTTTTTTTTTGGTATTTCGGGATATATCTTTCGCTTGTCTCAACTTGTAGGTGAAAATTGACTTTTGTCGTACTGTCTCTTTTCTCTGTCCAATGGAAGGGTGAAGTGAAGGAACTCAGTAGGTGGAGATAAAAGTAGGAGGAATGAGGATAAAAACAGAGGCAATTATTGTTGATTGCATCATCGATGGGATAAACATTGTTGCTGAAATACCTTGTGGTTTAAAAAATAAAAAAGTTCTCCTAGGATCTGATCTCTCTTATCCTTCTCTTAAATCTTCTTCTTCCTCTCTTTCAACCTTTCTCATATGAAACAAACAAGAAAAAGAGCCCACCTCCTACTTTTAGTGGAGCTTTATAGCTTTTGTTCCTTCCCATAATTCTATCTTCCCGCAATATCTTTCTATAAAAGAAATCGCTGCCTGTCACCACTTCTTTCTCTCCCCCAGCACAAGGTAAACAACATTCCATTTTCTTTTCTTCTTTCATTCAAACTACACATACTATCTTCCTTTCACATCTGCGCTTGGGATGTGATTTTAATGGAGGTACAAGAGGTGTAGTAGTTTTTAAAAATTTAACTTAGAAAATAAAAACATTTTAATATGTTCTAATGCATTTTACATATGCACACACATTTTTTTTTATTATTTCAAACATTATTTCATTTACCGGCCTGCATACTTGAGAAAACCTAATAAATATGCCGTTGGGCAGGAATTGAACCTGTAGCGCCCTTTGCAGGAGGAAACCCCATCTAATATGGTGTGCTTTGACTACAAAGAGCTTCACAATCAAGTAAGGTTCAATATTGATTTTAAAGCACATACACTCATTCAGATTTTTCGGAAAAATCATACCTGATCAGTTTCATATTCTAAATCTAATAAACAAATCAATGTCTTAAGAATTAATGGATTTTATTTTCTTAAGCTCACAAGCTGGCAGTTGAAATAAATACTGTTTAAAATAAATATGTTTTTTTAATAAAGAAAATTAAATTACACAAATAGGGGTATCCAGTAAAAATAATGTTTGAAGTAATAAAAATATGTTGGAATGAAAAATAAAATCTATTGTGGATAAATCAAATAACTATATATTATCAACTGTATATATCTGTAGAATAAAGAATGAATGTCCCTTAAACGGTAATTGCTTATTAAACAATGTAATATACCAAGCCACAGTAAAATCAGCAGATAATGAAGGTAAAATATACATAGGAGTAACTGAAGGACCCTCAGACAAAGAAACTATGCCTACAAAACATCTTTCACAAATAGTAAATACACAAACAGTACAATGCTTTCTAAGTATATCTGGGAAATTAATAACAAAACTCAAATCACACCAAAAATATCATGGAAAATAAGGAAAAGATCATCAGCTTACAACAATCAATCCAAAACCTTCAAACTTTGCTTGGAGTTAAAAATAGCTATTATTACCTTCCCAGACCAAAATAAACTACTAAATAAACGATCTGAACTCATCTCAAAATGCAGACATGAAAACAAATTTTTTCTACATTACTTAAAAATCAAAAAACTGAAAAGAATAAATAAAAGTAAACAAAATAATAATAAAAAACAAGTAAAATAAATTAACCCAAGTAAATAATAAACAAATTAACAAACCACTCCCATTAGAATAGACGAAAAAGAATAAATAAAAATAAAAAATAAATAGGAAAAGCAAGTAAAAATAATCTATCTATAACTGCCATATAAACGATCAAAAACAATTTTCACTATGTTACTTAAAATTCAATAAAATAATAAATAGAATAAATAAAATATGCAAAATAAAAAATAAATAAATAAATATGAAAAAACAAGTAAAATAAATTAATCCAAATATATAAATAAATAAAAAATTCACAAACTGTTCTGGCTAAAATAATCATTAGAATAAATAAAAATAAATAAGCAAAAACAAGTAAAAATAATCAATCCAAATAAATAAATAAAATAATAAACAAATTAAAAAACTGCTTCCTATCAAAATAACACAATAGACTACAGCAATCAATCCAAAAATTGGACAAAAAATAGCTTTAATTATCTTCCCAGACAAAAACAAAATATTAATTAAACAAAACTATTAATTAAACAATCTAAACTAATCTGAAAATCTTTTCATTACTAAAATATTGAAAAAGTGAGAGAATAGATAAAAAACAAGTAAAATGAATTAACCCAAATAAATAGATAAATAAATAAACCACTCCCAACAAAATAACTGTCAGAATGGACTACATGCAATGTATGACCCATATATATAAATAGTCGAAAAAAGAACCCAACACATGTGGCCTGACGATTGCATTTAGCATGAAACAGTCTGTCGCCACTGAGTGTTGACTTCAATGTGCACTTATACATATATATATATATATATATATATATATATATATATATATATATATATATATACAGGGTGTCCATAAAGTTTGTGTGCACTTTATGGACATCCTGTATATATATATATGATGTAGTATGTATGTAAATGAAATATACTGCTGTAAAAGCAGAATGCCACAGTGAATGCCAGTTGGAGTTACCTTCTCTTGACATGATGACGTCTATTCCAGAGAGTACTCTACATCATAACTATATATATATATATATATATATATATATATATATATATATATATATATATATATATATATATGAATTACAAATAAAAGATAAAATAGTATTTCTCCACTTATTACTGCAATTTTGCCCTGCTGTGCTCTTCAGGTAAATACAAATATAAAACCAAATCACCTGTATCCCTGTTCAGAGGAATTTATGTATTTTGGTGTATACCAAATTTGCATCCTCTTCATATTTAAATAGTTAATTAATCAAGTGCCATATATGTTAGTAGATATTTTCTTATATGTATATATGTAGTCAAAACTTTCCTTCTTTTATTCAGCAGATTCTGTTACTTGGAGGAAATAGTTGGAGCTTGTTTCTCTTTCTGGCACATTCTGTTAAATGCTCCCCTCCTCCACTTTATAACCACCTGTTCCTTTCACTTTTACCTGTTTAATAATTGTGTAGATACATATTTTCTCCTTTGTTTCTTACATATTTAGACAGGACAGTGTTTTTGTATTTTCCCAAATTGTAGAGGGATACTTAATTATAAAACTAGTGTTTGAATTGCTTTATAGAACTGGTATAGAATTTGTCTCGGATACCTTTGAATCTTACCACCACTATATAGACAATGATTTTTTCTAGGCAATCATCATTGAGAGGACAATCTTCTAACTTTTTACAATTTCAACTGCTTTGGCTGTTCATTAAGTGATTATTCATTTTTTTTTTGTTACACCTTTTAATTAGCTTTTCTTTATTAGACATACAAGTATAATTTCGTTATACTCTATTTTTATTAAATTCTTTATGTAATACACAATCTTACAGAAAAGGTCTTCCTAATATAGTAAAATCTTTTTATCAATATTAGTTTTCATTTCTCAATTGAAGGGTGGTGTAAACCAAATTATATTTTGTTTTCTACCAGCTTTCTTTTTTTTTCTGTTTCCTACGTCTCTTACTTATCCAATTTTTTGTATTTCAAATGAACTCTTTACTCCTCATTATTCAAAGCTGTTTCATACTCTTCTTTAATACTACTGAATATGTAACTGATTTCTAGACATTTTGTATTTGATACTGTTGGGATTAGATTGATGGGATGGCTTGGTAGTTAAAACTTGTGTTGTCTTGAAAGTTTTCACAGGTCATCCAGTGATGGCTTTGGTTTGAATATCCATGTAGTACATGGATGATAGCCTTTCAAAATGGGAAAAAATAACAGTTGAAGTATACAACAGGGTTCATTAATTACAAGATTACAGAAATAATTTAACTCTTCCTCTTGACATTAAAGACCATGATTGTTCTGACATTTTCAACCAGGATATGAAACAATATGTTCATGCCAATCTTGGGGTGGTAGGTAAACTCCTCCCCAAACTCCTTAATTGATAATTGTAGCTTGTATTTATACATTTTCTACCCAGTCATTGTTTTAGATATGCTGGTTGATCAAGGGATTCACATTTTGTACCCAACATGGCAATATGCTACACTCATGTTTTTGTGTGTCATCATAAGTTTCATTCATTTTATCGTATTATTGTAGAACTTTTATTACTTGATAAAATTTAATTGTTGTAATTATTTCATTACCTTCAAAGAAAAAAAGAAACTATGAACTTTTAAAAAATTTTTTTTTAACAGTCAGATTTGCTCTGTAGAAGCCCTGGGGTCCACTTGAGGTAGAGGGTTATATTAAAGAGAAGTTTATATAGATAGGAGGGGAAGAAAATGGATAACTCTAGACATAAACTCTTCAGAGTCTGTTCCACAAAGCAGTGGTTTGTGGGAAGAAGCTGTTCGAGTGGAACTTACTTTTCACTGATGGAATATGGAGAGAATATGAGTAGTTTGCTAGTGGCATGGCAGGTTCTACCTGTGAAGTTTAAACCTGGCAGAACCAAGGAATGTAGTTTGCTTGAGCACTTTTCATGGAAGTAGAGACAGAGCAATGAGAGGCTTGCCACACCCTGCTTGTGAGAGAGAGGTTGGAAAATAATTCTTCTCCAACAAGGACTCTGAGATGCTTTTGAACTCTGTCAAGCCTGGAGAGGGTGAACTGGGCAGCTCCCAATCAAATATGACAAGAGTACTCCATTTTGGGCCTGATCTGGATCTTATAAAGGTAGACGAAAGTACTTAGGTACTTACTGGAGCAGCACAGGGAGCTGATCATTTTACCTGAATCTTTAGTGATAGATCATCCTAGCAACAGCCACAAGATTTGATATATATCGTATGTATGAGAGATGAAGTGATAACTTTCTCAAGTTCTGTATCAGAACAGAACATATCACTAAATGATTTTCAGTCTTTTCATTCAATTTCACCATATATGTTTGTGTGTGTGTGTGTGCATGCATGTGTGTGTGCACATGTGTGGGGAGAGAGAAGTATTGAACTCCTCCATAATATTCTATATTTTTGAGATGTACTTTTATGTATGATTTACAAATACATTGCGTACACACACATACACATATATTGATATTATTTTTCTCTGTTGATTCGTTTTTTTAAGTTTTATTTTTATTACTTCATTTTCCAAAATGTCTGTAAATTCCAAGATGTTGCCTCTCCAAACTTTAAATGATTAATTTACCATTTTTCTTAAA
>OZ038514.1:14320855-14447820 GCA_964036315.1 Acanthosepion esculentum
GAATTTTACTAGAATGTAAATTTTATAAATACGTTTGTCCAGCATTAATCTTGCCAGAAAAGGGGAAATATTAAAGAAGCCGGGTCTAGTATTCACCATGCGCGATATTGATATTATGCCTGCCTCATAAATCCGTCTAAGATTTTTATTATGAATATAATTTAAAATCTTCACAGATTCTAAGTGGAAATTATGATCAGGTTTAGTTATGTGTACAAATGAAGCCTTGTTTGATTGAAAACACGAGATTTTACGGACCTACATGTTTCGCCCACATTTTAAAATACAGTTGTTGCATGAGATTTGGTAGATGCAAGCATCAGATGTAATATGTTGGTTGCTGGTGTTATTTAATAAACTGCGAATAGGTCTAGTAGGTAATATAGTAGTTTTAATTTTTAGTGCATTTAAATTATTGGAGATACTATGTCCTGAAGAAGGTCTACTAGACCAAAACGTTTGACGTCAACATTGAAACAACATTAAAAACAGCAAACTTGCATATTTGGATTTTTTGTTTTTCCATATTTTTCCTCATACTGTTGGATCTATATCCACATATTTGCTTACATATATATATATATATATATATGCACATTTCATTAAAAACGACTGACAAGGTGCTTTTATTTAGTTTTTTATATAATTTCTCATGCGATCTAATAATGTTTTTCTTTTCAGATGATAAATTATGTAAAAACTGTCTGAATGTTCTTTTTATCCGAGCGCTTTAGACTATATAAAATTAGAAATAGAAATAGTTTGTTTTATGTATGTTTTATGAAATGTTTTCATTTTTTATTACAAAAAACAGTCAAGATATTATGTCCATATTCAAAGTTAATATTATTAAGTGTTGGTTTGTTTGTTTTTATTAATAACACTTCCATTATTTTTAGCCTTTTTTTGCATGTGGATGATGCTTTTATATTAGTGTTGTCGACAATTATCTTCTGAATAATGTCCGGTAGGTCTCCATGAATATTTAAATGAGATCTAATTGAGCTATTGTCAGAAAGGTGTAGAGTTAGTCTGCGTGTTAAACAATTTGTAGTGTGGCCTATATAATTATTTATGAAGTTGATTCTTGAGGAGTACAATTCTTTAATGGGCATTTGAATTCGTAAATAATATTTGCTCTATTTAATTTTGTTCTAGGAGGTGAATTGTTATTTTTAACTACAAGCTTTGAGGTTTTAAATTTTTTATAATAAATAATTAATCTAATTTTTTTGCTATTGTCAACTGGTGTTATGCATTATTTTATGATGTTATTAATTCTGCATTCATCTTGTTTATAATTTTCATTCATCTGATTTTTATAAAAAAATATTAATATTATTGTTTATGTTCCTATTCTCGTCGTTGCTATTAGTTACCTTGGACAAGAAATGCCTAATGTCGAAATCCAACAATTGATTAGTATATCCATTATTAATCAGCGTTTGCTTTATATTTTTTAATTCATTAAAGAAAAGCGTGCGAGAGCATGAGTTCTAGTGCGCTCACATGAGGAAATTCTTAATAACACCTATTTTTGTATCTAAGAGAGCATTTGCTAGAAAAAATTAAGATGACAAGAGTCTTTACTAGACATATATATATATATATATATATATATATATATATATATATATATATATACACATATATGGCAGCTGCTCTGACGAGCTATTTTCATTTTCCTAAACTGCATGAATTTAAGCGTGCTACTATGTTGACATCTCAGTCCCACCCTTTCATCATTTAAAACAACTAAATGTAACCATCCATTCTACTCCAACAGCTTCTTATCTCACACCTTCTGTCAGTGGAACTCCCTTTCTATCACTTGCTTCCCTGATCGCTATAATCTTCAAATATTCAAATGTAATGTCAATCAACATCTTCTGATGCCCTGACCTTGATCCCTGTTCTTCTCTTTATCCTTTTCTCAAACACTCCTCTTTACTCTTACTTTCACTTTCTAACCCCTTGTGTGCTAGTGGCACTCCTACCTTGCTTGGGGAAATTTGCTTAAAAAAAAAAGATTGCTCACCCTTCCAGAGTTCATGAAGAACACTCCCAAAAGGTCTTCTTTAACATTTAATAGAACCCAAGCTAATCCACATATTGCAATGTCCATATACTCTGTTTGGTGTCTGACACCCTTAGTCAACAGGACAGTCTCAACTAATCATTTGGCCTCCTCCTCCATCAATAAGAGGATGTACCACATAGTGTGCCTCCTTTTAGCCACTAATTTTGGTGCTATTTGGAGGCTTTTTATGGCTTCTTCCAAAGTTTGTTTGTCAACTGGGTGATGGTCCAGGTATTAATGGATTCCAATGCTGCTGGTATGGTAAGCATCTTGTTACCAGAAATATATTTCTGGTATTCTTCTTGTATAATGGTGTAATACACCTCATCTTTTTTGATGGGGTCTGTCTGGCATCAATGCCAAGGTTGAGGGCATTGCCAATTTTTGTATCTGAGAAGAGTTTATCATAATGATGGAGTTGCCACCTAAGCTCACCAACAAATAGCTGAACAAAAAACAAGGATTTCTTTTTTGTAAGACAATGAGAATTGACAAAAAACAATATTACTGCTAGACATAAAACAAACTTTATACTCACACACAATGTCACAATGGGCTATTCCTGTAGATTAGACTCATTCATTAAATTGAGTTCGGGTGTTGATTTCACTCTGGGAATAACTGCAAAAACACTTTCTCTTCCCCTATTATAGACAGAAATCCATAAATGTATCCTGGGATATTTTTGTTGGTATGATACTAGTACAGATGTGATGGCTTGGACTGTTAACTCAATTTGTTCAAATAAAAAGGCGGATGTTAATTTTGAAATTGGAATCAATTTTGTAAGAAAATTTGGACCCCCATTGAGACATATCAACATTATACCAAGTATTGTTTGAGCAAGTACAGATGGATTGTCAACTGATTTACCAAATAGTTGTTTGCCATGATATAGCAACATCTTTTTGATATATACTTCATCATGGAGAATTATGCACCCTTTTTGACTGGTATTAAGAGTATTAAATATAGATAACAAGAAAGATTTTTCATTAAGTTTTGAAACTTTTGACGTCATCCTTCCTAATGTTGCTAATGAGGGTAATTGAAAATCATATCTTAATTCATTATACAATGTCCATGCATAGTACCCAAAAGCATGCACAACTATATCTGAGCTGTATTTTATTCCAACCATTTTGGGAGCCATTGCTAAAAATTGTTGACTCAGGATATTTTTCTTGTGATCAAAAGCCATAGAATTTAAATATTGGATGATTTCTTCCAGTTTTGACCAAGTATCAACTGTATTTATATGATTTTTGGACAGGCTGCTAATATAACACTTAACTCCATAATGAAATGTTTCAAAGCGCAAATTGTTATAAATTTTCAACATAAAGAGAGGAATACCATCAATAGATTTTGATGATTGAACAGTTAAAATATTTTCATCCAAAAATGCTAAAACTTGACATATAAAGTCTTTTTTGTTGTTAAGCAGACGTTCTTTCAAATTTGTATAATTAATTTTATCTAATTCTAAAAAAGCATTAAGTTCATCAGCAATTTGATTTCTAACAGTACTGGAGGTTTTTTTTATATTCCTTTGAACAGCTGAGGGTGTTGGTATTTGCCTACTTGGCACACCTGGCCATACAGATGGTAGATTTTTTGGATATATTTTTCCATTAACTTTTATGGTATCAAAGTAGAAGGCCAATGTTGTTGACAAATAACAGTATTGTTAGTAACATTTAGATTGGCATTTGGAACTGATTTTATCCATTGCTCTCTCTCATCGTTGTTTTTTGGAAAACGATAAACTGGTATTTTATTAATCTCACCACACATAGTTTTGTCTTGCTGGCTTCTGTAATTTGTTTTGCAAGCAAACACACAGCACTTCCGGGTCATGGCTAGGAATTAAGTAGTATCTGAAATGCTAGATCAAACATCTTTAACAAATATTTCTCTTACTACTTCAATTTAGGAGTAAATTTTCATGCTAAATTAATTATACTCTTAATTACAGCTTTTATCCATGCACCCTGCCCAAATACACACAATTAATTAAAACCAAATATTTTAGAGAGTTGCCTTCAGCTTGAGAATCCACTTCTTAATTTAAAAAAAATGGTGTGGGTATGGTTTTGTTTGAAGAATACTGTCAGGTTTGCAGTTTTGCACAATATTATTAATCGTTTAATTATCAACAATAAAACTGTTTTTAATCAAACAAAAAATAGTAATAGTTGCATAGTGCCATTAAACTATTAATTAAAAATTTCAATTTGAAGTTGGTATTTAAATTTCTGGTACTTGTTAAATGTTAAGCTATTGCTTGGCTCTCTCCCAAAGGGTCAGCCATAAAAAAAAACAAAAAAAAAACTGCCCCTCCAGACATAAAAGAGGAGATCGTTTTTGTTCCTAAAACTCCTCGCAAGGAGATTGGGAAGGGGGAGAGGGCTTTTCGCAATCTTTTGAGACTATGCCTCCGATCCATCACTTCTGGCCACGTGCAAAAAAGGGCTTCCTTCTCAACTGGGTAAATAAAATAAATGACTGAACTAGTAGCAGTGAGCAGCATGGTTTAAGATGGTAAAAAAAAACTTCACATAAAATCGCCCAGTCAAATTTTATTACCTTAAAACTTTATATTAAATTTAAAAACATTCATAAGTAGCCTTTCCTTTAGTTTGGTTATTTTAATACACTTTAAACTATATAAATAGGAATATATATAACTTTTTTTTACCTTAAAGCAAAACAATTAAAAGTAAAGTAAAAATAATGCATTTTGTCCTTTAACAACAATATCAGAAAAATATTAAAATAAATATGATAAATAAAATGGTATTATTATTCTTGTCTTGTAAAATAAATTTTGTAGTCAAAAGGCGTAAAAAAGGAGACCTTTCAAAAAAAAAAATAATAATTAAAATATTGACATTAACTGCATGTAATAAATCTATTATTGTCATCTTTTTCTTTAATTCTAATAAGTAAAAAAATACTTACAGTTCACCAATTGGTAATGTAGTAAAAATAATCATTTATTCTTTAACTTCGGAAACAAAAGCGTGAAGAAATTTGTTTGTTTTGTTTTTTTAACTTTTAATGGAAATGTTGGATAAAGTTTTAATAGAGAAATGTTAATGAACCTTTCTCTATTCAAATTTATTCAAATTTATTATTCAAACTTAAACTTTTAATAGAAAAATGTTGACTTATGCTAATTTTTTATCATGGTTAAAAACTTGAGAAAATTAAACTTTAATTTCGTTGACGTTATGTTTTCACTCATACTAACAATGTTTTTTTTTAGCAATATCAAAAATAAATATCAAATTAAGTAATGACATTGATTTTATGAAAAAAAAAAACATTTTTAATTCATTTTGTAATAAAAATAGTTTTCTTTACGTCTTTGAAGAAACTAAATTAAATTCTGTTCAAATTTGTTAAATGTTGTTTTGTTTTTTGCTGCTTAAAATAACACAAATTACTCAAAAAGAATTGCATTTTATCAATAAATAATTCTTTAAACTTTAATCAAAAAATGTTGAACAAACTTTAAAAGGGAAAATGCCAAAAATGAATTAAACTTTAATTTAAAAATGTTAAGGCTTTAAACTTAAGTAAATCTTTTGTGCAAGTAAACTTAAGCACCAAAGTTTACTATTTACAATTTAAATATAAATAATGTATGGACTCAAACTAAAATAATCAAATATACTTACTTCAAATAAATAAGTTAAATGATATTCCAACCAAAGGTAAAATTAAAAGATTCCTTTGAATTTCTCAAGCCAACAACATAAGAGTACACAGTGTGTAGCAGTTCGCTCAAACTGAAACTAAAACAATCTAATTGTCAGCCGGCCTCCAGTCTATAGAGGTTGCGGCGTTACACAGAGGCCTGTTAATATAGAACGCCATGATTTGAGTATATCGAAAGGTGTACAGACTTCGATGTGGCTATAAGAAATAAATTGATACCATAACTTGAAAAAAAAGAAAAAATCAATTAAATAGAGTTGATTTGATTTAGGTAGAAAAAAAAATGAAAATTTTTATGAAATATAAAAATGTCTCGGTTTTAAAAGGGTTGATAAACAAATCAAAATGCCAGATCTATCATCCAATACACAAACCCTTTATGTAGGTTGACCATAGCTCTCCACATTTCACTATCTTTTATACCTCTAAGCAATGTCAGTCCAGTTACTATCTTTGCCAGATCGGACATGCATTACAAAAGTTCAGTAATTTGTTCTGCGTCATGTATATCTCCTGTATGTGTGAAATTCTACAATTTCATTCTTCCCATTATGTGTCCCTGAAATTCAAACTCTTTCTTTGAAATGATATGAGTTTTCTTATTGCACCCAGTTTCCCTTCAAACATCCTTCATATTCATATATTCAGTTCATGGTATTCTCAGAATCCTTCTGTAGGAGCAAATTTCTCTGACCTCATCTGTGAGGAATTTGTCTGACATTCATTACTGCACCCTGTCTGAGGTGATTAAGCCAATGCTATAAACTTCAATAATTCAAATTTGGTTTGAAAAAAATTGTCAAAATTTAAAGATTCGATATCAAAACAAAGGCTGAGTTATAAATTTTAGAAAGTATGAATGTATTTTATTGAAGTTATATGATGTATTGTAAAAAACTGCTGTTTGGAGTTTTTACTCAAAAGTAAATAATCACATTTTACTTCAGTAAAAAGGTAATAAAATCATCAAAAGTTGATCAACACTTATAATAGACCAAATAACATATGTATAAATGATAAGTCATATAAAAACATAAGATAAGGCTTTGAATCTTTTACATTTTAACATAGTTACCTTTCTCATTAACAAGCAATAATCTATTATCTATTAATTTTGTTAATTTTTTACTTCAGCAGGTTCAATTTCCAACATGGTAGTTTTAATTGTTTCCCATAGATCTGCTTTGCTATTATATTGTTTGCCACCTTCATATAATTTCATCTTCACAATTGACCATAGGTTTTCACTCGGTTTCAGATCAATACTTGATTTTGGCCATTCCATCATCTTCTCTCTTGTAAATCTTTTATACCCATAGAATTCACTGGTAAGATTAGATACATGAGAAGGACATTGTTATGCATAAATAGACACTTCACTTTGATCTGCGAGACTGGGGCTTGTACAATGCAAAGAAAATCTTGTTCATAAAATTGCAATATTTAGTACTGTTCAATTTAACTCCTTCATCAACATTGAATCGGCTAATAATGGTTTGGTTGATGATTCCAGCTTATATTGTCTACTTGTTGCCTTTTTTTTAACTGTAGGCATGTCTGAATTGGATAAAATCCATCCTTTGACTCATCCATCAGGTCTATCACATGTCATTCAAAATTCATCTTTAGAAAAGTCAATTTCCATGGATTACTTGGCCGAATTTTGGTACCTTAAAATATGTGCTTTAGTGAGAGGAGTTTACCTCAGATGTTTTTTTACAGATCTTCATTCACAAAGTATTCTACAGCTTTTGTCCTTCTTGACTCCCTCAGTTCCCGCCTTTTCATGTATCTGAGTGCTGGTCAAAAGTGTTATGTTTTGCTATAACTTTATTTTAGTTTACGTTCATCTCGAGGAAGCAAGTTCTTAAAACCTTTTCCTTTGCTTCATGTTCTCAACTTAGTTATAATTTCAACAGCCTTCTTTATCATTTGATGATCTCTGCAAAGCTCCTTTGATATCTCTAATGTGGACATTCTCTCAATCAATGACTTTGTTATTTTCAGTTTTTCAGCAGTTGTTACGGCCTACCCTTTACCCATGTTTCAACATATATTATGGACAAAAAGAAAAATAGTTTTTATTAGATTTCAGAGGCCTTAAGATAATATTAGTTTCATCTGCATACTAATTTCAGTCAGTTCCTTTTTGTAAATTCCAAATATCTCAAAAAGTAACCGTTAAAAATGGCAGAAAATTTAGTTAAATAATTTACTAATGGTGGAAATGGATGAGTTTAAATTTGAGAAATATTGATTCAGAACGTTTTGAGTTATTGTGGTTCATTTGATTTACATAATAACTGTGGTCAAAATAAATTAGTCTACTTATAATTCACCGGTCACCAATCACTTGTCGGTCGTGTAAATATACTAGACATGCAGGCACCTCAGTTTATAGCACTAACACACCCGGATGTCCCTCCTTGATTCCTTCCAGCTATGCTAATATTTTGTAAAGTTGCTAATGATCAAATTCCTTGTGGGACAACAAAGAAGGTTGTCTTTTGACAGAACCACACACCTGCCTTCTCTCAAATCAAAGTCCTACATGCCAGACAAAGACGAGAATAAGGCAAGTCTTGTTCACCATTTCTGCCATTCGACTCTAGTTCTGGTTCACTATATCTGCTACAATAACTTCAGACAGGCAAAATAGGAAAATTAAATTAAATTACAATGCATTTCAGTACTCTTTTGTGTTGTTCTGACTTAAATTAGCTTGTTTCTTAATACTTTGTTTAGTTTCTAGAAAGCATCTTTTGCTAATGCTAGGCTTCTTTGGATTTCAGTATCACATTTTCCATCATCTGCTAAAAAACTACTTAGATATGTAAATTTCTCTTCTTTGATATAGTCATCTCCAATTATTATTTCACACATCGATTGCATCCTCTTGCTGATAATAGAGTCTGTGTCCTTGTAATGGTAATTTTTCTTTCCCTTTTGTTTTCCCTTACTATCTTCTGTAGGAGTTCCTGTTGTTTATTACACAGCATTTCAGAACTCTTTTCTTCTCACACAAAATTGTCCTCTTTTTCAATACATTGTTTAGCTTTTAGAATTACATTTGCCATTCTACTATGCCTTTGAATTTCTTTGTCTCATTTTCTGTCTCTAACATTAATCAATTTCTTTCCTTCAGATGTGAATTGCACACAGTGTAAGAGTAATGAACAAGTAAAAATTGAAAACCATCAAATAACATGTGTTGGTAAGTAATAAGTTTAATTATGTTATAGAATGTGAAGGAAACCCAGAGTGGTAAACATCATCCTGCTGCAACCTCATACAATTTTGTATAATAAGCAAATAGGAACCAAAAAATAATCTTTCATTGATACAGACTATAATGCAGCATTGTGGTCAGAAAGACTGAAGCCAGCTGTGACGCAATATATAACCATTATTATTATCATTATTATTGAGAGAGAGAGAGCAGTATGCCAGCAAAGTGACGTAACACTGCACCGCTAACTATGAGAATGGTTAATCATAATTCCTGTTAGATATCCAATCAACCACAAAGATCTATGTTGATTTTGAGTCAGAAGGTCATGAAAAATATTTTCCTTTCATTTATTCATCAAATTAAGATTGATAAATTTTGTATAAATTTCTAAGATGAAATGTTGTAATTATTTATTTTTCATTAATATTTCTTTCATCTTAATGTTTTGATTTCAGCTTAGTTTTTAAAGTATCATGTCATTTCAAGAAGTAGGTAACTATGGCTCTCCATAGCTTCCTTTTCTTTATGATCTATAAACTGTAATGTCTTCTTGGGAAAGATAGGGTAGCAATTTCTGTTAGCATTCACTGTGATTTGGAAATTTAGTGTTGTCCTTCTACTAGATGTTACATAATGCAGAGGTAGTGACAGGATCTCCAGCAATTGGTCAGAATATCTTGTGCTATTCTGACAGTGATGGATTGCCTTTGTCTAAGTTTTGGATGTAAGTCCAAAGTCGGCAAAGGGTCACAAGAACTTTGAAGCATCGATACACTTTCCATTCCCAGACTCATTAGACAGACTGTGGCCACAATGGAAATAAGCTATGCCAGTGAAGGCTTTAATCTGATCAACCAATCAAATATGACCTACGTTACATTTAAACTAAGCTATGCCCTATCGCTGCATAATCAGTATATAGAACGACAAGTGGAACTTATCCATTGCTAAAGACGCTGGAAAAATGGTCAGTTCCTTGTGCCACTCCAAGAAAAATGAATATATCAAAATATATGCATAAAAACACAGTGTATCCTCCATTTCACATATTGATACATATATCTTAGGGTTGTAAGGGTTTACTTGTCTGTCTTGCTCCCACTGCAGAAAAATTCTTCTATTCTTTGTTTTTCTTATTTCAGCTCAATGCCCAAGAGGATACTATTCTTTAACTGGATACCACCCATGCACTAAATGTCCTATAAACTTTTACCAAAATTTAGTTGCTAGTACTAAATGTCTTGAATGTAGCAGTTCCAGTTTCACAAATGGCACAGGTGCAACTGAGTGCCTCACCTGCACAAGTAAGTACTTTTGATTTCTATTATATAATAGTTATGGTGTTATGATAATGCAGTCTTTGTATGGGAATGGTCTATAAAGTTCTGACATTGAATAAATGTGGTTTGTCATTTGTCCGTATAGATACTTGAATGGAAAATGGTCCCCCTTTAAAAACAAGGAATAGTAAAATGATGAACATCAATTAGAGCTACAAAGGTTGAGAAGCTGTGGATCACCCTGATTTAAAACCTCCTGAAGAGGGACATCACATGGAAGAAACACGAAAATGGTCTCCGAAAGGCAAAAGTTTACTGAGCTTGATTGTCATTCAAGATATATTTCTCATCGCAAGTCTGAATGACTGGCTTTTTCAGATTTTTTGGCTACCAAATAATATTAATAATGTTTTAATAGCACAAAATTAATTTCAAGGTACCTGTAATTAATGGGTACATATTTTATTTTCATTATTTTTTTCACCTGGAAGTCTTTACTGGAGGGCTAATGCTATAAACTTCAATAATTCAAATTTGGTTTGAAAAAAATTGTCACAATTTAAAGATTTGATATCAAAACAAAGGCTGAGTTATAAATTTTAGAAAGTATGAATGTATTTTATTGAAGTTATTTGATGTATTCTAAAAAACTGCTGTTTGGAGTTTTTACTCAAAAGTAAATAATCACATTTTACTTCAATAAAAAGGTAATAAAATCATCAAAAATTGATCAACACCTATAATAGAACAAATAACATGAATAAATGATAAGTCATATAAGAACATAAGATAAGGCTTTGAATCTTTTACATTTTGATATAGTGACCTTTCTCATTAACAAACAATAATCTATTATCTATTGATTTTGTTAATTTTTTACTTCAGCAGGTTCAATTTCCAACATGGTAGATTTAATTGTTTCCCATAGGTCTGCTTTGCTATTATATTGTTTGCCACCTTCATATAATTTCATCTTCACAATTGACCATAAGTTTTCACTCGGATTCAGATCAGTATTTCATGGTGGCCATTCCATCATCTTCTCTCTTGTAAATCTTTTATACCCACAGAATTCACTGGTAAGATTAGATACATGAAAAGGACATTGTTATGCATAAATAGACACTTCACTTTGATCTGCGAGACTGGGGCTTGTACAATGCAAAGAAAATCTTGTTCATAAAAATACAATATTTAGTACTGTTCAATTTAACTCCTTCATCAACATTGAATCGGCTAATAATGGTTTGGTTGATGATTCCAGCTTATATTCTCTACTTGTTGCCTTTTTTTTAACTGTAGGCATGTCTGAATTGGATAAAATCCATCCTTTGACTCATCCATCAGGTCTATCACATGTCATTCAAAATTCATCTTTAGAACAGTCCAATTTCCATGGATTTCTTGGCCGAATTTTGGTACCTTAAAATATGTGCTTTAGTGAGAGGAGTTTACCTCAGATGTTTTTTTACAGATCTTCATTCACAAAGTATTCTACACCTTTTGTCCTTCTTGACTCCCTCAGTTCCCGCCTTTTCATGTATCTGAGTGCTGGTCAAAAAGTGTTATTTTTTGCTAAAACTTCATTTTAGTTTACGTTCATCTCAAGGAAGCAAGTTCTTAAAACCTTTTCCTTTGCTTCATGTTCTCAACTTAGTTATACTTTCAACAGCCTTCTTTATCATTTGATGATCTCTGCAAAGCTCCTTTGATATCTCTAATGTGGACATTCTCTCAATCAATGACTTTGTTATTTTCAGTTTTTCAGCAGTTGTTACGGCCTACCCTTTACCCATGTTTCAACATATATTATGGACAAAAAGAAAAATAGTTTTTATTAGATTTCAGAGGCATTAAGATAATATTAGTTTCATCTGCATACTAATTTCAGTCAGTTCCTTTTTGTAAATTCCAAATATCTCAAAAAGTAACGATTAAAAATGGCAGAAAATTTAGTTAAATAATTTACTAATGGTGGAAATGGATGAGTTTAAATTTGAGAAATATTGTTTCAGAACTTTTTGAGTTATTGAGGTTCATTTGATTTACATAATAACTGTGGTCAAAATAAATTAGTCTACTTATAATTCACCAGTCACCAATCACTTGTCGGTCGTGTAAATATACTAGACATGCAGGCACGTCAGTTTATAGCACTAACACACCCTGATGTCCCTCCTTGATTCCTTCCAGCTATGCTAATATTTTGTAAAGTTGCTAATGATCAAATTCCTTGTGGGACAACAAAGAAGGTTGTCTTTTGACAGAACCACACACCTGCCTTCTCTCAAATCAAAGTCCTACATGCCAGACAAAGACGAGAATAAGGCAAGTCTTGTTCACCATTTCTGCCATTCGACTCTAGTTCTGGTTCACTATATCTGCTACAATAACTTCAGACAGGTAAAATAGGAAAATTAAATTAAATTACAATGCATTTCAGTACTCTTTTGTGTTGTTCTGACTTAAATTAGCTTGTTCCTTAATACTTTGTTTAGTTTCTAGAAAGCATCTTTTGCTAATGCTAGGCTTCTTTGGATTCCAGTATCACATTTTCCATCATCTGCTAAAACACTACTTAGATATGTAAATTTCTCTTCTTTGATATAGTCATCTCCAATTATTATTTCACATATCGATTGCATCCTCTTGCTGATAATAGAGTCTGTGTCCTTAGAATGGTAATTTTTCTTTCCCTTTTGTTTTCCCTTACCATCTTCTGTAGGGGTTCCTGTTGTTTATTACACAGCATTTCAGAACTCTTTTCTTTCTCACACAAAATTGTCCTCTTTTTCAATACATTGTTTAGCTTTTAGAATTACATTTGCCATTCTACTATGCCTTTGAATTTCTTTGTCTCATTTTCTGTCTCTAACATTAATCAATTTCTTTCCTTCAGATGTGAATTGCACACAGTGTAAGAGTAATGAACAAGTAAAAATTGAAAACCATCAAATAACATGTGTTGGTAAGTAATAAGTTTAATTGTGTTATAGAATGTGAAGGAAACCCAGAGTGGTAAACATCATCCTGCTGCAACCTCATACAATTTTGTATAATAAGCAAATAGGAACCAAAAAATAATCTTTCATTGATACAGACTATAATGCAGCATTGTGGTCAGAAAGACTGAAGCCAGCTGTGACGCAATATATAACCATTATTATTATCATTATTATTGAGAGAGAGAGCAGTATGCCAACAAAGTGACGTAACACTGCACCGCTAACTATGAGAATGGTTAATCATAATTCCTGTTAGATATCCAATCAACCACAAAGATCCATGTTGATTTTGAGTCAGAAGGTCATGAAAAATATTTTTCTTTCATTCATTCATCAAATTAAGATTGATAAATTTTGTATAAATTTCTAAGATGAAATGTTGTAATTATTTATTTTTCATTAATATTTCTTTCATCTTAATGTTTTGATTTCAGCTTAGGGCAGTTTTTAAAGTGTCATGTCATTTCAAGAAGTAGGTAACTATGGATCTCCATAGCTTCCTTTTCTTTATGATCTATAAACTGCAATGTCTTCTTGGGAAACATAGGGTAGCAATTTCTGTTAGCATTCACTGTGATGTGAAAATTTAGAGTTGTCCTTCTACTAGATGTTACATAATGCAGAGGTAGTGACAGGATCTCCAGCAATTGGTCAGAATATCTTATGGTATTCTGACATTGATGGATTGCCTTTATCTAAGTTTTGGATGTAAGTCCAAAGTCGGCAAAGGGTCACAGGAACTTTGAAGCATCGATACACTTTCCATTCCCAGACTTATTAGACAGACTGTGGCCACCAGTGGAAAGCGGCTATGCCAGTGAAGGCTTTAATCTGGTCAACCAATCAAATATGACCTACTTTACATTTAAACTAAGCGAAGAAGCAAAAAGTTACCAGCTGCTTCATCCAGTCAGTCATCGATCCCTACAGGGTCATTGAACTTCAAGCACCATAGGTTACATTAAGAAAAATCTATTCCCTTCATTTGGATACAGATGAAGTTTTATCCATTCTGCTTATATTGTATTTTCGTAACCACTATTTCTGGAGGTGCCTCAGTAATGAGCTGTCAGCTTGAAGATCGCCACATGCCTCTTGTGCTGATATCACTTTCCTTTGACTAATTTTCTAGTCTTAAGTAAACTAAGCTTTTTCTTGCAGGGGGAAAAAAAAGAAACCTCCTTTCTCTCTTGGTCTGTCCATTGTTCTGTTCATTAACGCTTTTCGTCTCATTCCGAAATATGTTTTTGATTCAACATCTTCTTTCTTTCTGTTCCCCAGTGTCACAATATCATATTGAGCCTTGAAGATGTTGAGTAAATTATGAAGTTATTTTTTGTTTTTCCTGCTACAGATTTATTAAAATATTATATTTAAGAATAGGCCTATAAAATATAGCCTCGAATATATGGTATGATTTCTCAATGATTATTGTTGAAACAGAATCATCTTCAATGTTGGGAAACATAATCATTTCTATTTGTATTGGCTTTTGTCTTGATTGGCTGTTCTTCTAGATCTTTTTGCCTTCATGTGCTTAAAGAGGATTGTTCCTAGTTTAATCCACAACTTTCCTGATGTCATCAGTTATCAACTTAGTATCTATGTCAATGTTTCTCAACCGGTGCACCCTAGGTTAGCTGAAGTGAAGTTTATGTATTATTTTTATATTTTAAAAGAAATCTTTATTTTTAAAAGGTTAGATGCACCAAGTACATGGCTTCCATGTCTAAGTCAAGTCTTTGTCATTTGATATTTTAAACAGAATATTAAATTCTTTAATCTTTAAAAAATAGATAATCCTTTACCTTTTGCCTTCTTCAAGAGATTTAAATCCATCATTATCAGCCTCTCTAAAAAAATAGTAAGTTTTTCATAAATCTCTTTAAATGAAAACTTTACTGCTAATCTGCTTTTGAAATGCAAATGAGACTATGTTTATCACATAAAAGGCCAAACATTCAAAAATTTTCAAGGCACATTAAGCAAAGGTTTCACACAAAATTATTAAATAGACAATGTAATGTCTTAAAAATAGATGCTTATTTCAGGCGACTTGTTTATTATTTTCCGATTTTCAAATTTCTTCACTATTTTTCCATATTAAAATTTAAAGTGCACCCTATAGTTTTAGTCATTCTACAAGTGCACCCTGAATTAATGATGTTTGAGAAGCAGTGATCTATGTTGATAACACAACTGCTTACTTTTATCATAATGGTTAGTGCTTTACTTTTATCTTAATGGTAAGTGCTTACACTAGTATATAGCCTTGAGTATATACCGCTGGATATAGAGCATAATTATTCACATTTTTTTTGTTGAAGCAGAATTATTTTCAATATTGCCTGTTCCTGTTAATTAAAAGAATATATATCTTTCATTTATTATTTTCATTGATTTATTTCTCACTTGTTTTTTTTTTACTTTTTCAGTTAAAATCTGCACATATAAAGAGATTGCGTCGAAAAGTTTAAGTTCTCCAAAGACATTTTCCAGTCTTACCAAGGCAGAATGTAAATTCAGATGTGATGTAGATGTGAATTGTTTCGTGTATTCCTACTTGGCATCCACCCAAACCTGTTATACAAGCAGTACATGGAAATTGACTACAGCACCTGGTTATCAAACATACATAAAAGACTGTGGATGTAAATATTTTAAATAATATTCTTAAATTTTAACAGCATTATGCATAAAACTTACATAACATGAAATTCTACTAGGCATAAAATGGGGGATAAGTTTTGGGCAAAATTGGACCTTCATGCCCACAAAATAGTAGTATCAGAATGACAGTTTTTCCATTGACAGCACTAATATTTTAACTCTGTTCACTACTTAAAATGAGATGATTATTTGTAATAAAACCTTGTTTTTATGGGCACGAATATCTGTGTTGGCCAGTTCTTTTTTATGAAATAATAAACTGATCCTCCCCAACTCATATCCTATCCTTGCTAAAGATGCTGGAAAAATGATCAGTTCCTTGTGCCATTTCAGTAAGTATCTGACTCCTCTAGCTATGCCCTATCATTGCATCATCATGACTCTACAGACGCACAAGTGGAACTCATCCGTTGCTAAAGATGCTGGAAAAATGACCAGTTGCTTGTGCCATTTCATTAAGTACCTGACCCCTCTAGCTATGCCCTATCATTGCATAATCACTTTATAGACCAACAAGTGGAACTTATCCATTGCTAAAGATGCTGGAAAAATGGTCAGTTCCTTGTGCCACTCAAAGAAAAATGAATATATCAAAATATATACATAAGAACACAGTGTATCCTCCATTTCAAGTATTTTCTAGGATTCTTGATACATATATCTTAGGGTTGTAATGGTTTACTCGTCTGCCTTGACCCCACTGCACAAAAATTTTTCTATTCTTTGTTTTTTTTTTTTTTCAGCTCAATGCCCAAGAGGATACTATTCTTTAACTGGCAACCAACCATGCACTAAATGTTCTGTAAACTTTTACCAAAATTTAGTTGGTAGTACTAAATGTCTTGAATGTAGCAGTTCCAGTTTCACAAATAGCACAGGTGCAACTGAGTGCCTCACCTGCACAAGTAAGTACTTTTGATTTCTATTATATAATAGTTATGGTGTTATGATAATGCAGTCTTTGTATGGGAATGGTGTATAAAGTTCTGACATTGAATAAATGTGGTTTGTCATTTGTCTGTATAGATACTTGAATGGAAAATGGTCCACCTTTAAAAACAAAGGATAGTAAAATGATGAACATCAATTAGAGCTACAAAGGTTGAGAAGCTGTGGATCAACCTGATTTAAAACCTCCTGAAGAGGGACATCACATGGAAGAAACACGAAAATGGTCTCCGAAAGGCAAAAGTTTACTGAGCTTGATTGTCATTCAAGATATATTTCTCATCGCAAGTCTGAATGACTGGCTTTTTCAGATTTTTTGGCTACCAAATAATATTAATAATGTTTTAATAGCACAAAATTAATTTCAAGGTACCTGTAATTAATGGGTACATATTTTATTTTCATTATTTTTTTCACCTGGAAGTCATTTTGCTTCCGATATTGAAAAAGAAAAAATCTTAATAGTATATTTGGACTTTTCTTGGGATATAAAAGATGACGCATATGGAAGTGACCATTTCCCGATCCTCCTGGAAAACATCAAACCAATTTGTGAAAATATGTCCTGCTGGAAAATGAACAAAACAAATTTGGACAAATTCAAATGACTTTGTAAAAAAAATTTAACACAAAACAACAATATAGATTTAGCAGAATGCTTTATAGAGATACTAATCACTATAGCAAAGAAATGTATCGCCCAAAATTCAACACGAAATAGAAAAGACAGATCCTGGTTCAATAGTAAATGTTTGCAAGCCAGAATATTACGAAAATTTAACAACGAACCTATAACTGTAAACTTAAACAATTACGAGTTACATAGAGTTATGGCTGATTGAGCAGTGAAAGAAGGCAAAAAAGAATGCTGTCAAAAATATGTCAACAATCTCAGCTCCTCATCAAAAACAAAATCAGTATTTGAAATGGTGAGGAAAATAGCTGAATAAAAGATACCAATTAAGCATCTGTACAAAAATAACAATATCATGACTAACCAAAAAGACATAGTAGAAACTATTTCAAAAAATTTTTCAAGTAAAAATGGAAAACAAAATTTCCTAGTCCTAAAATAAAATAGAGAAAAATACAAACTCAATTTTACATTTAACAATCCAGAAACTACCACAGCCCACTTAGTTTAGTGGAATTAAAATCATGTATAAAAAGATGCCATAACACAGCAGTTGGACCTGATGATGTCCACTACGATATTTCTAAGACAATTACCAGAAGAATCCTTAGAACTTCTTTTAAAAGAATATACAATGATATATAGATAAACAGAAGTTTCCCAGATATTTGGAAACAAACTACCCTAAGTAGTCCCAAAGACCTGGAAAAAACAAGTCTGACTCAGAAAACTACACACCCATTTCACTGACCAGCAGTCTGTATAAAACAATGTAATAAATAATAAATGACACATTGATCTGGTACATACGAGAAAATAAGCTAATTACGGATCTACAATGTGGTTTCAGAAAGAAAAGAAGCATGTTGGTCCACCTAATCTTCTTTGAATAAGGGATGCATTTGTTCAAAAAGAACACTTAACAGCATTTTTCTTTGACTTCAAGAAAGCTTACAATACTGCATAGAAATATAGTATTATGCGGGATCTGCATACCCTTGGCTTGAAAGGCAGACTAGCAAAATTTATAAAGGGGTTTCTTACTAGCAGAAAATTCAAAGTCCAGATTGGATCAACTCTCTCATTTTAGAAAATAAAAACAAAATTGGAAAACAAGAAGACGGAGTGCCGCAAAGCAGAATTTTATCTGTAACACTGTTTGGTATAAAAATAAATAATATGATAAAACATTTAACCTCTGTGGTAGTACTATTGTTCACTATGTACAAGCAGTGGACTTGCCCCAGTTGGCTATTTGACTTGTAACTTGTATTTCCCTTTAGTAGCTGAGTTTTGTTTAGCTGAATAAAGCTTAGTACTTTTACTGGTGTCCTGAGATATGTTTACTCTTACTATTACTACAATTTATTCAACTAAATGCGTAGATAAAATTTAGTATGAAAACAGCATGATAGCCAAAATGCTTGGAAGTCGAACCTTGTTCAACAACAATTGCCAGAGACTACCGCCATTGGCAAACTATCCTACTCAACAATATAGCAATGTCAGTCGCATTACTATCTTTGCCAGATCTGTCATGCATTACAAAAGTGTTATGGTGAAACACACCTATTCTATAGTTATTAGACTCTCGCACCTAATATAAGTAGGAGTAGTAAGAGGAAAAAGGGTCAGTCGATGTTGGACGACAGTAGTCGACAGTTATCTTGAATAGGAAAGTAGTCAGCAACCACAACAAGATTACTCTGCGTAATACCTATTATATCAAGTTCCTAACGTTTGGTACGTGTTTGACGTGTTATTTAGGACCCATTTTATACAAATACAAGCCTCCACTGCAAAATAACTCCACAACAACTTTGGTGACGAGGATTTGCACTCATACAGAGGAAGAAAAAATTCGCTCACCACAATAACTTCGGTGACAAAGTCTCAGATTCACACTAAAAAAAAACAACTTGGCAAAGTTTGTCACAAGCCAAGACGTCAACTCAGTAAACGAAAAAATCTGTCGAGAAAAGAAATATTTTTCTCGATAATACAGTTTGCTCAAATAGGTCACAAATTGCAAATTCGTAGGACCCCCCCTCTACAGTATTTAGACATTGTGTAAATTTTTTCCGAAGATGGAGGAATGCAAAAGTCTATTACGGGAATTCTTTAAATTCCAGTCAGAACAACAGACAAAAATATTAGAGCAACAAACAACATTCCAGATGCAGCTACAGGAGGAAACTTTCAATAGACAAATGCAAAAATGGAACAGATGCATAGGGAGTTTCAAAACAAAATTCTGGAAATAACTGAGAAGAGGAAAGAGAAAAATCTACAAAATGATTCTTTCCCAGAGAATACAATATGGAATTCAATTGAAATATTCACGTACAGAGAAGAGATAACTTTTGCGGAGTATTATAAAAAAATATACGGGCGTGCATAACGAGGACTGCCACTCGTGGTCTGAAGGAAAGAAGGTTAGGCTTCTTTTAAGCAAATTAGGAACTGCTGAGCATAAAAAATTGGTAAACTACATTTTACCGAAAAAAAACTAGCAAGTTGACATTTACCGAGGCGGTAAATATATTAAGTGAATTATTGAGTAAAAAGAAATCTCTGTTCCACAAGAAGTGGAAATGTTTGAATTTGATGAAAGATGACGAACATGACTATATAATGTACGCAGCCAATGTGAATAAGCATTGTAAAGAATTCAAGCTGGCAGAGTTAAGCGACAGACCATTTTAAGTGCTTGGTGTTTGTTCAGGGGCTGGTATCGGAAAGAGACGCAGAGTTGAAAAAATTAATACTGGAAAAATTGGAAAGCGATCCAAGTATTACGGTACAGAAATTGACAGAAGACTGCACAAAATATGTTAGCGTAAAGAAAGATTAAAAAAAGATAGAACAGTCTGGCGTTTCGCATGTAAGGAAAATATGCTACAAAGAAGAAAGTCAGTCTACCAAAAAGAATTCTAAAATTGCGGATTATCAAGCAAAAAGTGAAATACCAGAGAAAAATAAACAAAAACTCCCAAGCAAAAACGCCCTGTTTTGCTTGCGGTGAACTACACTGGTACAGATATTGCGATTTTAGGAATAAAAAATGTTTCAACTGTAAAAGAGTGGGACATAAAAGCACACATTGCAGGTAAAAAAATAAAGACAATAAAATAAGAAAATTAAAGACCAACGAGGTAAAAGATGGAATAACCATCGTTACCGTCAAAATAAGTAATAAAAATATAAAAATTCAACTTGACACTGGTTCGGATCTATCTATCATAAATTTGCATACGTAGAAGAAACCAACTTTAATGAAGGGGGAGAGGGCTTTTCGCAATCTTTTGAGACTATGCCTCCGATCCATCACTTCTGGCCACGTGCAAAAAAGGGCTTCCTTCTCAACTGGGTAAATAAAATAAATGACTGAACTAGTAGCAGTGAGCAGCATGGTTTAAGATGGTAAAAAAAAACTTCGCATAAAATCGCCCAGTCAAATTTTATTACCTTAAAACTTTATATTAAATTTAAAAACATTCATAAGTAGCCTTTCCTTTAGTTTGGTTATTTTAATAGACTTTAAACTATATAAATAGGAATATATATAACTTTTTTTACCTTAAAGCAAAACAATTAAAAGTAAAGTAAAAATAATGCATTTTGTCCTTTAACAACAATATCAGAAAAATATTAAAATAAATATGATAAATAAAATGGTATTATTATTCTTGTCTTGTAAAATAAATTTTGTAGTCAAAAGGCGTAAAAAAGGAGACCTTTCTAAAAAAACAAAAAATAATAATTAAAATATTGACATTATCTGCATGTAATAAATTTATTATTGTTATTTTTTTCTTTAATTCTAATGAGTAAAAAAAATACTTACAGTTCACCAATTGGTAACTAATGTAGTTAAAATAATCATTTATTCTTTAACTTCAGAAACAAAAGCGTGAAGAAATTTGTTTGTTTTGTTTTTTTAACTTTTAATGAAAATGTTCGATAAAGTTTTAATAGAGAAATGTTAATGAACCTTTCTCTATTAAAATTTTATTCAAATTTATTATTCAAACTTAAACTTTTAATAGAAAAATGTTGACTTATGCTAATTTTTTATCATGGTTAAAAACTTGAGAAAAATAAACTTTAATTTCGTTGACGTTATGTTTTCACTCATACTAACAATGTTTTTTTTAGCGATATCAAAAATAAATATCAAATTAAGTAATGACATTGAATTTATGAAAAAAAAACAAACATTTTTAATTCATTTTGTAATAAAAATAGTTTTCTTTGCATCTTTGAAGAAACTAAATTAAATTCTGTTCAAATTTGTTAAACGTTTTGTTTTGCTTCTTAAAATAACACAAATAACTCAAAAAGAATTGCATTTTAACAATAAATAATTATTTAAACTTTAATCAAAAAATGTTGAACAAACTTTAAGAGGGAAAATGCCAAAAATGAATTAAACTTTAATTTAAAAATGTTAGGGCTTTAAACTTAAGTAAATCTTTTTGTGCGAGTAAATTTAAGCACCAAAGTTTACTATTTACAATTTAAATATAAATAATGTATGGACTCAAACTAAAATAATCAAATATACTTACTTCAAATAAATAAGTTAAATGATATTCCAACCAAAGGTAAAATTAAAAGATTCCTTTGAATTTCTCAAGCCAACAACATAAGAGTACACAGTACGCAGCAGTTCGCTCAAACTGAAACTAAAACAATCTAATTGTCAGCCAGCCTCCAGTCTATAGAGGTCGTGTCTTTATGCAGAGGCCTGTTAATATAGAACGCCATGATTTGAGTATATCGAAAGGTGTACAGACTTCGATGTGGCTATAAAAAATAAATTGATACCATAACTTGAAAAAAAAAGAAAAAGTCAATTAAATAAAGAGTTGATACCATTTGATTTAGGTAGGAAAAAAAATGAAACATTTTTATGAAATATAAAAATGTCTCGGTTTTAAATGAACCACAAAGGCTTGATAAACAAATCAAAATGCCAGATCTATCATCCAGTACACAAACTCTTTATGTAGATTGACCCTAGCTCTCCACATTTCACTATCTTTTATACCTCTAAGCAATGTCAGTCCAATTACTATCTTTGCCAGATCGGACATGCATTACAAAAGTTCAGTAATTTGTTCTGCGTCATGTATATCTCCTGTATGTGTGAAATTCTACAATTTCATTCTTCCCATTATGTGTCCCTGAAATTCAAACTCTTTCTTTGAAATGATATGAGTTTTCTTATTGCACCCAGTTTTCCTTCAAACATCCTTCTTATTCATATATTCAGTTCATGGTATTCTCAGAATCCTTCTGTAGGAGCAAATTTCTCTGACCTCATCTGTGAGGAATTTGTCTGACATTCATTACTGCACCCTGTCTGAGGTGATTAAGCCAATGCTATAAACTTCAATAATTCAAATTTGGTTTGAAAAAAATTGTCAAAATTTAAAGATTCGATATCAAAACAAATGCTGAGTTATAAATTTTAGAAAGTATGAATGTACTTTATTGAAGTTATATGATGTATTGTAAAAAACTGCTGTTTGGAGTTTTTACTCAAAAGTAAATAATCACATTTTACTTCAATAAAAAGGTAATAAAATCATCAAAAATTGATCAACACCTATAATAGAACAAATAACATATGAATAAATGATAAGTCATATAAGAACATAACATAAGGCTTTGAATCTTTTACATTTTAATATAGTGACCCTTCTCATTAACAAATAATAATCTATTATCTATTGATTTTGTTAATATTTTACTTCAGCAGGTTCAATTTCCAACATGGTAGTTTTAATTGTTTCCCATAGGTCTGCTTTGCTATTATATTGTTTGCCACCTTCATATAATTTCATCTTCCCAATTGACCATAGGTTTTCACTCGGATTCAGATCAGTACTTGATTTTGGCCATTCCATCATCTTCTCTTCCGTAAATCCTTTATACTCAAAGAATTCACAGATAAGCTTAGATACGTGGGAAGGGCATTGTTATGCGTAAATAGACACTTCAATATTTAGTACTGTTCAGTTTAACTCCTTCATCAACATTGAATGGGCTAATAATGGTTTGGTTAACAATTCCAGCTTATATTGTCTACTTGTTGCCTTTTTTTAACTGTAGGCATGTCTGAATTGAATAAAATCGATCCTTTGACTCATCCATCAGGTCTATCACATGTCATTCAAAATTCATCTTTAGAAAAGTCAATTTCCATGGATTACTTGGCCGAATTTTGGTACCTTAAAATATGTGCTTTAGTGAGAGGAGTTTACCTCAGATGTTTTTTTACAGATCTTCATTCACAAAGTATTCTACACCTTTTGTCCTTCTTGACTCCCTCAGTTCCCGCCTTTTCATGTATCTGAGTGCTGGTCAAAAAGTGTTATTTTTTGCTAAAACTTCATTTTAGTTTACGTTCATCTCGAGGAAGCAAGTTCTTAAAACCTTTTCCTTTGCTTCATGTTCTCAACTTAGTTATAATTTCAACAGCCTTCTTTATCATTTGATGATCTCTGCAAAGCTCCTTTGATATCTCTAATGTGGACATTCTCTCAATCAATAACTTTGTTATTTTCAGTTTTTCAGCAGTTGTTACGGCCTACCCTTTACCCATGTTTCAACGTATATTATGGACAAAAAGAAAAATAGTTTTATTAGATTTCAGAGGCATTAAGCTAATATTAGTTTCATCTGCATACTAATTTCAGTCAGTTCCTTTTTGTAAATTCGAAATATCTCAAAAAGTAACCGTTAAAAATGGCAGAAAATTTAGTTAAATAATTTACTAATGGTGGAAATGGATGGGTTTAAATTTGAGAAATATTGATTCAGAACTTTTTGAGTTATTGAGGTTCATTTTATTTACATAATAACTGTGGTCAAAATAAATTAGTCTACTTATAATTCACCAGTCACCAATCACTTGCCGGTCGTGTAAATATACTAGACCTGCAGGCACCTCAGTTTATAGCATTAACACACCCGGATGTCCCTCCTTGATTCCGTCCAACTATGCCAAATATTATGTAAAGTTGCTAATGATCAAACTCCTTGTGGGACAACAAGGAAGGTTCTCCTTTGACAGAACCACACACCTGCCTTCTCTCAAATCAAAGTCCTACATGCCAGACAAAAATGAGAATAAGGCAAGTCTTGTTCACCATTTCTGCCATTCAACTCAGGTTTGGTTCACTATTACTGCTACAATAACATCAGACAGGCAAAATACGGAAATTAAATTACAATGCATTTCAGTACACTTTTGTTTTGTTCTCAGTGAAATTAGCTTGTTCCTTAATATTTTGTTTAGTTTCTAGAAAGCATCTTTTGCTAATGCTAGGCTTCTTTGGATTTCAGTATCACATTTTCCATCATCTGTTAAAACACTACTTAGATATGTAAATTTCTCTTCTTTGATATAGTCATCACCAATTATTATTTCACATATCGATTGCATCCTCTTGCTGATGATAGAGTCTGTGTCCTTATAATGTTAATTTTTCTTTCCCTTTTGTTTTCCCTTACTATCTTCTGTAGGAGTTCCTGTTGTTTATTACACAGCATTTCAGAACTCTTTTCTTTCCTTTCTCACAGAAAATTGTCCTCTTTTTCAATACATTGTTTAGCTTTTAGAATTACATTTGCCATTCTACTATGCCTTTGAATTTCTTTGTCTCATTTTCTGTCTCTAACATTAATCAATTTCTTTCCTTCAGATGTGAATTGCACACAGTGTAAGAGTAATGAACAAGTAAAAATTGAAAACCATCAAATAACATGTGTTGGTAAGTAATAAGTTTAATTGTGTTATAGAATGTGAAGGAAACCCAGAGTGGTAAACATCATCCTGCTGCAACCTCATACAATTTTGTATAATAAGCAAATAAGAACCAAAAAATAATCTTTCATTGACACAGACTATAATGCAGCATTGTGGTCAGAAAGACTGAAGCCAGCTGTGACGCAATATATAACCATTATTATTATCATTATTATTGAGAGAGAGAGAGCAGTATGCCAACAAAGTGACGTAACACTGCACCGCTAACTATGAGAATGGTTAATCATAATTCCTGTTAGATATCCAATCAACCACAAAGATCCATGTTGATTTTGAGTCAGAGGTCATGAAAAATATTTTTCTTTCATTTATTCATCAAATTAAGATTGATAAATTTTGTATAAATTTCTAAGATGAAATGTTGTAATTATTTATTTTTCATTAATATTTCTTTCATCTTAATGTTTTGATTTCAGCTTAGGGCAGTTTTTAAAGTGTCATGTCATTTCAAGAAGTAGGTAACTATGGCTCTCCATAGCTTCCTTTTCTTTATCGTCTATAAACTGCAATGTCTTCTTGGGAAAGATAGGGTAGCAATTTCTGTTAGCATTCACTGTGATGTGGAAATTTAGTGTTGTCCTTCTACTAGATGTTACATAATGCAGAGGTAGTGACAGGATCTCCAGCAATTGGTCAGAATATCTTGTGGTATTCTGACATTGATGGATTGCCTTTGTCTAAGTTTTGGATGTAAGTCCAAAGTCGGTAAAGGGTCACAAGAACTTTGAAGCATCGATACACTTTCCATTCCCAGACTCATTAGACAGACTGTGGCCACCAGTGGAAAGAGGCTATGCCAGTGAAGGCTTTAACCTGATCAACCAATCAAATATGACCTACATTACATTGAAACTAAGCAAAGAAGCAAAAAGTTACCAGCAGCTTCATCCAGTCAGTCATCAATCCCACCAGGGTCATTGAACTTCAAACAGCATAGGTTACATTAAGAAAAATCTATTCCCTTCATTTGGATACAGATGAAGTTTTATCCATTCTGCTTATATTGTATTTTCGTAACCACTATTTCTGGAGGTGCCTCAGTAATGAGCTGTCAGCTTGAAGATCGCCACATGCCTCTTGTGCTGATATCACTTTCCTTTGACTAATTTTCTAGTCTTAAGTAAACTAAGCTTTTTCTTGCAGGGAAAAAAAAAAAGAAACCTCCTTTCTCTCTTGGTCTGTCCATTGTTCTGTTCATTAACACTTTTCGTCTCATTCCGAAATAGTTTTTTGATTCAACATCTTCTTTCTTTCTGTTCCCCAGTGTCACAATATCATATTGAGCCTTGAAGATGTTGAGTAAATTATGAAGCTATTCTTTGTTTTTCCTGCTAAAGATTTATTAAAATATTATATTTAAGAATAGGCCTATAAAATATAGCCTTGAATATATGGTATGATTTCTCAATGATTATTGTTGAAACAGAATCATCTTCAATGTTGGGAAACATAATCATTTCTATTTGTATTGGCTTTTGTCTTGATTGGCTGTTCTTCTAGATCTTTTTGCCTTCATGTGCTTAAAGAGGATTGTTCCTAGTTTAATCAACAACTTCCTGATGTCATCAGTTATCAACTTAGTATCTATGTCAATGTTTCTCAACCGGTGCACCCTAGGTTAGCTAAAGAGCAATTTATGTATTATTTTTATATTTAAATAAAAATCTTTATTTTTAAAAGGTTAGAGGCACCAACTACATGGTTTTCATGTCTAAGTCTTTGTTATTTGATATTTTGAACAAAATATTAAATTCTTTAATCTTTAAAAAGTAGATAATCCTTTACCTTTTGCCTTCTTCAAGACATTTAAATCCGTCATTATCAGCCTTTCTAAAAAAATAGTAAGTTTTTCATATATCTCTTTAAATGAAAACTTTACTGCTAATCTGCTTTTGAAATGCAAACAAGACTATGTTTATCACATAAAAGGCTAAACATTCAAAAATTTTCAAAGCACATTAAGCAAAGGTTTCACACAAAATTACTTAAATAGACAATGTAATGTCTTAAAAATAGATGCTTATTTCAGGCGACTTGTTTATTATTTTCCGATTTTCAAATTTCTTCACTAATTTTCCATATTAAAATTTAAAGTGCACCCTATAGTTTTAGTCATTCTACAAGTGCACCCTGAATTAATGATGTTTGAGAAGCAGTGATCTATGTTGATAACACAACTGCTTACTTTTATCATAATGGTTAGTGCTTTACTTTTATCTTAATGGTAAGTGCTTACACTAGTATATAGCCTTGAGTATATACCGTTGGATATAGAGCATAATTATTCACATTTTTTTTGTTGAAGCAGAATTATTTTCAATATTGCAAAATATGATTGTCTGTTCCTGTTAATTAAAAGAATATATATCTTTCGTTTATTATTTTCATTGATTTATTTCTCACTTGTTTTTTTTTTTTATTTTTCAGTTAAAATCTGCACATATAAAGAGATTGCGTCGAAAAGTTTAAGTTCTCCAAAGACATTTTCCAGTCTTACCAAGGCAGAATGTAAATTCAGATGTGATGTAGATGTGAATTGTTTCGTGTATTCCTACTTGGCATCCACCCAAACCTGTTATACAAGCAGTACATGGAAATTGACTACAGCACCTGGTTATCAAACATACATAAAAGACTGTGGATGTAAATATTTTAAATAATATTCTTAAATTTTAACAGCATTATGCATAAAACTTACATAACATGAAATTCTACTAGGCATAAAATGGGGGATAAGTTTTGGGCAAAATTGGACCTTCATGCCCACAAAATAGTAGTATCAGAATGACAGTTTTTCCATTGACAGCACTAATATTTTAACTCTGTTCACTGCTTAAAATGAGATGATTAGATTTGTAATAAAACCTTGTTTTTGTGGGCACAAATATCTGTGTTGGCCAGTTCTTTTTTATGAAATAATAAACTGATCCTCCCCAACTCATATCCTACACTTGCTAAAGATGCTGGAAAAATGATCAGTTCCTTGTGCCATTTCAGTAAGTACCTGACCCCTCTAGCTATGCCCTATCATTGCATCATCATGACTCTAGAGACAAACAAGTGGAACTCATCCGTTGCTAAAGATGCTGGAAAAATGATCAGTTCCTTGTGCCATTTCAGTAAGTACCTGACTCCTCTAGCTATGCCCTATCATTGCATAATCATGACTCTACAGACACACAAGTGGAACTCATCCGTTGCTAAAGATGCTGGATAAATGACCAGTTCCTTGTGCCATTTCAGTAAGTACCTGACCCCTCTAGCTATGCCCTATCATTGCATCATCATGACTCTACAGACGCACAAGTGGAACTCATCCGTTGCTAAAGATGCTGGAAAAATGGCCAGTTCCTTGTGCCATTTCAGTAAGTACCTGACCCCTCAAGCTATGCCCTATCATTGCATAATCATGACTATACAGACGCACAAGTGGAACTCATCCGTTGCTAAAGATGCTGGAAAAATGGCCAGTTCCTAGTGCCACTCCAGGAAAAATGTATATATCAAAATATCTACATAAAAACACAGTGTATCCTCCATTTCAAGTATTTGCTAGGACTCTTGATACATATATCTTAGGGTTTTAATGGTTTACTCGTCTGTCTTGCCCCCACTGCACAAAAATTCTTCTATTCTTTGTTTTTTTTATTTTCAGCTCAATGCCCAAGAGGATACTATTCTTTAACTGGGAACCAACCATGCACTAAATGTCCTGTAAACTTTTACCAAACTTTAGTTGGTAGTACTAAATGTCTTGAATGTAGCAGTTCCAGTTTCACAAATGGCACAGGTGCAACTGAGTGCCTCACCTGCACAAGTAAGTACTTTTGATTTCTATTATATAATAGTTATGGTATTATGATAATGCAGTCTTTGTATAGTAATGGTGTATAAAGTTCTGACATTGAATAAATGTGGTTTGTCATTTGTCTGTATAGATACTTGAATGGAAAATGGTCCACCTTTAAAAACAAGGAATAGTAAAATGATGAACATCAATTAGAGCTACAAAGGTTGAGAAGCTGTGGATCACCCTGATTTAAAACCTCCTGAAGAGGGACATCACATGGAAGAAACACGAAAATGGTCTCCGAATGGCAAAAGTTTACTGAGCTTGATTGTCATTCAAGATATATTTCTCATCGCAAGTCTGAATGACTGGCTTTTTCAGATTTTTTGGCTACCAAATAATATTAATAATGTTTTAATAGCACAAAATTAATTTCAAGGTACCTGTAATTAATGGGTACATATTTTATTTTCATTATTTTTTTCACCTGGAAGTCTTTGCTGGAAAGCCAATGCTATAAGCTTCAATAATTCAAATTTGGCTTGAAAAAAATTGTCATAATTTAAAGATTCGATATCAAAACAAATGCTGAGTTATAAATTTTAGAAAGTATCAATGCATTTCATTGAAGTTATTTGATGTATTGTAAAAAATTGCCGTCTGAAGTTATTACTCAAAAGTAAATAATCACATTTTACTTGAATAAAAAGGTAATAAAATCATCAAAAATTGATCAACACCTATAATAGAACAAATAACATATGAATAAATGATAAGTCATATAAGAACATAAGATAAGGCTTTGAATCTTTTACATTTTAACATAGTGACCCTTCTCATTAACAGACAATAATCTATTATCTATTGATTTTGTTAATTTTTTACTTCAGCAGGTTCAATTTCCAACATGGTAGTTTTAATTGTTTCCCATAGGTCTGCTTTGCTATTATATTGTTTGCCACCTTCATATAATTTCATCTTCCCAATTGACCATAGGTTTTCACTCGGATTCAGATCAGTACTTGATTTTGGCCATTCCATCATCATCTCTCTTGTAAATCTTTTATACCCACAGAATTCACTGGTAAGATTAGATACATGAGAAGGACATTGTTATGCATAAATAGACACTTCACTTTGATCTGCGAGACTGGGGCTTGTACAATGCAAAGAAAATCTTGTTCATAAAATTGCAATATTTAGTACTGTTCAATTTAACTCCTTCATCAACATTGAATCGGCTAATAATGGTTTGGTTGATGATTCCAGCTTATATTATCTACTTGTTGCCTTTTTTTTAACTGTAGGCATGTCTGAATTGGATAAAATCCATCCTTTGACTCATCCATCAGGTCTATCACATGTCATTCAAAATTCATCTTTAGAACAGTCCAATTTCCATGGATTACTTGGCCGAATTTTGATACCTTAAAATATGTGCTTTAGTGAGAGGAGTTTACCTCAGATGTTTTTTTACAGATCTTCATTCACAAAGTATTCTACACCTTTTGTCCTTCTTGACTCCCTCAGTTCCCGCCTTTTCATGTATCTGAGTGCTGGTCAAAAGTGTTATGTTTTGCTATAACTTCATTTTAGTTTACGTTCATCTCGAGGAAGCAAGTTCTTAAAACCTTTTCCTTTGCTTCATGTTCTCAACTTAGTTATACTTTCAACAGCCTTCTTTATCATTTGATGATCTCTGCAAAGCTCCTTTGATATCTCTAATGTGGACATTCTCTCAATCAATGACTTTGTTATTTTCAGTTTTTCAGCAGTTGTTACGGCCTACCCTTTACCCATGTTTCAACATATATTATGGACAAAAAGAAAAATAGTTTTTATTAGATTTCAGAGGCCTTAAGCTAATATTAGTTTCATCTGCATACTAATTTCAGTCAGTTCCTTTTTGTAAATTCCAAATATCTCAAAAAGTAACCATTAAAAATGGCAGAAAATTTAGTTAAATAATTTACTAATGGTCGAAATGGATGAGTTTAAATTTGAGAAATATTGTTTCAGAACTTTTTGAGTTATTGAGGTTCATTTGATTTACATAATAACTGTGGTCAAAATAAATTAGTCTACTTATAATTCACCAGTCACCAATCACTTGTCGGTCGTGTAAATATACTAGACCTGCAGGCACGTCAGTTCATAGCACTAACACACCTGGATGTCCCTCCTTGATTCCATCCAATTATGCTAATATTAAGTAAAGTTGCTAATGATCAAATTCCTTGTGGGACAACAAAGAAGGTTCTCCTTTGACAGAATGACACACCTGCCTTCTCTCAAATCAAAGTCCTACATGCCAGACAAAGATGAGAATAAGGCGAGTGTTGTTCACCATTCCTGCCATTCGACTCTGGTTCTGGTTCACTATATCTGCTACAATAACTTCAGACAGGCAAAGTAGGAAAATTAAATTAAATTACAATGCATTTCAGTACTCTTTTATTTTGTTCTCAGTGAAATTAGCTTGTTCCTTAATACTTTGTTTAGTTTCTAGAAAGCATCTAGGCTTCTTTGGATTTCAGTATCACATTTTCCATCATCTGTTAAAACACTACTGAGATATGTAAATTTCTCTTCTTTGATATAGTCATCTCCAATTATTATTTCACATATCGATTGCATCCTCTTGCTGATGATAGAGTCTGTGTCCTCATAATGGTAATTTTTCTTTCCCTTTTGTTTTCCCTTACTATCTTCTGTAGGAGTTCCTGTTGTTTATTACACAGCATTTCAGAACTCTTTTCTTTCTCACACAAAATTGTCCTCTTTTTCAATACATTGTTTAGCTTTTAGAATTACATTTGCCATTCTACTATGCCTTTGAATTTCTTTGTCTCATTTTCTGTCTCTAACATTAATCAATTTCTTTCCTTCAGATGTGAATTGCACACAGTGTAAGAGTAATGAACAAGTAAAAATTGAAAACCATCAAATAACATGTGTTGGTAAGTAATAAGTTTAATTGTGTTATAGAATGTGAAGGAAACCTAGAGTGGTAAACATCATCCTGCTGCAACCTCATACAATTTTGTATAATAAGCAAATAAGAACGAAAAAATAATCTTTCATTGATGCAGTCTATAATGCAGCATTGTGGTCAGAAAGACTGAAGCCAGCTGTGACGCAATATATAACAATTATTATTATCATTATTATTGAGAGAGAGAGAGCTGTATGCAAGCAAAGTGACGTAACACTGCACCGCTAACTATGAGAATGGTTAATCATAATTCCTGTTAGATATCCAATCAACCACAAAGATCCATGTTGATTTTGAGTCAGAAGGTCATGAAAAATATTTTTCTTTCATTTATTCATCAAATTAAGATTGATAAATTTTGTATAAATTTCTAAGATGAAGTGTTGTAATTATTTATTTTTCATTAATATTTCTTTCATCTTAATGTTTTGATTTCAGCTTAGGGCAGTTTTTAAAGTATCATGTCATTTCAAGAAGTAGGTAACTATGGCTCTCCATAGCTTCCTTTTCTTTATGGTCTATAAACTGCAATGCCTTCTTGGGAATGATAGGGTAGCAATTTCTGATAGCATTCACTGTGATTTGGAAATTTAGTGTTGTCCTTCTACTAGATGTTACATAATGCAGAGGTAGTGACATGATCTCCAGCAATTGGTCAGAATATCTTGTAGTATTCTGACATTGATCGATTGCCTTTATCTAAGTTTTGGATGTAAGTCCAAAGTCGGCAAAGGGTCACAGGAACTTTGAAGCATCGATACACTTTCCATTCCCAGACTTATTAGACAGACTGTGGCCACCAGTGGAAAGCGGCTATGCCAGTGAAGGCTTTAATCTGGTCAACCAATCAAATATGACCTACTTTACATTTAAACTAAGCGAAGAAGCAAAAAGTTACCAGCTGCTTCATCCAGTCAGTCATCGATCCCTACAGGGTCATTGAACTTCAAGCACCATAGGTTACATTAAGAAAAATCTATTCCCTTCATTTGGATACAGATGAAGTTTTATCCATTCTGCTTATATTGTATTTTCGTAACCACTATTTCTGGAGGTGCCTCAGTAATGAGCTGTCAGCTTGAAGATCGCCACATGCCTCTTGTGCTGATATCACTTTCCTTTGACTAATTTTCTAGTCTTAAGTAAACTAAGCTTTTTCTTGCAGGGGGAAAAAAAGAAACCTCCTTTCTCTCTTGGTCTGTCCATTGTTCTGTTCATTAACGCTTTTCGTCTCATTCCGAAATATGTTTTTGATTCAACATCTTTCTTTCTGTTCCCCAGTGTCACAATATCATATTCAGCCTTGAAGATGTTGAGTAAATTATGAAGTTATTCTTTGTTTTTCCTGCTAAAGATTTATTAAAATATTATATTTAAGAATAGGCCTATAAAATATAGCCTCGAATATATGGTATGATTTCTCAATGATTATTGTTGAAACAGAATCATCTTCAATGTTGGGAAACATAATCATTTCTATTTGTATTGGCTTTTGTCTTGATTGGCTGTTCTTCTAGATCTTTTTGCCTTCATGTGCTTAAAGAGGATTGTTCCTAGTTTAATCAACAACTTCCTGATGTCATCAGTTATCAACTTAGTATCTATGTCAATGTTTCTCAACCGGTGCACCCTAGGTTAGCTGAAGTGAAGTTTATGTATTATTTTTATATTTTAAAAGAAATCTTTATTTTTAAAAGGTTAGATGCACCAAGTACATGGCTTCCATGTCTAAGTCAAGTCTTTGTCATTTGATATTTTAAACAGAATATTAAATTCTTTAATCTTTAAAAAGTAGATAATCCTTTACCTTTTGCCTTCTTCAAGAGATTTAAATCCATCATTATCAGCCTCTCTAAAAAAATAGTAAGTTTTTCATAAATCTCTTTAAATGAAAACTTTACTGCTAATCTGCTTTTGAAATGCAAATGAGACTATGTTTATCACATAAAAGGCCAAACATTCAAAAATTTTCAAGGCACATTAAGCAAAGGTTTCACACAAAATTACTTAAATAGACAATGTAATGTCTTAAAAATAGATGCTTATTTCAGGCGACTTGTTTATTATTTTCCGATTTTCAAATTTCTTCACTAATTTTCCATATTAAAATTTAAAGTGCACCCTATAGTTTTAGTCATTCTACAAGTGCCCCCTGAATTAATGATGTTTGAGAAGCAGTGATCTATGTTGATAACACAACTGCTTACTTTTATCATAATGGTTAGTGCTTTACTTTTATCTTAATGGTAAGTGCTTACACTAGTATATAGCCTTGAGTATATACCGTTGGATATAGAGCATAATTATTCACATTTTTTTTGTTGAAGCAGAATTATTTTCAATATTGCAAAATATGATTGTCTGTTCCTGTTAATTAAAAGAATATATATCTTTCGTTTATTATTTTCATTGATTTATTTCTCACTTGTTTTTTTTTTTTATTTTTCAGTTAAAATCTGCACATATAAAGAGATTGCGTCGAAAAGTTTAAGTTCTCCAAAGACATTTTCCAGTCTTACCAAGGCAGAATGTAAATTCAGATGTGATGTAGATGTGAATTGTTTCGTGTATTCCTACTTGGCATCCACCCAAACCTGTTATACAAGCAGTACATGGAAATTGACTACAGCACCTGGTTATCAAACATACATAAAAGACTGTGGATGTAAATATTTTAAATAATATTCTTAAATTTTAACAGCATTATGCATAAAACTTACATAACATGAAATTCTACTAGGCATAAAATGGGGGATAAGTTTTGGGCAAAATTGGACCTTCATGCCCACAAAATAGTAGTATCAGAATGACAGTTTTTCCATTGACAGCACTAATATTTTAACTCTGTTCACTGCTTAAAATGAGATGATTAGATTTGTAATAAAACCTTGTTTTTGTGGGCACAAATATCTGTGTTGGCCAGTTCTTTTTTATGAAATAATAAACTGATCCTCCCCAACTCATATCCTACACTTGCTAAAGATGCTGGAAAAATGATCAGTTCCTTGTGCCATTTCAGTAAGTATCTGACTCCTCTAGCTATGCCCTATCATTGCATCATCATGACTCTACAGACGCACAAGTGGAACTCATCCGTTGCTAAAGATGCTGGAAAAATGACCAGTTGCTTGTGCCATTTCATTAAGTACCTGACCCCTCTAGCTATGCCCTATCATTGCATAATCATGACTATACGGACGCACAAGTGGAACTCATCCGTTGCTAAAGATGCTGGAAAAATGGCCAGTTCCTTGTGCTACTCCTGTAAGATCTGACCCCTCTAGCTATGCCCTATCATTGCATAATCACTTTATAGACCAACAAGTGGAACTTATCCATTGCTAAAGATGCTGGAAAAATGGTCAGTTCCTTGTGCCACTCAAGGAAAAATGAATATATCAAAATATATACATAAAAACACACTGTATCGTCCATTTCAAGTATTTTCTAGGATTCTTGATACATATATCTTAGGGTTGTAATGGTTTACTCGTCTGCCTTGACCCCACTGCACAAAAATTTTTCTATTCTTTGTTTTTTTTTTGTTTTTTTTGTTTTTTCAGCTCAATGCCCAAGAGGATACTATTCTTTAACTGGCAACCAACCATGCACTAAATGTTCTGTAAACTTTTACCAAAATTTAGTTGGTAGTACTAAATGTCTTGAATGTAGCAGTTCCAGTTTCACAAATAGCACAGGTGCAACTGAGTGCCTCACCTGCACAAGTAAGTACTTTTGATTTCTATTATATAATAGTTATGGTGTTATGATAATGCAGTCTTTGTATAGGAATGGTGTATAAAGTTCTGACATTGAATAAATGTGGTTTGTCATTTGTCTGTATAGATACTTGAATGGAAAATGGTCCACCTTTAAAAACAAGGAATAGTAAAATGATGAACATCAATTAGAGCTACAAAGGTTGAGAAGCTGTGGATCACCCTGATTTAAAACCTCCTGAAGAGGGACATCACATGGAAGAAACACGAAAATGGTCTCCGAAAGGCAAAAGTTTACTGAGCTTGATTGTCATTCAAGATATATTTCTCATCGCAAGTCTGAATGACTGGCTTTTTCAGATTTTTTGGCTACCAAATAATATTAATAATGTTTTAATAGCACAAAATTAATTTCAAGGTAGCTGTAATTAATGGGTACATATTTTATTTTCATTATTTTTTTCACCTGGAAGTCATTTTGCTTCCGATATTGAAAAAGAAAAAATCTTAATAGTATATTTGGACTTTTCTTGGGATATAAAAGATGACGCATATGGAAGTGACCATTTCCCGATCCTCCTGGAAAACATCAAACCAATTTGTGAAAATATGTCCTGCTGGAAAATGAACAAAACAAATTTGGACAAATTCAAATGACTTTGTAAAAAAAATTTAACACAAAACAACAATATAGATTTAGCAGAATGCTTTATAGAGATACTAATCACTATAGCAAAGAAATGTATCGCCCAAAATTCAACACGAAATAGAAAAGACAGATCCTGGTTCAATAGTAAATGTTTGCAAGCCAGAATATTACGAAAATTTAACAACGAACCTATAACTGTAAACTTAAACAATTACGAGTTACATAGAGTTATGGCTGATTGAGCAGTGAAAGAAGGCAAAAAAGAATGCTGTCAAAAATATGTCAACAATCTCAGCTCCTCATCAAAAACAAAATCAGTATTTGAAATGGTGAGGAAAATAGCTGAATAAAAGATACCAATTAAGCATCTGTACAAAAATAACAATATCATGACTAACCAAAAAGACATAGTAGAAAGTATTTCAAAAAATTAAAAAAAAAAAAAGGGAAAACAAAATTTCCTAGTCCTAAAATAAAATAGAGAAAAATACAAACTCAATTTTACATTTAACAATCCAGAAACTACCACAGCCCACTTAGTTTAGTGGAATTAAAATCATGTATAAAAAGATGCCATAACACAGCAGTTGGACCTGATGATGTCCACTACGATATTTCTAAGACAATTACCAGAAGAATCCTTAGAACTTCTTTTAAAAGAATATACAATGATATATAGATAAACAGAAGTTTCCCAGATATTTGGAAACAAACTACCCTAAGTAGTCCCAAAGACCTGGAAAAAACAAGTCTGACTCAGAAAACTACACACCCATTTCACTGACCAGCAGTCTGTATAAAACAATGTAATAAATAATAAATGACACATTGATCTGGTACATACGAGAAAATAAGCTAATTACGGATCTACAATGTGGTTTCAGAAAGAAAAGAAGCATGTTGGTCCACCTAATCTTCTTTGAATAAGGGATGCATTTGTTCAAAAAGAACACTTAACAGCATTTTTCTTTGACTTCAAGAAAGCTTACAATACTACATAGAAATATAGTATTATGCGGGATCTGCATACCCTTGGCTTGAAAGGCAGACTAGCAAAATTTATAAAGGGGTTTCTTACTAGCAGAAAATTCAAAGTCCAGATTGGATCAACTCTCTCATTTTAGAAAATAAAAACAAAATTGGAAAACAAGAAGACGGAGTGCCGCAAAGCAGAATTTTATCTGTAACACTGTTTGGTATAAAAATAAATAATATGATAAAACATTTAACCTCTGTGGTAGTACTATTGTTCACTATGTACAAGCAGTGGACTTGCCCCAGTTGGCTATTTGACTTGTAACTTGTATTTTCCTTTAGTAGCTGAGTTTTGTTTAGCTGAATAAAGCTTAGCACTTTTACTGGTGTCCTGAGCTATGTTTACTCTTACTATTACTACAATTTATTCAACTAAATGCGTAGATAAAATTTAGTATGAAAACAGCATGATAGCCAAAATGCTTGGAAGTCGAACCTTGTTCAACAACAATTGCCAGAGACTACCGCCATTGGCAAACTATCCTACTCAACAATATAGCAATGTCAGTCGCATTACTATCTTTGCCAGATCTGTCATGCATTACAAAAGTGTTATGGTGAAACACACCTATTCTATAGTTATTAGACTCTCGCACCTAATATAAGTAGGAGTAGTAAGAGGAAAAAGGGTCAGTCGATGTTGGACGACAGTAGTCGACAGTTATCTCGAATAGGAAAGTAGTCAGCAACCACAACAAGATTACTCTGCGTAATACCTATTATATCAAGTTCCTAACGTTTGGTACATCAAACTTATTTAGGACCCATTTTATACAAATACAAGCCTCCACTACAAAATAACTCCACAACAACTTTGGTGACGAGGATTTGCACTCATACAGAGGAAGAAAAAATTCGCTCACCACAATAACTTCGGTGACAAAGTCTCAGATTCACACTAAAAAAAAAACAACTTGGCAAAGTTTGTCACAAGCCAAGACATCAACTCAGTAAACGAAAAAATCTGTCGAGAAAAGAAATATTTTTCTCGATAATACAGTTTGCTCAAATAGGTCACAAATTGCAAATTCGTAGGACCCCCCCTCTACAGTATTTAGACATTGTGTAAATTTTTTCCGAAGATGGAGGAATGCAAAAGTCTATTACGGGAATTCTTTAAATTCCAGTCAGAACAACAGACAAATATATTAGAGCAACAAACAACATTCCAGATGCAGCTACAGGAGGAAACTTTCAATAGACAAATGCAAAAATGGAACAGATGCATAGGGAGTTTCAAAACAAAATTCTGGAAATAACTGAGAAGAGGAAAGAGAAAAATCTACAAAATGATTCTTTCCCAGAGAATACAATATGGAATTCAATTGAAATATTCACGTACAGAGAAGAGATAACTTTTGCGGAGTATTATAAAAAAATATACGGGCGTGCATAACGAGGACTGCCACTCGTGGTCTGAAGGAAAGAAGGTTAGGCTTCTTTTAAGCAAATTAGGAACTGCTGAGCATAAAAAATTGGTAAACTACATTTTACCGAAAAAAAACTAGCAAGTTGACATTTACCGAGGCGGTAAATATATTAAGTGAATTATTGAGTAAAAAGAAATCTCTGTTCCACAAGAAGTGGAAATGTTTGAATTTGATGAAAGATGACGAACATGACTATATAATGTACGCAGCCAATGTGAATAAGCATTGTAAAGAATTCAAGCTGGCAGAGTTAAGCGACAGACCATTTTAAGTGCTTGGTGTTTGTTCAGGGGCTGGTATCGGAAAGAGACGCAGAGTTGAAAAAATTAATACTGGAAAAATTGGAAAGCGATCCAAGTATTACGGTACAGAAATTGACAGAAGACTGCACAAAATATGTTAGCGTAAAGAAAGATTAAAAAAAGATAGAACAGTCTGGCGTTTCGCATGTAAGGAAAATATGCTACAAAGAAGAAAGTCAGTCTACCAAAAAGAATTCTAAAATTGCGGATTATCAAGCAAAAAGTGAAATACCAGAGAAAAATAAACAAAAACTCCCAAGCAAAAACGCCCTGTTTTGCTTGCGGTGAACTACACTGGTACAGATATTGCGATTTTAGGAATAAAAAATGTTTCAACTGTAAAAGAGTGGGACATAAAAGCACACATTGCAGGTAAAAAAATAAAGACAATAAAATAAGAAAATTAAAGACCAACGAGGTAAAAGATGGAATAACCATCGTTACCGTCAAAATAAGTAATAAAAATATAAAAATTCAACTTGACACTGGTTCGGATCTATCTATCATAAATTTGCATACGTAGAAGAAACCAACTTTAATGAAGGGGGAGAGGGCTTTTCGCAATCTTTTGAGACTATGCCTCCGATCCATCACTTCTGGCCACGTGCAAAAAAGGGCTTCCTTCTCAACTGGGTAAATAAAATAAATGACTGAACTAGTAGCAGTGAGCAGCATGGTTTAAGATGGTAAAAAAAAACTTCGCATAAAATCGCCCAGTCAAATTTTATTACCTTAAAACTTTATATTAAATTTAAAAACATTCATAAGTAGCCTTTCCTTTAGTTTGGTTATTTTAATAGACTTTAAACTATATAAATAGGAATATATATAACTTTTTTTACCTTAAAGCAAAACAATTAAAAGTAAAGTAAAAATAATGCATTTTGTCCTTTAACAACAATATCAGAAAAATATTAAAATAAATATGATAAATAAAATGGTATTATTATTCTTGTCTTGTAAAATAAATTTTGTAGTCAAAAGGCGTAAAAAAGGAGACCTTTCTAAAAAAACAAAAAATAATAATTAAAATATTGACATTATCTGCATGTAATAAATTTATTATTGTTATTTTTTTCTTTAATTCTAATGAGTAAAAAAAATACTTACAGTTCACCAATTGGTAACTAATGTAGTTAAAATAATCATTTATTCTTTAACTTCAGAAACAAAAGCGTGAAGAAATTTGTTTGTTTTGTTTTTTTAACTTTTAATGAAAATGTTCGATAAAGTTTTAATAGAGAAATGTTAATGAACCTTTCTCTATTAAAATTTTATTCAAATTTATTATTCAAACTTAAACTTTTAATAGAAAAATGTTGACTTATGCTAATTTTTTATCATGGTTAAAAACTTGAGAAAAATAAACTTTAATTTCGTTGACGTTATGTTTTCACTCATACTAACAATGTTTTTTTTAGCGATATCAAAAATAAATATCAAATTAAGTAATGACATTGAATTTATGAAAAAAAAACAAACATTTTTAATTCATTTTGTAATAAAAATAGTTTTCTTTGCATCTTTGAAGAAACTAAATTAAATTCTGTTCAAATTTGTTAAAGGTTTTGTTTTGCTTCTTAAAATAACACAAATTACTCAAAAAGAATTGCATTTTAACAATAAATAATTATTTAAACTTTAATCAAAAAATGTTGAACAAACTTTAAGAGGGAAAATGCCAAAAATGAATTAAACTTTAATTTAAAAATGTTAGGGCTTTAAACTTAAGTAAATCTTTTTGTGCGAGTAAATTTAAGCACCAAAGTTTACTATTTACAATTTAAATATAAATAATGTATGGACTCAAACTAAAATAATCAAATATACTTACTTCAAATAAATAAGTTAAATGATATTCCAACCAAAGGTAAAATTAAAAGATTCCTTTGAATTTCTCAAGCCAACAACATAAGAGTACACAGTACGCAGCAGTTCGCTCAAACTGAAACTAAAACAATCTAATTGTCAGCCAGCCTCCAGTCTATAGAGGTTGTGTCTTTATGCAGAGGCCTGTTAATATAGAACGCCATGATTTGAGTATATCGAAAGGTGTACAGACTTCGATGTGGCTATAAAAAATAAATTGATACCATAACTTGAAAAAAAAAAGAAAAAGTCAATTAAATAAAGAGTTGATACCATTTGATTTAGGTAGAAAAAAAAATGAAACATTTTTATGAAATATAAAAATGTCTCGGTTTTAAATGAACCACAAAGGGTTGATAAACAAATCAAAATGCCAGATCTATCATCCAGTACACAAACTCTTTATGTAGATTGACCCTAGCTCTCCACATTTCACTATCTTTTATACCTCTAAGCAATGTCAGTCCAATTACTATCTTTGCCAGATCGGACATGCATTACAAAAGTTCAGTAATTTGTTCTGCGTCATGTATATCTCCTGTATGTGTGAAATTCTACAATTTCATTCTTCCCATTATGTGTCCCTGAAATTCAAACTCTTTCTTTGAAATGATATGAGTTTTCTTATTGCACCCAGTTTTCCTTCAAACATCCTTCTTATTCATATATTCAGTTCATGGTATTCTCAGAATCCTTCTGTAGGAGCAAATTTCTCTGACCTCATCTGTGAGGAATTTGTCTGACATTCATTACTGCACCCTGTCTGAGGTGATTAAGCCAATGCTATAAACTTCAATAATTCAAATTTGGTTTGAAAAAAATTGTCAAAATTTAAAGATTCGATATCAAAACAAATGCTGAGTTATAAATTTTAGAAAGTATGAATGTACTTTATTGAAGTTATATGATGTATTGTAAAAAACTGCTGTTTGGAGTTTTTACTCAAAAGTAAATAATCACATTTTACTTCAATAAAAAGGTAATAAAATCATCAAAAATTGATCAACACCTATAATAGAACAAATAACATATGAATAAATGATAAGTCATATAAGAACATAAGATAAGGCTTTGAATCTTTTACATTTTAACATAGTGACCCTTCTCATTAACAGACGATAATCTATTATCTATTGATTTTGTTAATTTTTTACTTCAGCAGGTTCAATTTCCAACATGGTAGTTTTAATTGTTTCCCATAGGTCTGCTTTGCTATTATATTGTTTGCCACCTTCATATAATTTCATCTTCCCAATTGACCATAGGTTTTCACTCGGATTCAGATCAGTACTTGATTTTGGCCATTCCATCATCTTCTCTTCCGTAAATCCTTTATACTCAAAGAATTCACGGATAAGCTTAGATACGTGGGAAGGGCATTGTTATGCATAAATAGACACTTCAATATTTAGTACTGTTCAGTTTAACTCCTTCATCAACATTGAATGGGCTAATAATGGTTTGGTTGACAATTCCAGCTTATATTATCTACTTGTTGCCTTTTTTTTAACTGTAGGCATGTCTGAATTGGATAAAATCCATCCTTTGACTCATCCATCAGGTCTATCACATGTCATTCAAAATTCATCTTTAGAAAAGTCAATTTCCATTGATTTCTTGGCCGAATTTTGGTACCTTAAAATATGTGCTTTAGTGAGAGGAGTTTACCTCAGATGTTTTTTTACAGATCTTCATTCACAAAGTATTCTACACCTTTTGTCCTTCTTGACTCCCTCAGTTCCCGCCTTTTCATGTATATGAGTGCTGGTCAAAAAGTGTTATTTTTTGCTAAAACTTCATTTTAGTTTACGTTCATCTCAAGGAAGCAAGTTCTTAAAACCTTTTCCTTTGCTTCATGTTCTCAACTTAGTTATAATTTCAACAGCCTTCTTTATCATTTGATGATCTCCTGTGCAAAGCTCCTTTGATATATCTAATGTGGACATTCTCTCAATCAATGACTTTGTTATTTTCAGTTTTTCAGCAGTTGTTACGGCCTACCCTTTACCTATGTTTCAACGTATATTATGGACAAAAAGAAAAATAGTTTTTATTAGATTTCAGAGGCATTAAGCTAATATTAGTTTCATCTGCATACTAATTTCAGTCAGTTCCTTTTTGTAAATTCCAAATATCTCAAAAAGTAACTGTTAAAAATGGCAGAAAATTTAGTTAAATAATTTACTAATGGTGGAAATGGATGAGTTTAAATTTGAGAAATATTGATTCAGAACTTTTTGAGTTATTAAGGTTCATTTTATTTACATAATAACTGTGGTCAAAATAAATTAGTCTACTTATAATTCACCAGTCACCAATCACTTGCTGGTCGTGTAAATATACTAGACATGCAGGCACCTCAGTTTATAGCACTAACACACCCGGATGTCCCTCCTTGATTCCGTCCAACTATGCCAAATATTATGTAAAGTTGCTAATGATCAAACTCCTTGTGGGACAACAAAGAAGGTTCTCCTTTGACAGAACCACACGCCTGCCTTCTCTCAAATCAAAGTCCTACATGCCAGACAAAAATGAGAATAAGGCAAGTCTTGTTCACCATTTCTGCCATTCAACTCAGGTTTGGTTCACTATTACTGCTACAATAACATCAGACAGGCAAAATACGGAAATTAAATTAAATTACAATGCATTTCAGTACACTTTTGTTTTGTTCTCAGTGAAATTAGCTTGTTCCTTAATATTTTGTTTAGTTTCTAGAAAGCATCTTTTGCTAATGCTAGGCTTCTTTGGATTTCAGTATCACATTTTCCATCATCTGTTAAAACACTACTTAGATATGTAAATTTCTCTTCTTTGATATAGTCATCACCAATTATTATTTCACATATCGATTGCATGCTCTTGCTGATGATAGAGTCTGTGTCCTCATAATGGTAATTTTTCTTTCCCTTTTGTTTTCCCTTACTATCTTCTGTAGGAGTTCCTGTTGTTTATTACACAGCATTTCAGAACTCTTTTCTTTTCTTTCTCACACAAAATTGTCCTCTTTTTCAATACATTGTTTAGCTTTTAGAATTACATTTGCCATTCTACTATGCCTTTGAATTTCTTTGTCTCATTTTCTGTCTCTAACATTAATCAATTTCTTTCCTTCAGATGTGAATTGCACACAGTGTAAGAGTAATGAACAAGTAAAAATTGAAAACCATCAAATAACATGTGTTGGTAAGTAATAAGTTTAATTGTGTTATAGAATGTGAAGGAAACCCAGAGTGGTAAACATCATCCTGCTGCAACCTCATACAATTTTGTATAATAAGCAAATAGGAACCAAAAAATAATCTTTCATTGATACAGACTATAATGCAGCATTGTGGTCAGAAAGACTGAAGCCAGCTGTGACGCAATATATAACCATTATTATTATCATTATTATTGAGAGAGAGAGAGCAGTATGCCAACAAAGTGACGTAACACTGCACCGCTAACTATGAGAATGGTTAATCATAATTCCTGTTAGATATCCAATCAACCACAAAGATCCATGTTGATTTTGAGTCAGAAGGTCATGAAAAATATTTTTCTTTCATTTATTCATCAAATTAAGATTGATAAATTTTGTATAAATTTCTAAGATGAAATGTTGTAATTATTTATTTTTCATTAATATTTCTTTCATCTTAATGTTTTGATTTCAGCTTAGGGCAGTTTTTAAAGTGTCATGTCATTTCAAGAAGTAGGTAACTATGGCTCTCCATAGCTTCCTTTTCTTTATGGTCTATAAACTGCAATGTCTTCTTGGGAAACATAGGGTAGCAATTTCTGTTAGCATTCACTGTGATGTGGAAATTTAGTGTTGTCCTTCTACTAGATGTTACATAATGCAGAGGTAGTGACAGGATCTCCAGCAATTGGTCAGAATATCTTGTGCTATTCTGACAGTGATGGATTGCCTTAAGTTTTCGATGTAAGTCCAAAGTCGGTAAAGGGTCACAAGAACTTTGAAGCATCGATACACTTTCCATTCCCAGACTCATTAGACAGACTGTGGCCACCAGTGGAAAGAGGCTATACCAGTGAAGGCTTTAACCTGATCAACCAATCAAATATGACCTACATTACATTGAAACTAAGCAAAGAAGCAAAAAGTTACCAGCAGCTTCATCCAGTCAGTCATCAATCCCACCAGGGTCATTGAAATTCAAACAGCATAGGTTATACTAAGAAACTCTATTCCCTTCATTTGGATACAGATGAAGTTTTATCCATTCTGCTTATATTGTATTTTCGTAACCACTATTTCTGGAGGTGCCTCAGTAATCAGTTGTCAGCTTAAAGATCGCCACATGCCTCTTGTGCTGATATCACTTTCCTTTGACTAATTTTCTAGTCTTAAGAAAACTAAGCTTTTTCTTGCAGGGGGAAAAAAAGAAACCTCCTTTCTCTCTTGGTCTGTCCATTGTTCTGTTCATGAACGCTTTTCGTCTCATTCCGAAATATGTTTTTGATTCAACATCTTTCTTTCTGTTCCCCAGTGTCACAATATCATATTGAGCCTTGAAGATGTTGAGTAAATTATGAAGTTATTCTTTGTTTTTCCTGCTAAAGATTTATTAAAATATTATATTTAAGAATAGGCCTATAAAATATAGCCTTGAATATATGGTATGATTTCTCAATGATTATTGTTGAAACAGAATCATCTTCAATGTTGGGAAACATAATCATTTCTATTTGTATTGGCTTTTGTCTTGATTGGCTGTTCTTCTAGATCTTTTTGCCTTCATGTGCTTAAAGAGGATTGTTCCTAGTTTAATCAACAACTTCCTGATGTCATCAGTTATCAACTTAGTATCTATGTCAATGTTTCTCAACCCTAGGTTAGCTGAAGAGCAATTTATGTATTATTTTTATATTTAAAAAAAAATCTTTATTTTTAAAAGGTTAGAGGCACCAACTACATGGTTTTCATGTCTAAGTCTTTGTTATTTGATATTTTGAACAAAATATTAAATTCTTTAATCTTTAAAAAGTAGATAATCCTTTACCTTTTGCCTTCTTCAAGACATTTAAATCCGTCATTATCAGCCTTTCTAAAAAAATAGTAAGTTTTTCATAAATCTCTTTAAATGAAAACTTTACTGCTAATCTGCTTTTGAAATGCAAACAAGACTATGTTTATCACATAAAAGGCTAAACATTCAAAAATTTTCAAAGCACATTAAGCAAAGGTTTCACACAAAATTACTTAAATAGACAATGTAATGTCTTAAAAATAGATGCTTATTTCAGGCGACTTGTTTATTATTTTCCGATTTTCAAATTTCTTCACTAATTTTCCATATTAAAATTTAAAGTGCACCCTATAGTTTTAGTCATTCTACAAGTGCCCCCTGAATTAATGATGTTTGAGAAGCAGTGATCTATGTTGATAACACAACTGCTTACTTTTATCATAATGGTTAGTGCTTTACTTTTATCTTAATGGTAAGTGCTTACACTAGTATATAGCCTTGAGTATATACCGTTGGATATAGAGCATAATTATTCACATTTTTTTTGTTGAAGCAGAATTATTTTCAATATTGCAAAATATGATTGTCTGTTCCTGTTAATTAAAAGAATATATATCTTTCGTTTATTATTTTCATTGATTTATTTCTCACTTGTTTTTTGTTTTTATTTTTCAGTTAAAATCTGCACATATAAAGAGATTGCGTCGAAAAGTTTAAGTTCTCCAAAGACATTTTCCAGTCTTACCAAGGCAGAATGTAAATTCAGATGTGATGTAGATGTGAATTGTTTCGTGTATTCCTACTTGGCATCCACCCAAACCTGTTATACAAGCAGTACATGGAAATTGACTACAGCACCTGGTTATCAAACATACATAAAAGACTGTGGATGTAAATATTTTAAATAATATTCTTAAATTTTAACAGCATTATGCATAAAACTTACATAACATGAAATTCTACTAGGCATAAAATGGGGGATAAGTTTTGGGCAAAATTGGACCTTCATGCCCACAAAATAGTAGTATCGGAATGACAGTTTTTCCATTGACAGCACTAATATTTTAACTCTGTTCACTGCTTAAAATGAGATGATTAGATTTGTAATAAAACCTTGTTTTTGTGGGCACAAATATCTGTGTTGGCCAGTTCTTTTTTATAAAATAATAAACTGATCCTCCCCAACTCATCCGTTGCTAAAGATGCTGGAAAAATGTCCAGTTCCTTGTGCCATTTCAGTAAGTACCTGACCCCTCTAGCTATGCCCTATCATTGCATCATCATGACTCTACAGACGCACAAGTGGAACTCATCCGTTGCTAAAGATGCTGGAAAAATGACCAGTTCCTTGTGCCATTTCAGTAAGTACCTGACCCCTCTAGCTATGCCCTATCATTGCATCATCATGACTCTACAGACGCACAAGTGGAACTCATCCGTTGCTAAAGATGCTGGAAAAATGACCAGTTCCTTGTGCCATTTCAGTAAGTACCTGACCCCTCTAGCTATGCCCTATCATTGCATCATCATGACTATACAGACGCACAAGTGGAACTCATCCGTTGCTAAAGATGCTGGAAAAATGACCAGTTCCTTGTGCCATTTCAGTAAGTACCTGACCCCTCTAGCTATGCCACATCATAGCATCATCATGACTCTACAGACGCACAAGTGGAACTCATCCGTTGCTAAAGATGCTGGAAAAATGACCAGTTCCTTGTGCCATTTCAGTAAGTACCTGACCCCTCTAGCTATGCCCTATCATTGCATCATCATGACTATACAGACGCACAAGTGGAACTCATCCGTTGCTAAAGATGCTGGAAAAATGACCAGTTCCTTGTGCCATTTCAGTAAGTACCTGACTCCTCTAGCTATGCCACATCATAGCATCATCATGACTCTACAGACGCACAAGTGGAACTCATCCGTTGCTAAAGATGCTGGAAAAATGTCCAGTTCCTTGTGCCATTTCAGTAAGTACCTGACCCCTCTAGCTATGCCCTATCATTGCATCATCATGACTATACAGACGCACAAGTGGAACTCATCCGTTGCTAAAGATGCTGGAAAAATGTCCAGTTCCTTGTGCCATTTCAGTAAGTACCTGACCCCTCTAGCTATGCCCTATCATTGCATCATCATGACTCTACAGACGCACAAGTGGAACTCATCCGTTGCTAAAGATGCTGGAAAAATGTCCAGTTCCTTGTGCCATTTCAGTAAGTACCTGACTCCTCTAGCTATGCCCTATCATTGCATAATCATGACTATACAGACGCACAAGTGGAACTCATCCGTTGCTAAAGATGCTGGAAAAATGGCCAGTTCCTAGTGCCACTCCAGGAAAAATGTATATATCAAAATATGTACATAAAAACACAGTGTATCCTCCATTTCAAGTATTTGCTAGGACTCTTGATACATATATCTTAGGGTTGTAAGGGTTTACTCGTCTGTCTTGCCCCCACGGCACAAATATTCTTCTATTCTTTGATTTTTTTTTATTTTCAGCTCAATGCCCAAGAGGATACTATTCTTTGACTGGATACCACCCATGCACTAAATGTCCTGTAAACTTTTACCAAAATTTAGTTGGTAGTACTAAATGTCTTGAATGTAGCAGTTCCAGTTTCACAAATGGCACAGGTGCAACTGAGTGCCTCACCTGCACAAGTAAGTACTTTTGATTTCTATTATATAATAGTTATGGTGTTATGATAATGCAGTCTTTGTATGGGAATGGTGTATAAAGTTCTGACATTGAATAAATGTGGTTTGTCATTTGTCTGTATAGATACTTGAATGGAAAATGGTCCACCTTTAAAAACAAGGAATAGTAAAATGATGAACATCAATTAGAGCTACAAAGGTTGAGAAGCTGTGGATCACCCTGATTTAAAACCTCCTGAAGAGGGACATCACATGGAAGAAACACGAAAATGGTCTCCGAAAGGCAAAAGTTTACTGAGCTTGATTGTCATTCAAGATATATTTCTCATCGCAAGTCTGAATGACTGGCTTTTTCAGATTTTTTGGCTACCAAATAATATTAATAATGTTTTAATAGCACAAAATTAATTTCAAGGTAGCTGTAATTAATGGGTACATATTTTATTTTCATTATTTTTTTCACCTGGAAGTCTTTGCTGGAAAGCCAATGCTATAAGCTTCAATAATTCAAATTTGGCTTGAAAAAAATTGTCATAATTTAAAGATTCGATATCAAAACAAAGGCTGAGTTATAAATTTTATAAAGTATGAATGTATTTTATTGAAGTTATTTAATGTATTCTAACAAACTGCCATTTGAAGTTATTACTCAAAAGTAAATAATCACATTTTACTTCAATAAAAAGGTAATAAAATCATCAAAAATTGATCAACACCTATAATAGAACAAATAACATATGAATAAATGATAAGTCATATAAGAACATAAGATCAGGCTTTGAATCTTTTACATTTTAACATAGTGACCCTTCTCATTAACAGACGATAATCTATTATCTATTGATTTTGTTAATTTTTTACTTCAGCAGGTTCAATTTCCAACATGGTAGTTTTAATTGTTTCCCATAGGTCTGCTTTGCTATTATATTGTTTGCCACCTTCATATAATTTCATCTTCCCAATTGACCATAGGTTTTCACGCGGATTCAGATCAGTATTTGATTTTGGCCATTCCATCATCTTCTCTTCTGTAAATCCTTTATACTCAAAGAATTCACGGATAAGCTTAGATACGTGGGAAGGGCATTGTTATGCATAAATAGACACTTCACTTTGATCTGCGAGACTGGGGCTTGTACAATGCAAAGAAAATCTTGTTCATAAAATTGCAATATTTAGTACTGTTCAGTTTAACTCCTTCATCAACATTGAATCGGCTAATAATGGTTTGGTTGATGATTCCAGCTTATATTGTCTACTTGTTGCCTTTTTTTTAACTGTAGGCATGTCTGAATTGGATAAAATCCATCCTTTGACTCATCCATCAGGTCTATCACATGTCATTCAAAATTCATCTTTAGAAAAGTCAATTTCCATGGATTTCTTGGCCGAATTTTGATGCATTAAAATATGTGCTTTAGTGAGAGGAGTTTACCTCAGATGTTTTTTTACAGATCTTCATTCACAAAGTATTCTACACCTTTTGTCCTTCTTGACTCCCTCAGTTCCCGCCTTTTCATGTATCTGAGGGCTGGTCAAAAGTGTTATTTTTTGCTATAACTTCATTTTAGTTTACGTTCATCTCGAGGAAGCAAGTTCTTAAAACCTTTTCCTTTGCTTCATGTTCTCAACTTAGTTATAATTTCAACAGCCTTCTTTATCATTTGATGATCTCTGCAAAGCTCCTTTGATATCTCTAATGTGGACATTCTCTCAATCAATAACTTTGTTATTTTCAGTTTTTCAGCAGTTGTTACGGCCTACCCTTTACCCATGTTTCAACGTATATTATGGACAAAAAGAAAAATAGTTTTTATTAGATTTCAGAGGCATTAAGCTAATATTAGTTTCATCTGCATACTAATTTCAGTCAGTTCCTTTTTGTAAATTCCAAATATCTCAAAAAGTAACCGTTAAAAATGGCAGAAAATTTAGTTAAATAATTTACTAATGGTTGAAATGGATGAGTTTAAATTTGAGAAATATTGATTCAGAACTTTTTGAGTTATTGAAGTTCATTTTATTTACATAATAACTGTGGTCAAAATAAATTAGTCTACTTATAATTCACCAGTCACCAATCACTTGTCGGTCGTGTAAATATACTAGACCTGCAGGCACGTCAGTTCATAGCACTAACACACCTGGATGTCCCTCCTTGATTCCGTCCAATTATGCTAATATTAAGTAAAGTTGCTAATGATCAAATTCCTTGTGGGACAACAAAGAAGGTTCTCTTTTGACAGAATGACACACCTGCCTTCTCTCAAATCAAAGTCCTACATGCCAGACAAAGATGAGAATAAGGCAAGTCTTGTTCACCATTCCTGCCATTCGACTCTGGTTCTGGTTCACTATATCTGCTACAATAACTTCAGACAGGCAAAGTAGGAAAATTAAATTAAATTACAATGCATTTCAGTACTCTTTTATTTTGTTCTCAGTGAAATTAGCTTGTTCCTTAATACTTTGTTTAGTTTCTAGAAAGCATCTTTTGCTAATGCTAGGCTTCTTTGGATTTCAGTATCACATTTCCCATCATCTGTTAAAACACTACTTAGATATGTAAATTTCTCTTCTTTGATATAGTCATCTCCAATTATTATTTCACATATCGATTGCATCCTCTTGCTGATGATAGAGTCTGTGTCCTTATAATGGTCATTTTTCTTTTCCTTTTGTTTTCCCTTACTATCTTCTGTAGGAGTTCCTGTTGTTTATTACACAGCATTTCAGAACTCTTTTCTTTTCTTTCTCACACAAAATTGTCCTCTTTTTCAATACATTGTTTAGCTTTTAGAATTACATTTGCCATTCTACTATGCCTTTGAATTTCTTTGTCTCATTTTCTGTCTCTAACATTAATCAATTTCTTTCCTTCAGATGTGAATTGCACACAGTGTAAGAGTAATGAACAAGTAAAAATTGAAAACCATCAAATAACATGTGTTGGTAAGTAATAAGTTTAATTGTGTTATAGAATGTGAAGGAAACCCAGAGTGGTAAACATCATCCTGCTGCAACCTCATACAATTTTGTATAATAAGCAAATAAGAACCAAAAAATAATCTTTCATTGATACAGACTATAATGCAGCATTGTGGTCAGAAAGACTGAAGCCAGCTGTGACGCAATATATAACCATTATTATTATCATTATTATTGAGAGAGAGAGAGAGTAGTATTCCAACAAAGTGACGTAACACTGCACCGCTAACTATGAGAATGGTTAATCATAATTCCTGTTAGATATCCAATCAACCACAAAGATCCATGTTGATTTTGAGTCAGAAGGTCATGAAAAATATTTTTCTTTCATTTATTCATCAAATTAAGATTGATAAATTTTGTATAAATTTCTAAGATGAAATGTTGTAATTATTTATTTTTCATTAATATTTCTTTCATCTTAATGTTTTTGATTTCAGCTTAGGGCAGTATTTAAAGTATCATGTCATTTTAAGAAGTAGGTAACTATGGCTCTCCATAACTTCCTTTTCTTTATGGTCTATAAACTGCAATGTCTTCTTGGGAAAGATAGGGTAGCAATTTCTGTTAGCATTCACTGTGATGTGGAAATTTAGTGTTGTCCTTCTACTAGATGTTACATAATGCAGAGGTAGTGACAGGATCTCCAGCAATTGGTCAGAATATCTTGTGCTATTCTGACAGTGATGGATTGCCTTTGTCTAAGTTTTGGATGTAAGTCCAAAGTCGGTAAAGGGTCACAAGAACTTTGAAGCATCGATACACTTTCCATTCCCAGACTCATTAGACAGACTGTGGCCACCAGTGGAAAGAGGCTATGCCATTGAAGGCTTTAACCTGATCAACCAATCAAATATGACCTACATTACATTGAAACTAAGCAAAGAAGCAAAAAGTTACCAGCAGCTTCATCCAGTCAGTCATCAATCCCACCAGGTCATTGAACTTCAAACAGCATAGGTTATACTAAGAAACTCTATTCCCTTCATTTGGATACAGATGAAGTTTTATCCATTCTGCTTATATTGTATTTTCGTAACCACTATTTCTGGAGGTGCCTCAGTAATCAGTTGTCAGCTTAAAGATCGCCACATACCTCTTGTGCTGATATCACTTTCCTTTGACTAATTTTCTAGTCTTAAGAAAACTAAGCTTTTTCTTGCAGGGAGAAAAAAAGAAACCTCCTTTCTCTCTTGGTCTGTCCATTGTTCTGTTCATTAACGCTTTTCGTCTCATTCCGAAATATGTTTTTGATTCAACATCTTTCTTTCTGTTCCCCAGTGTCACAATATCATATTCGGCCTTGAAGATGTTGAGTAAATTATGAAGTTATTCTTTGTTTTTCCTGCTACAGATTTATTAAAATATTATATTTAAGAATAGGCCTATAAAATATAGCCTCGAATATATGGTATGATTTCTCAATGATTATTGTTGAAACAGAATCATCTTCAATGTTGGGAAACATAATCATTTCTATTTGTATTGGCTTTTGTCTTGATTGGCTGTTCTTCTAGATCTTTTTGCCTTCATGTGCTTAAAGAGGATTGTTCCTAGTTTTAATCAACAACTTTCCTGATGTCATCAGTTATCAACTTAGTATCTATGTCAATGTTTCTCAACCGGTGCACCCTAGGTTAGCTGAAGAGCAATTTATGTATTATTTTTATATTAAAAAAAAATCTTTATTTTTAAAAGGTTAAAGGCACCAACTAAGTCTTTGTCATTTGATATTTTAAACAGAATATTAAATTCTGTCTATATTTCTGAGATGAGGTATTATGTACAGTATTTACATTAGTCGGACTATTGTCGCCATATTTGTCACAACGTTTCGGCCGTTGTACGCTCCGGCCTTCTTCAGGTGGTTGGAATTTCAAAACGAACCCTTTATTTCGATCACTGGGGTAGTCTGTTCTAGTTCCACGAGCCATGTTTGATGGATGTCAGTTATCAGTTATCTCCTGCTAATTTTCCCTCTGAAAGTTCTCCACTGCCTGAACCGGGTATTGAACTCACACTCTTTGGGTCTGTCACTGTATCTAACCAACGCCTTTATCCACTGTGCCATGTGTCCTTGAGGATAGCTGGGTATGAATTTCTGAGTATTATAAACCTAAGTTTTCAGCTCATTTTTTTACCAGTACTCATATTGCAATTTTGCTGTTATCATACATGTTTTTACCAGATCTCATATTGCAACTTTTTTGTTATCATTGCTTTTCTCTGGCACTCCTTATTACTGGTTCCCATATTGTATTTATTTCTATGCTTGGCCGACTCAGGAGATTTTTGTAGCCTAGCATATGTGCTGATTCCTTAAAGGAATATAAAGGAGAGACTGGCCGCCCCCTCAAGATAAGGCTTCAAGAACACCAGAAAGCTGTAACGCGAGGGGAAGTAGAAAAATCAGGCGTGGCTGACCACATATGGAGAGAGAAGGGAGATCACCATCCCCTGTGGGATCAGGTTGAGACCATAGACAGGGAATACCATTGGAAAATTCGTAAACTTTCGGTTCGAAATTCCAACCACCTGAAGAAGGCTGGAGCGTACAACGGCCGAAACGTTGTGACAAATATGGCGACAAAGATGAGGACAATAGTCCGACTAATGTAAATACTGAATATTAAATTCTTTAATCTTTAAAAAGTAGATAATCCTTTACCTTTTGCCTTCTTCATGACATTTAAATCCGTCATTATCAGCCTCTCTAAAAAAATAGTAAGTTTTTCATAAATTTCTTTAAATGAAAACTTTACTGCTAATCTGCTTTTGAAATGCAAATGAGACTATGTTTATCACATAAAAGGCCAAACATTCAAAAATTTGCAAAGCACATTAAGCAAAGGTTTCACACAAAATTACTTAAATATACAATGTAATGCCTTAAAAATAGATGCTTATTTCAGGCAACTTGTTTATTATTTTCCAATTTCTTCACTAATTTTCCATATTAAAATTTAAAGTGCACCCTATAGTTTTAGTCATTCTACAAGTGCCCCCTGAATTAATGATGTTTGAGAAGCAGTGATCTATGTTGATAACACAACTGCTTACTTTTATCATAATGGTTAGTGCTTTACTTTTATCTTAATGGTAAGTGCTTACACTAGTATATAGCCTTGAGTATATACCGTTGGATATAGAGCATAATTATTCACATTTTTTTTGTTGAAGCAGAATTATTTTCAATATTGCAAAATATGATTGTCTGTTCCTGTTAATTAAAAGAATATATATCTTTCATTTATTATTTTCATTGATTTATTTCTCACTTGTTTTTTTTTTTACTTTTTCAGTTAAAATCTGCACATATAAAGAGATTGCGTCGAAAAGTTTAAGTTCTCCAAAGACATTTTCCAGTCTTACCAAGGCAGAATGTAAATTCAGATGTGATGTAGATGTGAATTGTTTCGTGTATTCCTACTTGGCATCCACCCAAACCTGTTATACAAGCAGTACATGGAAATTGACTACAGCACCTGGTTATCAAACATACATAAAAGACTGTGGATGTAAATATTTTAAATAATATTCTTAAATTTTAACAGCATTATGCATAAAACTTACATAACATGAAATTCTACTAGGCATAAAATGGGGGATAAGTTTTGGGCAAAATTGGACCTTCATGCCCACAAAATAGTAGTATCAGAATGACAGTTTTTCCATTGACAGCACTAATATTTTAACTCTGTTCACTGCTTAAAATGAGATGATTAGATTTGTAATAAAACCTTGTTTTTGTGGGCACAAATATCTGTGTTGGCCAGTTCTTTTTTATGAAATAATAAACTGATCCTCCCCAACTCATATCCTACACTTGCTAAAGATGCTGGAAAAATGATCAGTTCCTTGTGCCATTTCAGTAAGTACCTGACTCCTCTAGCTATGCCCTATCATTGCATCATCATGACTCTACAGACGCACAAGTGGAACTCATCCGTTGCTAAAGATGCTGGAAAAATGTCCAGTTCCTTGTGCCATTTCAGTAAGTACCTGACCCCTCTAGCTATGCCCTGTCATTGCATCATCATGACTATACGGACGCACAAGTGGAACTCATCCGTTGCTAAAGATGCTGGAAAAATGTCCAGTTCCTTGTGCCATTTCAGTAAGTACCTGACCCCTCTAGCTATGCCCTATCATTGCATAATCATGACTCTACAGACACACAAGTGGAACTCATCCGTTGCTAAAGATGCTGGAAAAATGTCCAGTTCCTTGTGCCATTTCAGTAAGTACCTGACCCCTCTAGCTATGCCCTGTCATTGCATCATCATGACTATACAGACGCACAAGTGGAACTCATCCGTTGCTAAAGATGCTGGAAAAATGTCCAGTTCCTTGTGCCATTTCAGTAAGTACCTGACCCCTCTAGCTATGCCCTATCATTGCATAATCATGACTCTACAGACGCACAAGTGGAACTCATCCGTTGCTAAAGATGCTGGAAAAATGGCCAGGTCCTAGTGCCACTCCAGGAAAAATGTATATATCAAAATATCTACATAATAACACAGTGTATCCTCCATTTCAAGTATTTGCTAGGACTCTTGATACATATATCTTAGGGTTGTAATGGTTTACTCGTCTGTCTTGCCCCCACTGCACAAAAATTCTTCTATTCTTTGTTTTTTTTATTTTCAGCTCAATGCCCAAGAGGATACTATTCTTTAACTGGGAACCAACCATGCACTAAATGTCCTGTAAACTTTTACCAAACTTTAGTTGGTAGTACTAAATGTCTTGAATGTAGCAGTTCCAGTTTCACAAATGGCACAGGTGCAACTGAGTGCCTCACCTGCACAAGTAAGTACTTTTGATTTCTATTATATAATAGTTATGGTGTTATGATAATGCAGTCTTTGTATGGGAATGGTGTATAAAGTTCTGACATTGAATAAATGTGGTTTGTCATTTGTCTGTATAGATACTTGAATGGAAAATGGTCCACCTTTAAAAACAAGGAATAGTAAAATGATGAACATCAATTAGAGCTACAAAGGTTGAGAAGCTGTGGATCACCCTGATTTAAAACCTCCTGAAGAGGGACATCACATGGAAGAAACACGAAAATGGTCTCCGAAAGGCAAAAGTTTACTGAGCTTGATTGTCATTCAAGATATATTTCTCATCGCAAGTCTGAATGACTGGCTTTTTCAGATTTTTTGGCTACCAAATAATATTAATAATGTTTTAATAGCACAAAATTAATTTCAAGGTAGCTGTAATTAATGGGTACATATTTTATTTTCATTATTTTTTTCACCTGGAAGTCTTTGCTGGAAAGCCAATGCTATAAGCTTCAATAATTCAAATTTGGCTTGAAAAAAATTGTCAAAATTTAAAGATTTGATATCAAAACTTATGGGGACCTACCTTCATGGATATGATAGACTTGTCTGATGACAACATTATACCTTGCAAGAGGACTGTAGACAGTTGACAAGTTGACTACTGTACTTAGCCGTCAGTCGGACGTGCAACACTTCTGTATTTGTTCTTTTTGTTAATAATACATTTTCACTGATTTGCTGAGTTCGAGTTTTCTTTCGGACCTATTCCGGGTCCACAACACTGGCAACGAGGATTCAAAGAACTCCACGAGAAAACCATAAAAGAAACAAAATTTGTTTACCAGCCTCTACAACACTGGTGACTAGAATTTAGCGAACTCCACATGAAATCATATTAAAAAAAAAGGAAAAAATTAGTAAGTTGATTTATTCTTCTTACTAACCAAAAGTGATTTCTCTTTTTTTTTTTCTCTCACAGAGAAAAAATTAATGTTCTTTGTTCTGGCATTGCCTTAACAAGAAAGGAAAACATTTGAACAACAGTGAAGAAATGAAGAAAACAATTAGAATTACAGCAAAAATACGAAGAAAAACAGTGAAAACATGGAGAAGAGCAGTTAAAATCTCTACGACAAATGATAGAACAACAGAAAAGGCTTGAAGAATTGCTTCTACAAACAGTGTCGAATAAGGGTCAAAATACCGAGAGCGAAACTACTTTTTCACAAAACGTGATTTCGAGTGCAATTGACAATTTCACTTATTCGCCAGACGAAGATAAATCCTTCACTTCATATTTCAGAAGGTATGAGGATCTATTCGAAATAGATTGTGGAAAATGGACAGATGCTAAAAAGCTACGCCTACTGCTCCGGAAATTAGGGACTCGAAAAACTAGTGATTTTACTTTCATTGAAGCGGTAAATCTTCTTACAGAATTATTCAGCCCCAAAACGTCGTTATTTCACTAAAGGTGGAAATGCTTAAACCTAACCAAGAAAGACAGCGAAGACTACTCGACGTTCGCATCGGTAGTTAACAAACATTGTGACGATTTTAAATTAGCCGAACTTTCCACAGACAATTTAAAATGTCTAATATTCATAAAAGGTCTTGTATCATTGAAAGATGCAGAAATTAGAAGGAGAGTCCTAACCAGGTTAAAGGGAAAACTAAATTTAACCTTACAAAATATAGCCAAAGACTGCCAAAAATATATAAGTGTAAAAAATGATTCTAGAGACATTGAAGAGTCAGGCATTGCACACATAAGAAAAATACATTGGAAACAACATTTTTCCTCCCCTTCAAAAACAAGTGAAACCAATAAAGATTATTTTCACTTTCCTACAAAAAAAATTCAACTCAATCAAAAACCGAAAAATTTACCGCCTTGTCCATGTTACCGTTGTGGAGCACTTCATTGGTTTAAAGATTGCCAATATCGGTTTAAAACCTGTCTAACTTGTAATAAAGTTGGGCACAAGAGCTAACATTGCAGAACAGATAAAAGGGGAAAAAGACGGATTAGAAACACAAAAACAGACGAACTGGACGTCAAAAATATAAGAAAGTATGTGCAGGTAGAAATACTAAATAAAAAAGTCAGTTTACAGTTAGACTCCGGGTCTAATTTATCAATAATCAACCTACATACTTGGAAAAGATTAAATAAACCAACCATGCTAAAAACCAACAAAATAGCTAGGTTGATGACCGATAAAAAAAATAAAGTTTCAAGGAGAAATTATTGCGAACGTTACTTTGAAAGGAACAACCAAAAAATTAAATATGTTCCTGTTAAAAAACACAGACAGTCTATTTAGCACAGATTGGATGCAGGAGTTCAATCTGTGGGATTTGCCAATAAATACTTTTTGTCAGAAAATAGAAAATCTGACGACCGAGTCAGATAAACTAAAAAAGAAAGTAAAAGAAACCTTCCCCGAGGTCTTTTCAGCTGGCCTTGGTAGATGCACTTCCAAGCCCTGAAGAAGTTTTTACGAAACTTAATGGAGGCAAGTTCTTTTCAAAAATTGATCTCCGCGAAGCTTATTTCCAGATACACGTTGAGGAAGAAAGCTCAAAATTACTATGTACAAATACACATAATGGTTTATACAAGTTTGAAAGGCTTGCATTTGGAGTCAAAGTCGCACCAGCCATTTGTCAGCAGGTTATGGACACCATCCTGGGTGGACTTGATTTTTCAACGGCTTACCTAGACGACATGCTAATAAACAGTAAAAGCTTGGAACAACACTGGGAACACATCCACAAAGTATTTTCACGAATACAAGATTATGGCTTCAAAATAAAGCAAAGCAAATGTGACTTCTTCATGAAAGAAAGTAAATATTTGGGTCACATCATAGACAAAGACGGTAGGAGACGGGACCCAGAAAGGGCCATTGCAATTAAGGACATGCCAACTCCTGAAAAGGTCACAGAGCTTTTTGGAGTTAGCGTACTACTATCAAGCATTTATCCCAAACATGCATAATTGCCGTACTACACTGAATGAGCTTTTAAGGAAATATAAGGTTTGGGAATGGACACCCAAATGCCATGAGGCATTCGAGAAAACTATCAAAATCCTAACATCAGATTTATTCCTGACACACTACAACCCAAACTCGAGATTGTAGTTGCTAGCAACGGAAGCTCGCATGGAATAGGAGCATGTATCCTTCATAATATGCCAGATGGAACGCAAAAGCCCATCGCTCACGCATCAAGGACCCTGCTCCCAGCGGAAAAATCTATTCCCAAATAGAGAAAGAGGCATTAGCGATCATTTACAGTCATAAAATTTCACCGTTACATACACGGAAGATTTTTCACACTGCAAACGGACCATAAACCACTAGTTAGTATTTTCGGGTCAAAAAAAGGGTTACCCGGTTATACAGCAAATAGACTGCTGAGGTGGGGGATAATTCTCCTAAATTACAACTTCAAGTTGGAATACCTTCCCTCGAAAAAAAATCTGTCACGCTGACGGACTTTCCAGACTGGTTCCAAGACATAGGGAACCCCTAGAATATTCTGTGATCGATTCACTACGAACGGAGGGGGAAATAAAAACCTTATTGTGTAGCACTATAAGAGAACTTCCTGTGACACTACAAGAAATATAGAATGAAGCCCGCAATGATGAATTCATTAGCACAACAAAGAGAAAAATTTCAGAAAAGGACCAACACATTTCAGACAGTTTTTCACTATGTGACGAGGTACTCCTATACAGTGAGAGAGCCATCATTCCAAAAAATCTACAGAAAAGAATACTGAACGATTTTCATATTGGACATCCGGGGAAAATAGAAAGATAAGTTTAATGTGCAGCTACGTATACTGGCCTAAAATGGACCAAGACATCGAAAATACGGCCAAAACATGCAAGAGCTGTGCATAGGCAGCAAAAGCACCACCTATCACATATAAACTGTGGCCAAAGACAGACCGACCTTGGTCAAGGGTCCATGTGGACTTTATGGGACCGCTAGAGGGATTCTACTATCTAATTGTGGTAGATACTTATTCAAAATGGCCGGAAGTATTCCAATGCAAAAATCCCACTACAGAAGCAACAATAAGCTACCTTCACAAACTATTCGCTCGTTTTGGGGTAGTAGATTGCTTGGCCAGCGACAACGGAACTCAATTTACTTCAACCGACTTTAAAGAGTTCTGCGAGATTTTTCAGATAAGACACATTACGACCCCCCCCATATCACCCGTGGTTGAATGGTCAAGCAGAACGTTTTGTTGACACCCTAAAAAGAGCCCTGAAAAAAGCTTGCGGCAGCCCAAAGGAAAAGGCTCTGCAGCTGTTTTTACAAGTGTACAGGATCACGCCAAATGTTAACGCGCCAGCTTCACTATCTTCGGCAGAAATAATGTTTGTGCGCAAAGTAAGATCCGTTTTCGATAAATGGCTGCCCAAACAAACAAAACACAGTCCGAACTCTATGGTACCAAAGAAAAAGTACAGCCCAGGAGAAAAAGTATTCTTTAAGGGGTTTAAAAATAATACATCTTTCTGGGAACATGGTACAATAGAAAAGAGGATTGGAAATATGGTCTACATAATCCAAGGCCCTCATTTCTCTCATAAGAGACACCTGAATCAAATCAGGAAATGACTGCAGCAGTACTCCCCAGGAAGAAGAGGTTATGGATACCATCTACGACACCTTCAACATTCAAATAGCCCAAGCAGCTCCGGAACCGCAAAGATCTAAAAGAAAGCGGAAGTTCACGGACACTCTCGTCATCAATCTAAAAAGGAGACGATATTGAGAATCCGGCGGAGGTAACGGCTTGGGAAGTGGGGGTGTTATGGGGACTTACCTTCATGGATAAAATAGACTCATCTTATGACTATATTATGCCTCACAAGAGGACTGTACACAGTTGACAATTTGACTACTGTACTTAGCCGTCAGTTGGATGTGCAATACTTCTGTATTCGTTCTTTTTGTTAGTAATACATTTTCACTGAATTTCTGAGTTTGAGTTTTATTTCAAACCTATTACGTGTCCACAACAAAAGCAAAGCGTGAGGTATAAATTTTAGAAAGTATCAATGCATTTTATTGAAGTTAATGGATCTATTGTAAAAAAACTGCCATCTGAAGTTATTACTCAAAAGTAAATAATCACATTTTACTTCAATAAAAAGGTAATAAAATCATCAAAAATTTATCAACACCTATAATAGAACAAATAACATATGAATAAATGATAAGTCATATAAGAACATAAGATAAGGCTTTGAATCTTTTACATTTTAACATAGTGACCCTTCTCATTAACAGACAATAATCTATTATCTATTGATTTTGTTAATTTTTTACTTCAGCAGATTCAATTTCCAACATGGTAGTTTTAATTGTTTCCCATAGGTCTGCTTTGCTATTATATTGTTTGCCACCTTCATATAATTTCATCTTCCCAATTGACCATAGGTTTTCACGCGGATTCAGATCAGTATTTGATTTTGGCCATTCCATCATCTTCTCTTCTCTAAATCCTTTATACTCAAAGAATTCACGGATAAGCTTAGATACGTGGGAAGGGCATTGTTATGCATAAATAGACACTTCACTTTGATCTGTGAGACTGGGGCTTGTACCATGCAGAGAAAATCTTGTTCATAAAATTGCAATATTTAGTACTGTTCAGTTTAACTCCTTCATCAACATTGAATCGGCTAATAATGGTTTCGTAGAAAATTCCAGCTTATATTATCTACTTGTTGCCTTTTTTTTAACTGTAGGCATGTCTGAATTGGATAAAATCCATCCTTTGACTCATCCATCAGGTCTATCACATGTCATTCAAAATTCATCTTTAGAAAAGTCAATTTCCATGGATTTCTTGGCCGAATTTTGATACCTTAAAATATGTGCTTTAGTGAGAGGAGTTTACCTCAGATGTTTTTTTACAGATCTTCATTCACAAAGTATTCTACACCTTTTGTCCTTCTTGACTCCCTCAGTTCCCGACTTTTCATGTATCTGAGTGCTGGTCAAAAAGTGTTATTTTTTGCTATAACTTCCTTTTAGTTTACGTTCATCTCGAGGAAGCAAGTTCTTAAAACCTTTTCCTTTGCTTCGTGTTCTCAACTTAGTTATACTTTCAACAGCCTTCTTTATCATTTGATGATCTCTGCAAAGCTCCTTTGATATCTCTATTGTGGACATTCTCTCAATCGATGACTTTTTTATTTTCAGTTTTTCAGCAGTTGTTACGGCCTACCCTTTACCCATGTTTCAACGTATATTATGGACAAAAAGAAAAATAGTTTTTATTAGATTTCAGAGGCCTTAAGCTAATATTAGTTTCATCTGCATACTAATTTCAGTCAGTTCCTTTTTGTAAATTCCAAATATGTCAAAAAGTAACCGTTAAAAATGGCAGAAAATTTAGTTAAATAATTTACAAATGGTGGAAATGGATGAGTTTAAATTTGAGAAAATATTGATTCAGAACTTTTTGAGTTATTGAGGTTCATTTGATTTACATAATAACTGTGGTCAAAATAAATTAGTCTACTTAAATTCACCAGTCACCAATCACTTGTCGGTCGTGTAAATATACTAGACATGCAGGCACCTCAGTTTATAGCACTAACACACCCGGATGTCCCTCCTTGATTCCGTCCAACTATGCCAAATATTATGTAAAGTTGCTAATGATCAAACTCCTTGTGGGACAACAAAGAAGGTTCTCCTTTGACAGAACCACACACCTGCCTTATCTCAAATCAAAGTCCTACATGCCAGACAAAGACGAAAATAAGGCCAAGATAAGAATAAGGCAAGTCTTGTTCACCATTCCTGCCATTCGACTCTGGTTCTGGTTCACTATATCTGCTACAATAACTTCAGACAGGCAAAGTAGGAAAATTAAATTAAATTACAATGCATTTCAGTACTCTTTTATTTTGTTCTCAGTGAAATTAGCTTGTTCCTTAATACTTTGTTTAGTTTCTAGAAAGCATCTTTTGCTAATGCTAGGCTTCGTTGGATTTCAGTATCACATTTTCCATCATCTGTTAAAACACTACTTAGATATGTAAATTTCTCTTCTTTGATATAGTCATCTCCAATTATTATTTCACATATCGATTGCATCCTCTTGCTGATGATAGAGTCTGTGTCCTTATAATGGTAATTTTTCTTTTCCTTTTGTTTTCCCTTACTATCTTCTGTAGGAGTTCCTGTTGTTTATTACACAGCATTTCAGAACTCTTTTCTTTTCTTTCTCACACAAAATTGTCCTCTTTTTCAATACATTGTTTAGCTTTTAGAATTACATTTGCCATTCTACTATGCCTTTGAATTTCTTTGTCTCATTTTCTGTCTCTAACATTAATCAATTTCTTTCCTTCAGATGTGAATTGCACACAGTGTAAGAGTAATGAACAAGTAAAAATTGAAAACCATCAAATAACATGTGTTGGTAAGTAATAAGTTTAATTGTGTTATAGAATGTGAAGGAAACCCAGAGTGGTAAACATCATCCTGCTGCAACCTCATACAATTTTGTATAATAAGCAAATAAGAACCAAAAAATAATCTTTCATTGATACAGACTATAATGCAGCATTGTGGTCAGAAAGACTGAAGCCAGCTGTGACGCAATATATAACCATTATTATTATTATTATTATTGAGAGAGAGAGAGCAGTATGCCAGCAAAGTGACGTAACACTGCACCGCTAACTATCAGAATGGTTAATCATAATTCCTGTTAGATATCCAATCAACCACAAAGATCCATGTTGATTTTGAGTCAGAAGGTCATGAAAAATATTTTTCTTTCATTTATTCATCAAATTAAGATTGATAAATTTTGTATAAATTTCTAAGATGAAATGTTGTAATTATTTATTTTTCATTAATATTTCTTTCATCTTAATGTTTTGATTTCAGCTTAGGGCAGTTTTTAAAGTATCATGTCATTTCAAGAAGTAGGTAACTATGGCTCTCCATAGCTTCTTTTTCTTTATCATCTATAAACTGCAATGTCTTCTTGTGAACGATAGGGTAGCAATTTCTGTTAGCATTCACTGTGATGCGGAAATTTAGAGTTGTCCTTCTACTAGATGTTACATAATGCAGAGGTAGTGACAGGATCTCCAGCAATTGGTCAGAATATCTTGTGGTATTCTGACATTGATGGATTGCCTTTGTCTAAGTTTTGGATGTAAGTCCAAAGTCGGTAAAGTGTCACAAGCACTTTGAAGCATCGATACACTTTCCATTCCCAGACTCATTAGACAGACTGTGGCCACCAGTGGAAAGCGGCTATGCCAGTGATGGCTTCAATCTGATCAACCAATCAAATATGACCTACGTTTCATTTAAACTAAGTTATGCCCTATCATTGCATAATCAGTATATAGAACGACAAGTGGAACTTATCCATTGCTAAAGACGCTGGAAAAATGGTCAGTTCATTGTGCCACTCCAAGAAAAATGAATATATCAAAATATATGCATAAAAACACAGTGTATCCTCCATTTCAAGTATTTGCTAGGACTCTTGATGCATATATCTTAGGGTTGTAATGGTTTACTCGTCTGTCTTGCCCCCACTGCACAAAAATTCTTCTATTCTTTGTTTTTTTTATTTTCAGCTCAATGCCCAAGAGGATACTATTCTTTAACTGGATACCAACCATGCACTAAATGTCCTGTAAACTTTTACCAAACTTTAGTTGGTAGTACTAAATGTCTTGAATGTAGCAGTTCCAGTTTCACAAATGGCACAGGTGCAACTGAGTGCCTCACCTGCACAAGTAAGTACTTTTGATTTCTATTATATAATAGTTATGGTGTTATGATAATGCAGTCTTTGTATAGGAATGGTGTATAAAGTTCTGACATTGAATAAATGTGGTTTGTCATTTGTCTGTATAGATATTTGAATGGAAAATGGTCCCCCTTTAAAAACAAGGGATAGTAAAATGATGAACATCAATTAGAGCTACAAAGGTTGAGAAGCTGTGGATCACCCTGATTTAAAACCTCCTGAAGAGGGACATCACATGGAAGAAACACGAAAATGGTCTCCGAAAGGCAAAAGTTTACTGAGCTTGATTGTCATTCAAGATATATTTCTCATCGCAAGTCTGAATGACTGGCTTTTTCAGATTTTTTGGCTACCAAATAATATTAATAATGTTTTAATAGCACAAAATTAATTTCAAGGTACCTGTAATTAATGGGTACATATTTTATTTTCATTATTTTTTTCACCTGGAAGTCTTTGCTGGAAAGCCAATGCTATAAGCTTCAATAATTCAAATTTGGCTTGAAAAAAATTGTCATAATTTAAAGATTCGATATCAAAACAAATGCTGAGTTATAAATTTTAGAAAGTATCAATGCATTTCATTGAAGTTATTTGATGTATTGTAAAAAATTGCCGTCTGAAGTTATTACTCAAAAGTAAATAATCACATTTTACTTGAATAAAAAGGTAATAAAATCATCAAAAATTGATCAACACCTATAATAGAACAAATAACATATGAATAAATGATAAGTCATATAAGAACATAAGATAAGGCTTTGAATCTTTTACATTTTAACATAGTGACCCTTCTCATTAACAGACAATAATCTATTATCTATTGATTTTGTTAATTTTTTACTTCAGCAGGTTCAATTTCCAACATGGTAGTTTTAATTGTTTCCCATAGGTCTGCTTTGCTATTATATTGTTTGCCACCTTCATATAATTTCATCTTCCCAATTGACCATAGGTTTTCACTCGGATTCAGATCAGTACTTGATTTTGGCCATTCCATCATCTTCTCTCTTGTAAATCTTTTATACCCACAGAATTCACTGGTAAGATTAGATACATGAGAAGGACATTGTTATGCATAAATAGACACTTCACTTTGATCTGCGAGACTGGGGCTTGTACAATGCAAAGAAAATCTTGTTCATAAAATTGCAATATTTAGTACTGTTCAATTTAACTCCTTCATCAACATTGAATCGGCTAATAATGGTTTGGTTGATGATTCCAGCGTATATTATCTACTTGTTGCCTTTTTTTTTAACTGTAGGCATGTCTGAATTGGATAAAATCCATCCTTTGACTCATCCATCAGGTCTATCACATGTCATTCAAAATTCATCTTTAGAACAGTCCAATTTCCATGGATTACTTGGCCGAATTTTGATACCTTAAAATATGTGCTTTAGTGAGAGGAGTTTACCTCAGATGTTTGTTTACAGATCTTCATTCACAAAGTATTCTACACCTTTTGTCCTTCCTGACTCCCTCAGTTCCCGCCTTTTCATGTATCTGAGTGCTGGTCAAAAGTGTTATGTTTTGCTATAACTTCATTTTAGTTTACGTTCATCTCGAGGAAGCAAGTTCTTAAAACCTTTTCCTTTGCTTCATGTTCTCAACTTAGTTATACTTTCAACAGCCTTCTTTATCATTTGATGATCTCTGCAAAGCTCCTTTGATATCTCTAATGTGGACATTCTCTCAATCAATGACTTTGTTATTTTCAGTTTTTCAGCAGTTGTTACGGCCTACCCTTTACCCATGTTTCAACATATATTATGGACAAAAAGAAAAATAGTTTTTATTAGATTTCAGAGGCCTTAAGCTAATATTAGTTTCATCTGCATACTAATTTCAGTCAGTTCCTTTTTGTAAATTCCAAATATCTCAAAAAGTAACCATTAAAAATGGCAGAAAATTTAGTTAAATAATTTACTAATGGTCGAAATGGATGAGTTTAAATTTGAGAAATATTGTTTCAGAACGTTTTGAGTTATTGAGGTTCATTTGATTTACATAATAACAGTGGTCAAAATAAATTAGTCTACTTATAATTCACCAGTCACCAATCACTTGTCGATCGTGTAAATATACTAGACCTGCAGGCACGTCAGTTCATAGCACTAACACACCTGGATGTCCCTCCTTGATTGCGTCCAATTATGCTAATATTAAGTAAAGTTGCTAATGATCAAATTCCTTGTGGGACAACAAAGAAGGTTCTCTTTTGACAGAATGACACACCTGCCTTCTCTCAAATCAAAGTCCTACATGCCAGACAAAGATGAGAATAAGGCAAGTCTTGTTCACCATTCCTGCCATTCGACTCTGGTTCTGGTTCACTATATCTGCTACAATAACTTCAGACAGGCAAAGTAGGAAAATTAAATTAAATTACAATGCATTTCAGTACTCTTTTATTTTGTTCTCAGTGAAATTAGCTTGTTCCTTAATACTTTGTTTAGTTTCTAGAAAGCATCTTTTGCTAATGCTAGGCTTCGTTGGATTTCAGTATCACATTTTCCATCATCTGTTAAAACACTACTTAGATATGTAAATTTCTCTTCTTTGATATAGTCATCTCCAATTATTATTTCACATATCGATTACATCCTCTTGCTGATGATAGAGTCTGTGTCCTTATAATGGTAATTTTTCTTTCCCTTTTGTTTTCCCTTACTATCTTCTGTAGGAGTTCCTGTTGTTTATTACACAGCATTTCAGAACTCTTTTCTTTCTCACACAAAATTGTCCTCTTTTTCAATACATTGTTTAGCTTTTAGAATTACATTTGCCATTCTACTATGCCTTTGAATTTCTTTGTCTCATTTTCTGTCTCTAACATTAATCAATTTCTTTCCTTCAGATGTGAATTGCACACAGTGTAAGAGTAATGAACAAGTAAAAATTGAAAACCATCAAATAACATGTGTTGGTAAGTAATAAGTTTAATTGTGTTATAGAATGTGAAGGAAACCCAGAGTGGTAAACATCATCCTGCTGCAACCTCATACAATTTTGTATAATAAGCAAATAGGAACCAAAAAATAATCTTTCATTGATACAGACTATAATGCAGCATTGTGGTCAGAAAGACTGAAGCCAGCTGTGACGCAATATATAACCATTATTATTATCATTATTATTGAGAGAGAGAGAGCAGTATGCCAGCAAAGTGACGTAACACTGCACCGCTAACTATGAGAATGGTTAATCATAATTCCTGTTAGATATCCAATCAACCACAAAGATCCATGTTGATTTTGAGTCAGAAGGTCATGAAAAATATTTTTCTTTCATTTATTCATCAAATTAAGATTGATAAATTTTGTATAAATTTCTAAGATGAAATGTTGTAATTATTTATTTTTCATTAATATTTCTTTCATCTTAATGTTTTGATTTCAGCTTAGGGCAGTTTTTAAAGTATCATGTCATTTCAAGAAGTAGGTAACTATGGCTCTCCATAGCTTCTTTTTCTTTATCATCTATAAACTGCAATGTCTTCTTGCGAACGATAGGGTAGCAATTTCTGTTAGCATTCACTGTGATGCGGAAATTTAGAGTTGTCCTTCTACTAGATGTTACATAATGCAGAGGTAGTGACAGGATCTCCAGCAATTGGTCAGAATATCTTGTGGTATTCTGACATTGATGGATTGCCTTTGTCTAAGTTTTGGATGTAAGTCCAAAGTCGGTAAAGTGTCACAAGCACTTTGAAGCATCGATACACTTTCCATTCCCAGACTCATTAGACAGACTGTGGCCACCAGTGGAAAGCGGCTATGCCAGTGATGGCTTCAATCTGATCAACCAATCAAATATGACCTACGTTTCATTTAAACTAAGCTATGCCCTATCATTGCATAATCAGTATATAGAACGACAAGTGGAACTTATCCATTGCTAAAGACGCTGGAAAAATGGTCAGTTCCTTGTGCCACTCCAAGAAAAATGAATATATCAAAATATATGCATAAAAACACAGTGTATCCTCCATTTCAAGTATTTGCTAGGACTCTTGATGCATATATCTTAGGGTTGTAATGGTTTACTCGTCTGTCTTGCCCCCACTGCACAAAAATTCTTCTATTCTTTGTTTTTTTTATTTTCAGCTCAATGCCCAAGAGGATACTATTCTTTAACTGGATACCAACCATGCACTAAATGTCCTGTAAACTTTTACCAAACTTTAGTTGGTAGTACTAAATGTCTTGAATGTAGCAGTTCCAGTTTCACAAATGGCACAGGTGCAACTGAGTGCCTCACCTGCACAAGTAAGTACTTTTGATTTCTATTATATAATAGTTATGGTGTTATGATAATGCAGTCTTTGTAAAGGAATGGTGTATAAAGTTCTGACATTGAATAAATGTGGTTTGTCATTTGTCTGTATAGATATTTGAATGGAAAATGGTCCACCTTTAAAAACAAGGAATAGTAAAATGATGAACATCAATTAGAGCTACAAAGGTTGAGAAGCTGTGGATCACCCTGATTTAAAACTTACTGAAGAGGGACATCACATGGAAGAAACACGAAAATGGTCTCCGAAAGGCAAAAGTTTACTGAGCTTGATTGTCATTCAAGATATATTTCTCATCGCAAGTCTGAATGACTGGCTTTTTCAGATTTTTTGGCTACCAAATAATATTAATAATGTTTTAATAGCACAAAATTAATTTCAAGGTACCTGTAATTAATGGGTACATATTTTATTTTCATTATTTTTTTCACCTGGAAGTCTTTGCTGGAAAGCCAATGCTATAAGCTTCAATAATTCAAATTTGGCTTGAAAAAAATTGTCATAATTTAAAGATTCGATATCAAAACAAAGGCTGAGTTATAAATTTTAGAAAGTATCAATGCATTTCATTGAAGTTATTTGATGTATTGTAAAAAATTGCCGTCTGAAGTTATTACTCAAAAGTAAATAATCACATTTTACTTCAATAAAAAGGTAATAAAATCATCAAAAATTGATCAACACCTATAATAGAACAAATAACATATGAATAAATGATAAGTCATATAAGAACATAAGATAAGGCTTTGAATCTTTTACATTTTAACATAGTGACCCTTCTCATTAACAGACAATAATCTATTATCTATTGATTTTGTTAATTTTTTACTTCAGCAGGTTCAATTTCCAACATGGTAGTTTTAATTGGTCTGCTTTGCTATTATATTGTTTGCCACCTTCATATAATTTCATCTTCCCAATTGACCATAGGTTTTCACTCGGATTCAGATCAGTACTTGATTTTGGCCATTCCATCATCTTCTCTCTTGTAAATCTTTTATACCCACAGAATTCACTGGTAAGATTAGATACATGAGAAGGACATTGTTATGCATAAATAGACACTTCACTTTGATCTGCGAGACTGGGGCTTGTACAATGCAAAGAAAATCTTGTTCATAAAATTGCAATATTTAGTACTGTTCAATTTAACTCCTTCATCAACATTGAATCGGCTAATAATGGTTTGGTTGATGATTCCAGCGTATATTATCTACTTGTTGCCTTTTTTTTTAACTGTAGGCATGTCTGAATTGGATAAAATCCATCCTTTGACTCATCCATCAGGTCTATCACATGTCATTCAAAATTCATCTTTAGAACAGTCCAATTTCCATGGATTACTTGGCCGAATTTTGATACCTTAAAATATGTGCTTTAGTGAGAGGAGTTTACCTCAGATGTTTGTTTACAGATCTTCATTCACAAAGTATTCTACACCTTTTGTCCTTCCTGACTCCCTCAGTTCCCGCCTTTTCATGTATCTGAGTGCTGGTCAAAAGTGTTATGTTTTGCTATAACTTCATTTTAGTTTACGTTCATCTCGAGGAAGCAAGTTCTTAAAACCTTTTCCTTTGCTTCATGTTCTCAACTTAGTTATACTTTCAACAGCCTTCTTTATCATTTGATGATCTCTGCAAAGCTCCTTTGATATCTCTAATGTGGACATTCTCTCAATCAATGACTTTGTTATTTTCAGTTTTTCAGCAGTTGTTACGGCCTACCCTTTACCCATGTTTCAACATATATTATGGACAAAAAGAAAAATAGTTTTTATTAGATTTCAGAGGCCTTAAGCTAATATTAGTTTCATCTGCATACTAATTTCAGTCAGTTCCTTTTTGTAAATTCCAAATATCTCAAAAAGTAACCATTAAAAATGGCAGAAAATTTAGTTAAATAATTTACTAATGGTCGAAATGGATGAGTTTAAATTTGAGAAATATTGTTTCAGAACTTTTTGAGTTATTGAGGTTCATTTGATTTACATAATAACTGTGGTCAAAATAAATTAGTCTACTTATAATTCACCAGTCACCAATCACCTGTCGATCGTGTAAATATACTAGACCTGCAGGCACGTCAGTTCATAGCACTAACACACCTGGATGTCCCTCCTTGATTGCGTCCAATTATGCTAATATTAAGTAAAGTTGCTAATGATCAAATTCCTTGTGGGACAACAAAGAAGGTTCTCTTTTGACAGAATGACACACCTGCCTTCTCTCAAATCAAAGTCCTACATGCCAGACAAAGATGAGAATAAGGCAAGTCTTGTTCACCATTCCTGCCATTCGACTCTGGTTCTGGTTCACTATATCTGCTACAATAACTTCAGACAGGCAAAGTAGGAAAATTAAATTAAATTACAATGCATTTCAGTACTCTTTTATTTTGTTCTCAGTGAAATTAGCTTGTTCCTTAATACTTTGTTTAGTTTCTAGAAAGCATCTTTTGCTAATGCTAGGCTTCGTTGGATTTCAGTATCACATTTTCCATCATCTGTTAAAACACTACTTAGATATGTAAATTTCTCTTCTTTGATATAGTCATCTCCAATTATTATTTCACATATCGATTACATCCTCTTGCTGATGATAGAGTCTGTGTCCTTATAATGGTAATTTTTCTTTCCCTTTTGTTTTCCCTTACTATCTTCTGTAGGAGTTCCTGTTGTTTATTACACAGCATTTCAGAACTCTTTTCTTTCTCACACAAAATTGTCCTCTTTTTCAATACATTGTTTAGCTTTTAGAATTACATTTGCCATTCTACTATGCCTTTGAATTTCTTTGTCTCATTTTCTGTCTCTAACATTAATCAATTTCTTTCCTTCAGATGTGAATTGCACACAGTGTAAGAGTAATGAACAAGTAAAAATTGAAAACCATCAAATAACATGTGTTGGTAAGTAATAAGTTTAATTGTGTTATAGAATGTGAAGGAAACCCAGAGTGGTAAACATCATCCTGCTGCAACCTCATACAATTTTGTATAATAAGCAAATAGGAACCAAAAAATAATCTTTCATTGATACAGACTATAATGCAGCATTGTGGTCAGAAAGACTGAAGCCAGCTGTGACGCAATATATAACCATTATTATTATCATTATTATTGAGAGAGAGAGAGCAGTATGCCAGCAAAGTGACGTAACACTGCACCGCTAACTATGAGAATGGTTAATCATAATTCCTGTTAGATATCCAATCAACCACAAAGATCCATGTTGATTTTGAGTCAGAAGGTCATGAAAAATATTTTTCTTTCATTTATTCATCAAATTAAGATTGATAAATTTTGTATAAATTTCTAAGATGAAATGTTGTAATTATTTATTTTTCATTAATATTTCTTTCATCTTAATGTTTTGATTTCAGCTTAGGGCAGTTTTTAAAGTGTCATGTCATTTCAAGAAGTAGGTAACTATGGCTCTCCATAGCTTCTTTTTCTTTATCATCTATAAACTGCAATGTCTTCTTGCGAACGATAGGGTAGCAATTTCTGTTAGCATTCACTGTGATGCGGAAATTTAGAGTTGTCCTTCTACTAGATGTTACATAATGCAGAGGTAGTGACAGGATCTCCAGCAATTGGTCAGAATATCTTGTGGTATTCTGACATTGATGGATTGCCTTTGTCTAAGTTTTGGATGTAAGTCCAAAGTCGGTAAAGTGTCACAAGCACTTTGAAGCATCGATACACTTTCCATTCCCAGACTCATTAGACAGACTGTGGCCACCAGTGGAAAGCGGCTATGCCAGTGATGGCTTCAATCTGATCAACCAATCAAATATGACCTACGTTTCATTTAAACTAAGCTATGCCCTATCATTGCATAATCAGTATATAGAACGACAAGTGGAACTTATCCATTGCTAAAGACGCTGGAAAAATGGTCAGTTCCTTGTGCCACTCCAAGAAAAATGAATATATCAAAATATATGCATAAAAACACAGTGTATCCTCCATTTCAAGTATTTGCTAGGACTCTTGATGCATATATCTTAGGGTTGTAATGGTTTACTCGTCTGTCTTGCCCCCACTGCACAAAAATTCTTCTATTCTTTGTTTTTTTTATTTTCAGCTCAATGCCCAAGAGGATACTATTCTTTAACTGGATACCAACCATGCACTAAATGTCCTGTAAACTTTTACCAAACTTTAGTTGGTAGTACTAAATGTCTTGAATGTAGCAGTTCCAGTTTCACAAATGGCACAGGTGCAACTGAGTGCCTCACCTGCACAAGTAAGTACTTTTGATTTCTATTATATAATAGTTATGGTGTTATGATAATGCAGTCTTTGTAAAGGAATGGTGTATAAAGTTCTGACATTGAATAAATGTGGTTTGTCATTTGTCTGTATAGATATTTGAATGGAAAATGGTCCACCTTTAAAAACAAGGAATAGTAAAATGATGAACATCAATTAGAGCTACAAAGGTTGAGAAGCTGTGGATCACCCTGATTTAAAACTTACTGAAGAGGGACATCACATGGAAGAAACACGAAAATGGTCTCCGAAAGGCAAAAGTTTACTGAGCTTGATTGTCATTCAAGATATATTTCTCATCGCAAGTCTGAATGACTGGCTTTTTCAGATTTTTTGGCTACCAAATAATATTAATAATGTTTTAATAGCACAAAATTAATTTCAAGGTACCTGTAATTAATGGGTACATATTTTATTTTCATTATTTTTTTCACCTGGAAGTCTTTGCTGGAAAGCCAATGCTATAAGCTTCAATAATTCAAATTTGGCTTGAAAAAAATTGTCATAATTTAAAGATTCGATATCAAAACAAAGGCTGAGTTATAAATTTTAGAAAGTATCAATGCATTTCATTGAAGTTATTTGATGTATTGTAAAAAATTGCCGTCTGAAGTTATTACTCAAAAGTAAATAATCACATTTTACTTCAATAAAAAGGTAATAAAATCATCAAAAATTGATCAACACCTATAATAGAACAAATAACATATGAATAAATGATAAGTCATATAAGAACATAAGATAAGGCTTTGAATCTTTTACATTTTAACATAGTGACCCTTCTCATTAACAGACAATAATCTATTATCTATTGATTTTGTTAATTTTTTACTTCAGCAGGTTCAATTTCCAACATGGTAGTTTTAATTGGTCTGCTTTGCTATTATATTGTTTGCCACCTTCATATAATTTCATCTTCCCAATTGACCATAGGTTTTCACTCGGATTCAGATCAGTACTTGATTTTGGCCATTCCATCATCTTCTCTCTTGTAAATCTTTTATACCCACAGAATTCACTGGTAAGATTAGATACATGAGAAGGACATTGTTATGCATAAATAGACACTTCACTTTGATCTGCGAGACTGGGGCTTGTACAATGCAAAGAAAATCTTGTTCATAAAATTGCAATATTTAGTACTGTTCAATTTAACTCCTTCATCAACATTGAATCGGCTAATAATGGTTTGGTTGATGATTCCAGCGTATATTATCTACTTGTTGCCTTTTTTTTTAACTGTAGGCATGTCTGAATTGGATAAAATCCATCCTTTGACTCATCCATCAGGTCTATCACATGTCATTCAAAATTCATCTTTAGAACAGTCCAATTTCCATGGATTACTTGGCCGAATTTTGATACCTTAAAATATGTGCTTTAGTGAGAGGAGTTTACCTCAGATGTTTGTTTACAGATCTTCATTCACAAAGTATTCTACACCTTTTGTCCTTCCTGACTCCCTCAGTTCCCGCCTTTTCATGTATCTGAGTGCTGGTCAAAAGTGTTATGTTTTGCTATAACTTCATTTTAGTTTACGTTCATCTCGAGGAAGCAAGTTCTTAAAACCTTTTCCTTTGCTTCATGTTCTCAACTTAGTTATACTTTCAACAGCCTTCTTTATCATTTGATGATCTCTGCAAAGCTCCTTTGATATCTCTAATGTGGACATTCTCTCAATCAATGACTTTGTTATTTTCAGTTTTTCAGCAGTTGTTACGGCCTACCCTTTACCCATGTTTCAACATATATTATGGACAAAAAGAAAAATAGTTTTTATTAGATTTCAGAGGCCTTAAGCTAATATTAGTTTCATCTGCATACTAATTTCAGTCAGTTCCTTTTTGTAAATTCCAAATATCTCAAAAAGTAACCATTAAAAATGGCAGAAAATTTAGTTAAATAATTTACTAATGGTCGAAATGGATGAGTTTAAATTTGAGAAATATTGTTTCAGAACGTTTTGAGTTATTGAGGTTCATTTGATTTACATAATAACAGTGGTCAAAATAAATTAGTCTACTTATAATTCACCAGTCACCAATCACTTGTCGATCGTGTAAATTTACTAGACCTGCAGGCACGTCAGTTCATAGCACTAACACACCTGGATGTCCCTCCTTGATTCCGTTCAATTATGCTAATATTAAGTAAAGTTGCTAATGATCAAATTCCTTGTGGGACAACAAAGAAGGTTCTCTTTTGACAGAATGACACACCTGCCTTCTCTCAAATCAAAGTCCTACATGCCAGACAAAGATGAGAATAAGGGAAGTCTTGTTCACCATTCCTGCCATTCGACTCTGGTTCTGGTTCACTATATCTGCTACAATAACTTCAGACAGGCAAAGTAGGAAAATTAAATTAAATTACAATGCATTTCAGTACACTTTTATTTTGTTCTCAGTGAAATTAGCTTGTTCCTTAATACTTTGTTTAGTTTCTAGAAAGCATCTTTTGCTAATGCTAGGCTTCTTTGGATTTCAGTATCACATTTTCCATCATCTGTTAAAACACTACTTAGATATGTAAATTTCTCTTCTTTGATATAGTCATCTCCAATTATCATATCACATATCGATTGCATCCTCTTGCTGATGATAGAGTCTGTGTCCTTATAATGGTAATTTTTCTTTCCCTTTTGTTTTCCTTTACTATCTTCTGTAGGAGTTCCTGTTGTTTATTACACAGCATTTCAGAACTCTTTTCTTTCTCACACAAAATTGTCCTCTTTTTCAATACATTGTTTAGCTTTTAGAATTACATTTGCCATTCTACTATGCCTTTGAATTTCTTTGTCTCATTTTCTGTCTCTAACATTAATCAATTTCTTTCCTTCAGATGTGAATTGCACACAGTGTAAGAGTAATGAACAAGTAAAAATTGAAAACCATCAAATAACATGTGTTGGTAAGTAATAAGTTTAATTGTGTTATAGAATGTGAAGGAAACCCAGAGTGGTAAACATCATCCTGCTGCAACCTCATACAATTTTGTATAATAAGCAAATAGGAACCAAAAAATAATCTTTCATTGATACAGACTATAATGCAGCATTGTGGTCAGAAAGACTGAAGCCAGCTGTGACGCAATATATAACCATTATTATTATCATTATTATTGAGAGAGAGAGAGCAGTATGCCAGCAAAGTGACGTAACACTGCACCGCTAACTATGAGAATGGTTAATCATAATTCCTGTTAGATATCCAATCAACCACAAAGATCCATGTTGATTTTGAGTCAGAAGGTCATGAAAAATATTTTTCTTTCATTTATTCATCAAATTAAGATTGATAAATTTTGTATAAATTTCTAAGATGAAATGTTGTAATTATTTATTTTTCATTAATATTTCTTTCATCTTAATGTTTTTGATTTCAGCTTAGGGCAGTATTTAAAGTATCATGTCATTTTAAGAAGTAGGTAACTATGGCTCTCCATAACTTCCTTTTCTTTATGGTCTATAAACTGCAATGTCTTCTTGGGAAAGATAGGGTAGCAATTTCTGTTAGCATTCACTGTGATGTGGAAATTTAGTGTTGTCCTTCTACTAGATGTTACATAATGCAGAGGTAGTGACAGGATCTCCAGCAATTGGTCAGAATATTTTGTGCTATTCTGACAGTGATGGATTGCCTTTGTCTAAGTTTTGGATGTAAGTCCAAAGTCGGTAAAGGGTCACAAGAACTTTGAAGCATCGATACACTTTCCATTCCCAGACTCATTAGACAGACTGTGGCCACCAGTGGAAAGAGGCTATGCCAGTGAAGGCTTTAACCTGATCAACCAATCAAATATGACCTACATTACATTGAAACTAAGCAAAGAAGCAAAAAGTTACCAGCAGCTTCATCCAGTCAGTCATCAATCCCACCAGGTCATTGAACTTCAAACAGCATAGGTTATACTAAGAAACTCTATTCCCTTCATTTGGATACAGATGAAGTTTTATCCATTCTGCTTATATTGTATTTTCGTAACCACTATTTCTGGAGGTGCCTCAGTAATCAGTTGTCAGCTTAAAGATCGCCACATGCCTCTTGTGCTGATATCACTTTCCTTTGACTAATTTTCTAGTCTTAAGAAAACTAAGCTTTTTCTTGCAGGGGGAAAAAAGAAACCTCCTTTCTCTCTTGGTCTGTCCATTGTTCTGTTCATTAACGCTTTTTGTCTCATTCCGAAATATGTTTTTGATTCAACATCTTTCTTTCTGTTCCCCAGTGTCACAATATCATATTCAGCCTTGAAGATGTTGAGTAAATTATGAAGTTATTCTTTGTTTTTCCTGCTACAGATTTATTAAAATATTATATTTAAGAATAGGCCTATAAAATATAGCCTCGAATATATGGTATGATTTCTCAATGATTATTGTTGAAACAGAATAAACTTCAATGTTGGGAAACATAATCATTTCTATTTGTATTGGCTTTTGTCTTGATTGGCTGTTCTTCTAGATCTTTTTGCCTTCATGTGCTTAAAGAGGATTGTTCCTAGTTTTAATCAACAACTTTCCTGATGTCATCAGTTATCAACTTAGTATCTATGTCAATGTTTCTCAACCCTAGGTTAGCTAAAGAGCAATTTATGTATTATTTTTATATTTAAAAAAAAATCTTTATTTTTAAAAGGTTAGAGGCACCAACTACATGGTTTTCATGTCTAAGTCTTTGTTATTTGATATTTTGAACAAAATATTAAATTCTTTAATCTTTAAAAAGTAGATAATCCTTTACCTTTTGCCTTCTTCAAGACATTTAAATCCGTCATTATCAGCCTTACTAAAAAAATAGTAAGTTTTTCATAAATTTCTTTAAATGAAAACTTTATTGCTAATCTGCTTTTGAAATGCAAATGAGACTATGTTTATCACATAAAAGGCCAAACATTCAAAAATTTGCAAAGCACATTAAGCAAAGGTTTCACACAAAATTACTTAAATATACAATGTAATGCCTTAAAAATAGATGCTTATTTCAGGCGACTTGTTTATTATTTTCCAATTTCTTCACTAATTTTCCATATTAAAATTTAAAGTGCACCCTATAGTTTTAGTCATTCTACAAGTGCACCCTGAATTAATGATGTTTGAGAAGCAGTGATCTATGTTGATAACACAACTGCTTACTTTTATCATAATGGTTAGTGCTTTACTTTTATCTTAATGGTAAGTGCTTACACTAGTATATAGCCTTGAGTATATACCGTTGGATATAGAGCATAATTATTCACATTTTTTTTGTTGAAGCAGAATTATTTTCAATATTGCAAAATATGATTGTCTGTTCCTGTTAATTAAAAGAATATATATCTTTCGTTTATTATTTTCATTGATTTATTTCTCACTTGTTTTTTTTTTTACTTTTTCAGTTAAAATCTGCACATATAAAGAGATTGCGTCGAAAAGTTTAAGTTCTCCAAAGACATTTTCCAGTCTTACCAAGGCAGAATGTAAATTCAGATGTGATGTAGATGTGAATTGTTTCGTGTATTCCTACTTGGCATCCACCCAAACCTGTTATACAAGCAGTACATGGAAATTGACTACAGCACCTGGTTATCAAACATACATAAAAGACTGTGGATGTAAATATTTTAAATAATATTCTTAAATTTTAACAGCATTATGCATAAAACTTACATAACATGAAATTCTACTAGGCATAAAATGGGGGATAAGTTTTGGGCAAAATTGGACCTTCATGCCCACAAAATAGTAGTATCAGAATGACAGTTTTTCCATTGACAGCACTAATATTTTAACTCTGTTCACTGCTTAAAATGAGATGATTATTTGTAATAAAACCTTGTTTTTATGGGCATGAATATCTGTGTTGGCCAGTTTTTTTTTTATGAAATAATAAACTGATCCTCCCCAACTCATATCCTACACTTGCTAAAGATGCTGGAAAAATGATCAGTTCCTTGTGCCATTTCAGTAAGTATCTGACTCCTCTAGCTATGCCCTATCATTGCATCATCATGACTCTACAGACACACAAGTGGAACTCATCCGTTGCTAAAGATGCTGGAAAAATGGCCAGTTCCTAGTGCCACTCCAGGAAAAATGTATATATCAAAATATGTACATAAAAACACAGTGTATCCTCCATTTCAAGTATTTGCTAGGACTCTTGATACATATATCTTAGGGTTGTAAGGGTTTACTCGTCTGTCTTGCCCCCACGGCACAAAAATTCTTCTATTCTTTGATTTTTTTTATTTTCAGCTCAATGCCCAAGAGGATACTATTCTTTGACTGGCAACCAACCTTGCACTAAATGTCCTGTAAACTTTTACCAAACTTTAGTTGGTAGTACTAAATGTCTTGAATGTAGCAGTTCCAGTTTCACAAATGGCACAGGTGCAACTGAGTGCCTCACCTGCACAAGTAAGTACTTTTGATTTCTATTATATAATAGTTATGGTGTTATGATAATGCAGTCTTTGTATGGGAATGGTGTATAAAGTTCTGACATTGAATAAATGTGGTTTGTCATTTGTCTGTATAGATACTTGAATGGAAAATGGTCCCCCTTTAAAAACAAGGAATAGTAAAATGATGAACATCAATTAGAGCTACAAAGGTTGAGAAGCTGTGGATCACCCTGATTTAAAACCTCCTGAAGAGGGACATCACATGGAAGAAACACGAAAATGGTCTCCGAAAGGCAAAAGTTTACTGAGCTTGATTGTCATTCAAGATATATTTCTCATCGCAAGTCTGAATGACTGGCTTTTTCAGATTTTTTGGCTACCAAATAATATTAATAATGTTTTAATAGCACAAAATTAATTTCAAGGTAGCTGTAATTAATGGGTACATATTTTATTTTCATTATTTTTTTCACCTGGAAGTCTTTGCTGGAAAGCCAATGCTATAAGCTTCAATAATTCAAATTTGGCTTGAAAAAAATTGTCATAATTTAAAGATTCGATATCAAAACAAATGCTGAGTTATAAATTTTAGAAAGTATCAATGCATTTCATTGAAGTTATTTGATGTATTGTAAAAAATTGCCGTCTGAAGTTATTACTCAAAAGTAAATAATCACATTTTACTTCAATAAAAAGGTAATAAAATCATCAAAAATTGATCAACACCTATAATAGAACAAATAACATATGAATAAATGATAAGTCATATAAGAACATAAGATAAGGCTTTGAATCCTTTACATTTTATTATTGTGACCCTTCTCATTAACAAACAATAATCTATTATCTATTGATTTTGTTAATTTTTTACTTCAGCAGGTTCAATTTCCAACATGGTAGTTTTAATTGTTTCCCATAGGTCTGCTTTGCTATTATATTGTTTGCCACCTTCATATAATTTCATCTTCCCAATTGACCATAGGTTTTCACTCGGATTCAGATCAGTACTTGATTTTGGCCATTCCATCATCTTCTCTTCCGTAAATCCTTTATACTCAAAGAATTCACGGATAAGCTTAGATACGTGGGAAGGGCATTGTTATGCATAAATAGACACTTCACTTTGATCTGCGAGACTGGGGCTTGTACAATGCAAAGAAAATCTTGTTCATAAAATTGCAATATTTAGTACTGTTCAGTTTAACTCCTTCATCAACATTGAATCGGCTAATAATGGTTTCGTAGAAAATTCCAGCTTATATTGTCTACTTGTTGCCTTTTTTTTAACTGTAGGCATGTCTGAATTGGATAAAATCCATCCTTTGACTCATCCATCAGGTCTATCACATGTCATTCAAAATTCATCTTTAGAAAAGTCAATTTCCATGGATTTCTTGGCCGAATTTTGATACCTTAAAATATGTGCTTTAGTGAGAGGAGTTTACCTCAGATGTTTTTTTACAGATCTTCATTCACAAAGTATTCTACACCTTTTGTCCTTATTGACTCCCTCAGTTCCCGTCTTTTCATGTATCTGAGTGCTGGTCAAAAAGTGTTATTTTTTGCTATAACTTCATTTTAGTTTACATTCATCTCGAGGAAGCAAGTTCTTAAAACCTTTTCCTTTGCTTCATGTTCTCAACTTAGTTATAATTTCAACAGCCTTCTTTATCATTTGATGATCTCTGCAAAGCTCCTTTGATATATCTAATGTGGACATTCTCTCAATCAATAACTTTGTTATTTTCAGTTTTTCAGCAGTTGTTACGGCCTACCCTTTACCCATGTTTCAACGTATATTATGGACAAAAAGAAAAATAGTTTTATTAGATTTCAGAGGCATTAAGCTAATATTAGTTTCATCTGCATACTAATTTCAGTCAGTTCCTTTTTGTAAATTCCAAATATCTCAAAAAGTAACCGTTAAAAATGGCAGAAAATTTAGGTATATAATTTACTAATGGTGGAAATGGATGAGTTTAAATTTGAGAAATATTGATTCTGAACTTTTTGAGTTATTGAGGTTCATTTGATTTACATAATAACTGTGGTCAAAATAAATTAGTCTACTTATAATTCACCAGTCACCAATCACTTGTCGGTCGTGTAAATATACTAGACCTGCAGGCACGTCAGTTCATAGCACTAACACACCTGGATGTCCCTCCTTGATTCCGTCCAATTATGCTAATATTAAGTAAAGTTGCTAATGATCAAATTCCTTGTGGGACAACAAGGAAGGTTCTCCTTTGACAGAACGACACACCTGCCTTCTCTCAAATCAAAGTCCTACATGCCAGACAAAGACGAGAATAAGGCAAGTCTTGTTCACCATTTCTGCCATTCGACTCTGGTTCTGGTTCACTATATCTGCTACAATAACTTTAGACAGGCAAAATAGGGAAATTAAATTAAATTACAATGCATTTCAGTGCTCTTTTGTTTCGTTCTCAGTGAAATTAGCTTGTTCCTTAATACTTTGTTTAGTTTCTAGAAAGCATCTTTTGCTAATGCTAGGCTTCTTTGGATTTCAGTATCACATTTTCCATCATCTGTTAAAACACTACTTAGATATGTAAATTTCTCTTCTTTGATATAGTCATCTCCAATTATTATTTCACATATCGATTGCATCCGCTTGCTGATAATAGAGTCTGTGTCCTTATAATGGTCATTTTTCTTTCCCTTTTGTTTTCCCTTACTATCTTCTGTAGGAGTTCCTGTTGTTTATTACACAGCATTTCAGAACTCTTTTCTTTCTCACACAAAATTGTCCTCTTTTTCAATACATTGTTTAGCTTTTAGAATTACATTTGCCATTCTACTATGCCTTTGAATTTCTTTGTCTCATTTTCTGTCTCTAACATTAATCAATTTCTTTCCTTCAGATGTGAATTGCACACAGTGTAAGAGTAATGAACAAGTAAAAATTGAAAACCATCAAATAACATGTGTTGGTAAGTAATAAGTTTAATTGTGTTATAGAATGTGAAGGAAACCCAGAGTGGTAAACATCATCCTGCTGCAACCTCATACAATTTTGTATAATAAGCAAATAGGAACCAAAAAATAATCTTTCATTGATACAGACTATAATGCAGCATTGTGGTCAGAAAGACTGAAGCCAGCTGTGACGCAATATATAACCATTATTATTATCATTATTATTGAGCGAGAGAGAGCAGTATGCCAGCAAAGTGACGTAACACTGCACCGCTAACTATCAGAATGGTTAATCATAATTCCTGTTAGATATCCAATCAACCACAAAGATCCATGTTGATTTTGAGTCAGAAGGTCATGAAAAATATTTTTCTTTCATTTATTCATCAAATTAAGATTGATAAATTTTGTATAAATTTCTAAGATGAAATGTAATTATTTATTTTTCATTAATATCTCTTTCATCTTAATGTTTTGATTTCAGCTTAGGGCAGTTTTTAAAATGTCATGTCATTTCAAGAAGTAGGTAACTATGGCTCTCCATAGCTTCTTTTTCTTTATCATCTATAAACTGCAATGTCTTCTTGTGAACGATAGGGTAGCAATTTCTGTTAGCATTCACTGTGATGCGGAAATTTAGAGTTGTCCTTCTACTAGATGTTACATAATGCAGAGGTAGTGACAGGATCTCCAGCAATTGGTCAGAATATCTTGTGCTATTCTGACAGTGATGGATTGCCTTTGTCTAAGTTTTGGATGTAAGTCCAAAGTCGGCAAAGGGTCACAGGAACTTTGAATCATCGATACACTTTCCATTCCCAGACTCAGTAGACAGACTGTGGCAACCAGTGGAAAGAGGCTATGCCAGTGAAGGCTTTAACCTGGTCAACCAATCAAATATGACCTACTTTATATTTAAACTAAGCAAAGAAGCAAAAAGTTACCAGCAACTTCATCCAGTCAGTCATCAATCCCACCAGGGTCATTGAAATTCAAACAGCATAGGTTATACTAAGAAACTCTATTCCCTTCATTTGGATACAGATGAAGTTTTATCCATTCTGCTTATATTGTATTTTCGTAACCACTATTTCTGGAGGTGCCTCAGTAATCAGTTGTCAGCTTAAAGATCGCCACATGCCTCTTGTGCTGATATCACTTTCCTTTGACTAATTTTCTAGTCTTAAGAAAACTAAGCTTTTTCTTGCAGGCGGAAAAAAAGAAACCTCCTTTCTCTCTTGGTCTGTCCATTGTTCTGTTCATTAACGCTTTTTGTCTCATTCCGAAATATGTTTTTGATTCAACATCTTTCTTTCTGTTCCCCAGTGTCACAATATCATATTCAGCCTTGAAGATGTTGAGTAAATTATGAAGCTATTCTTTGTTTTTCCTGCTACAGATTTATTAAAATATTATATTTAAGAATAGGCCTATAAAATATAGCCTTGAATATATGGTATGATTTCTCAATGATTATTGTTGAAACAGAATCATCTTCAATGTTGGGAAACATAATCATTTCTATTTGTATTGGCTTTTGTCTTGATTGGCTGTTCTTCTAGATCTTTTTGCCTTCATGTGCTTAAAGAGGATTGTTCCTAGTTTAATCAACAACTTTCCTGATGTCATCAGTTATCAACTTAGTATCTATGTCAATGTTTCTCAACCGGTGCACCCTAGGTTAGCTGAAGAGCAATTTATGTATTATTTTTATATTAAAAAAAAATCTTTATTTTTAAAAGGTTAAAGGCACCAACTAAGTCTTTGTCATTTGATATTTTAAACAGAATATTAAATTCTGTCTATATTTCTGAGATGAGGTATTATGTACAGTATTTACATTAGTCGGACTATTGTCCTCATCTTTGTCGCCATATTTGTCACAACGTTTCGGCCGTTGTACGCTCCGGCCTTCTTCAGGTGGTTGGAATTTCGAAACGAACCCTTTATTTCGATCACTGGGGTAGTCTGTTCTAGTTCCACGAGCCATGTTTGATGGATGTCAGTTATCAGTTATCTCCTGCTAATTTTCCCTCTGAAAGTTCTCCACTGCCTGAACCGGGTATTGAACTCACACTCTTTGGGTCTGTCACTGGATCTAACCAACGCCTTTATCCACTGTGCCATGTGTCCTTGAGGACAGCTGGGTATGAATTTCTGAGTATTATAAACCTAATTTTTCAGCATCATTTTTTTACCAGTACTCATATTGCAATTTTGCTGTTATCATACATGTTTTTACCAGATCTCATATTGCAACTTTTTTGTTATCATTGCTTTTCTCTGGCACTCCTTATTACTGGTTCCCATATTGTATTTATTTCTATGCTTGGCCGACTCAGGAGATTTTTGTAGCCTAGCATATGTGCTGATTCCTTAAAGGAATATAAAGGAGAGACGGGCCGCCCCCTCAAGGTAAGGCTTCAAGAACACCAGAAAGCTGTAACGCGAGGGGAAGTAGAAAAATCAGGCGTGGCTGACCACATATGGAGAGAGAAGGGAGATCACCATCCCCTGTGGGATCAGGTTGAGATCATAGACAGGGAATACCATTGGAAAATTCGTAAACTTTCGGTTCGAAATTCCAACCACCTGAAGAAGGCTGGAGCGTACAACGGCCGAAACGTTGTGACAAATATGGCGACAAAGATGAGGACAATAGTCCGACTAATGTAAATACTGAATATTAAATTCTTTAATCTTTAAAAAGTAGATAATCCTTTACCTTTTGCCTTCTTCATGACATTTAAATCCGTCATTATCAGCCTCTCTAAAAAAATAGTAAGTTTTTCATAAATTTCTTTAAATGAAAACTTTATTGCTAATCTGCTTTTGAAATGCAAATGAGACTATGTTTATCACATAAAAGGCCAAACATTCAAAAATTTGCAAAGCACATTAAGCAAAGGTTTCACACAAAATTACTTAAATATACAATGTAATGCCTTAAAAATAGATGCTTATTTCAGGCGACTTGTTTATTATTTTCCAATTTCTTCACTAATTTTCCATATTAAAATTTAAAGTGCACCCTATAGTTTTAGTCATTCTACAAGTGCACCCTGAATTAATGATGTTTGAGAAGCAGTGATCTATGTTGATAACACAACTGCTTACTTTTATCATAATGGTTAGTGCTTTACTTTTATCTTAATGGTAAGTGCTTACACTAGTATATAGCCTTGAGTATATACCGTTGGATATAGAGCATAATTATTCACATTTTTTTTGTTGAAGCAGAATTATTTTCAATATTGCAAAATATGATTGTCTGTTCCTGTTAATTAAAAGAATATATATCTTTCGTTTATTATTTTCATTGATTTATTTCTCACTTGTTTTTTTTTTTACTTTTTCAGTTAAAATCTGCACATATAAAGAGATTGCGTCGAAAAGTTTAAGTTCTCCAAAGACATTTTCCAGTCTTACCAAGGCAGAATGTAAATTCAGATGTGATGTAGATGTGAATTGTTTCGTGTATTCCTACTTGGCATCCACCCAAACCTGTTATACAAGCAGTACATGGAAATTGACTACAGCACCTGGTTATCAAACATACATAAAAGACTGTGGATGTAAATATTTTAAATAATATTCTTAAATTTTAACAGCATTATGCATAAAACTTACATAACATGAAATTCTACTAGGCATAAAATGGGGGATAAGTTTTGGGCAAAATTGGACCTTCATGCCCACAAAATAGTAGTATCAGAATGACAGTTTTTCCATTGACAGCACTAATATTTTAACTCTGTTCACTGCTTAAAATGAGATGATTATTTGTAATAAAACCTTGTTTTTATGGGCATGAATATCTGTGTTGGCCAGTTTTTTTTTTATGAAATAATAAACTGATCCTCCCCAACTCATATCCTACACTTGCTAAAGATGCTGGAAAAATGATCAGTTCCTTGTGCCATTTCAGTAAGTATCTGACTCCTCTAGCTATGCCCTATCATTGCATCATCATGACTCTACAGACACACAAGTGGAACTCATCCGTTGCTAAAGATGCTGGAAGAATGACCAGTTCCTTGTGCCATTTCAGTAAGTACCTGACCCCTCTAGCTATGCCCTATCATTGCATAATCATGACTATACAGACGCACAAGTAGAACTCATCCATTGTTAAAGATGCTGGGAAAATGGCCAGTTCCTTGTGCCATTTCAGTAAGTACCTGACCCCTCTAGCTATGCCCTATCATTGCATAATCATGACTATACAGACGCACAAGTAAAACTCATCCATTGTTAAAGATGCTGGGAAAATGTCCAGTTCCTTGTGCCATTTCAGTAAGTACCTGACCCCTCTAGCTATGCCCTATCATTGCATAATCATGACTATACGGACGCACAAGTGGAACTCATCCGTTGCTAAAGATGCTGGAAAAATGACCAGTTCCTTGTGCCATTTCAGTAAGTACCTGACGCCTCTAGCTATGCCTTATCATTGCATAATCATGACTATACAGACGCACAAGTGGAACTCATCCGTTGCTAAAGATGCTGGAAAAATGGCCAGTTCCTAGTGCCACTCCAGGAAAAATGTATATATCAAAATATGTACATAAAAACACAGTGTATCCTCCATTTCAAGTATTTGCTAGGACTCTTGATACATATATCTTAGGGTTGTAAGGGTTTACTCGTCTGTCTTGCCCCCACGGCACAAAAATTCTTCTATTCTTTGATTTTTTTTATTTTCAGCTCAATGCCCAAGAGGATACTATTCTTTGACTGGCAACCAACCTTGCACTAAATGTCCTGTAAACTTTTACCAAACTTTAGTTGGTAGTACTAAATGTCTTGAATGTAGCAGTTCCAGTTTCACAAATGGCACAGGTGCAACTGAGTGCCTCACCTGCACAAGTAAGTACTTTTGATTTCTATTATATAATAGTTATGGTGTTATGATAATGCAGTCTTTGTATGGGAATGGTGTATAAAGTTCTGACATTGAATAAATGTGGTTTGTCATTTGTCTGTATAGATACTTGAATGGAAAATGGTCCCTCTTTAAAAACAAGGAATAGTAAAATGATGAACATCAATTAGAGCTACAAAGGTTGAGAAGCTGTGGATCACCCTGATTTAAAACCTCCTGAAGAGGGACATCACATGGAAGAAACACGAAAATGGTCTCCGAAAGGCAAAAGTTTACTGAGCTTGATTGTCATTCAAGATATATTTCTCATCGCAAGTCTGAATGACTGGCTTTTTCAGATTTTTTGGCTACCAAATAATATTAATAATGTTTTAATAGCACAAAATTAATTTCAAGGTAGCTGTAATTAATGGGTACATATTTTATTTTCATTATTTTTTTCACCTGGAAGTCTTTGCTGGAAAGCCAATGCTATAAGCTTCAATAATTCAAATTTGGCTTGAAAAAAATTGTCATAATTTAAAGATTCGATATCAAAACAAATGCTGAGTTATAAATTTTAGAAAGTATCAATGCATTTCATTGAAGTTATTTGATGTATTGTAAAAAATTGCCGTCTGAAGTTATTACTCAAAAGTAAATAATCACATTTTACTTCAATAAAAAGGTAATAAAATCATCAAAAATTGATCAACACCTATAATAGAACAAATAACATATGAATAAATGATAAGTCATATAAGAACATAAGATAAGGCTTTGAATCCTTTACATTTTATTATTGTGACCCTTCTCATTAACAAACAATAATCTATTATCTATTGATTTTGTTAATTTTTTACTTCAGCAGGTTCAATTTCCAACATGGTAGTTTTAATTGTTTCCCATAGGTCTGCTTTGCTATTATATTGTTTGCCACCTTCATATAATTTCATCTTCCCAATTGACCATAGGTTTTCACGCGGATTCAGATCAGTATTTGATTTTGGCCATTCCATCATCTTCTCTTCTGTAAATCCTTTATACTCAAAGAATTCACGGATAAGCTTAGATACGTGGGAAGGGCATTGTTATGCATAAATAGACACTTCACTTTGACCTGCGAGACTGGGGCTTGTACAATGCAAAGAAAATCTTGTTCATAAAATTGCAATATTTAGTACTGTTCAGTTTAACTCCTTCATCAACATTGAATCGGCTAATAATGGTTTCGTAGAAAATTCCAGCTTATATTGTCTACTTGTTGCCTTTTTTTTAACTGTAGGCATGTCTGAATTGGATAAAATCCATCCTTTGACTCATCCATCAGGTCTATCACATGTCATTCAAAATTCATCTTTAGAAAAGTCAATTTCCATGGATTTCTTGGCCGAATTTTGATACCTTAAAATATGTGCTTTAGTGAGAGGAGTTTACCTCAGATGTTTTTTTACAGATCTTCATTCACAAAGTATTCTACACCTTTTGTCCTTATTGACTCCCTCAGTTCCCGTCTTTTCATGTATCTGAGTGCTGGTCAAAAAGTGTTATTTTTTGCTATAACTTCATTTTAGTTTACATTCATCTCGAGGAAGCAAGTTCTTAAAACCTTTTCCTTTGCTTCATGTTCTCAACTTAGTTATAATTTCAACAGCCTTCTTTATCATTTGATGATCTCTGCAAAGCTCCTTTGATATATCTAATGTGGACATTCTCTCAATCAATAACTTTGTTATTTTCAGTTTTTCAGCAGTTGTTACGGCCTACCCTTTACCCATGTTTCAACGTATATTATGGACAAAAAGAAAAATAGTTTTATTAGATTTCAGAGGCATTAAGCTAATATTAGTTTCATCTGCATACTAATTTCAGTCAGTTCCTTTTTGTAAATTCCAAATATCTCAAAAAGTAACCGTTAAAAATGGCAGAAAATTTAGGTATATAATTTACTAATGGTGGAAATGGATGAGTTTAAATTTGAGAAATATTGATTCAGAACTTTTTGAGTTATTGAGGTTCATTTGATTTACATAATAACTATGGTCAAAATAAATTAGTCTACTTATAATTCACCAGTCACCAATCACTTGTCGGTCGTGTAAATATACTAGACCTGCAGGCACGTCAGTTCATAGCACTAACACACCTGGATGTCCCTCCTTGATTCCGTCCAATTATGCTAATATTAAGTAAAGTTGCTAATGATCAAATTCCTTGTGGGACAACAAGGAAGGTTCTCCTTTGACAGAACGACACACCTGCCTTCTCTCAAATCAAAGTCCTACATGCCAGACAAAGACGAGAATAAGGCAAGTCTTGTTCACCATTTCTGCCATTCGACTCTGGTTCTGGTTCACTATATCTGCTACAATAACTTTAGACAGGCAAAATAGGGAAATTAAATTAAATTACAATGCATTTCAGTGCTCTTTTGTTTCGTTCTCAGTGAAATTAGCTTGTTCCTTAATACTTTGTTTAGTTTCTAGAAAGCATCTTTTGCTAATGCTAGGCTTCTTTGGATTTCAGTATCACATTTTCCATCATCTGTTAAAACACTACTTAGATATGTAAATTTCTCTTCTTTGATATAGTCATCTCCAATTATTATTTCACATATCGATTGCATCCGCTTGCTGATAATAGAGTCTGTGTCCTTATAATGGTCATTTTTCTTTCCCTTTTGTTTTCCCTTACTATCTTCTGTAGGAGTTCCTGTTGTTTATTACACAGCATTTCAGAACTCTTTTCTTTCTCACACAAAATTGTCCTCTTTTTCAATACATTGTTTAGCTTTTAGAATTACATTTGCCATTCTACTATGCCTTTGAATTTCTTTGTCTCATTTTCTGTCTCTAACATTAATCAATTTCTTTCCTTCAGATGTGAATTGCACACAGTGTAAGAGTAATGAACAAGTAAAAATTGAAAACCATCAAATAACATGTGTTGGTAAGTAATAAGTTTAATTGTGTTATAGAATGTGAAGGAAACCCAGAGTGGTAAACATCATCCTGCTGCAACCTCATACAATTTTGTATAATAAGCAAATAGGAACCAAAAAATAATCTTTCATTGATACAGACTATAATGCAGCATTGTGGTCAGAAAGACTGAAGCCAGCTGTGACGCAATATATAACCATTATTATTATCATTATTATTGAGCGAGAGAGAGCAGTATGCCAGCAAAGTGACGTAACACTGCACCGCTAACTATCAGAATGGTTAATCATAATTCCTGTTAGATATCCAATCAACCACAAAGATCCATGTTGATTTTGAGTCAGAAGGTCATGAAAAATATTTTTCTTTCATTTATTCATCAAATTAAGATTGATAAATTTTGTATAAATTTCTAAGATGAAATGTAATTATTTATTTTTCATTAATATCTCTTTCATCTTAATGTTTTGATTTCAGCTTAGGGCAGTTTTTAAAATGTCATGTCATTTCAAGAAGTAGGTAACTATGGCTCTCCATAGCTTCTTTTTCTTTATCATCTATAAACTGCAATGTCTTCTTGTGAACGATAGGGTAGCAATTTCTGTTAGCATTCACTGTGATGCGGAAATTTAGAGTTGTCCTTCTACTAGATGTTACATAATGCAGAGGTAGTGACAGGATCTCCAGCAATTGGTCAGAATATCTTGTGCTATTCTGACAGTGATGGATTGCCTTTGTCTAAGTTTTGGATGTAAGTCCAAAGTCGGCAAAGGGTCACAGGAACTTTGAATCATCGATACACTTTCCATTCCCAGACTCAGTAGACAGACTGTGGCAACCAGTGGAAAGAGGCTATGCCAGTGAAGGCTTTAACCTGGTCAACCAATCAAATATGACCTACTTTATATTTAAACTAAGCAAAGAAGCAAAAAGTTACCAGCAACTTCATCCAGTCAGTCATCAATCCCACCAGGGTCATTGAAATTCAAACAGCATAGGTTATACTAAGAAACTCTATTCCCTTCATTTGGATACAGATGAAGTTTTATCCATTCTGCTTATATTGTATTTTCGTAACCACTATTTCTGGAGGTGCCTCAGTAATCAGTTGTCAGCTTAAAGATCGCCACATGCCTCTTGTGCTGATATCACTTTCCTTTGACTAATTTTCTAGTCTTAAGAAAACTAAGCTTTTTCTTGCAGGCGGAAAAAAAGAAACCTCCTTTCTCTCTTGGTCTGTCCATTGTTCTGTTCATTAACGCTTTTTGTCTCATTCCGAAATATGTTTTTGATTCAACATCTTTCTTTCTGTTCCCCAGTGTCACAATATCATATTCAGCCTTGAAGATGTTGAGTAAATTATGAAGCTATTCTTTGTTTTTCCTGCTACAGATTTATTAAAATATTATATTTAAGAATAGGCCTATAAAATATAGCCTCGAATATATGGTATGATTTCTCAATGATTATTGTTGAAACAGAATCATCTTCAATGTTGGGAAACATAATCATTTCTATTTGTATTGGCTTTTGTCTTGATTGGCTGTTCTTCTAGATCTTTTTGCCTTCATGTGCTTAAAGAGGATTGTTCCTAGTTTTAATCAACAACTTTCCTGATGTCATCAGTTATCAACTTAGTATCTATGTCAATGTTTCTCAACCGGTGCACCCTAGGTTAGCTGAAGAGCAATTTATGTATTATTTTTATATTAAAAAAAAATCTTTATTTTTAAAAGGTTAAAGGCACCAACTAAGTCTTTGTCATTTGATATTTTAAACAGAATATTAAATTCTGTCTATATTTCTGAGATGAGGTATTATGTACAGTATTTACATTAGTCGGACTATTGTCCTCATCTTTGTCGCCATATTTGTCACAACGTTTCGGCCGTTGTACGCTCCGGCCTTCTTCAGGTGGTTGGAATTTCGAAACGAACCCTTTATTTCGATCACTGGGGTAGTCTGTTCTAGTTCCACGAGCCATGTTTGATGGATGTCAGTTATCAGTTATCTCCTGCTAATTTTCCCTCTGAAAGTTCTCCACTGCCTGAACCGGGTATTGAACTCACACTCTTTGGGTCTGTCACTGGATCTAACCAACGCCTTTATCCACTGTGCCATGTGTCCTTGAGGACAGCTGGGTATGAATTTCTGAGTATTATAAACCTAATTTTTCAGCATCATTTTTTTACCAGTACTCATATTGCAATTTTGCTGTTATCATACATGTTTTTACCAGATCTCATATTGCAACTTTTTTGTTATCATTGCTTTTCTCTGGCACTCCTTATTACTGGTTCCCATATTGTATTTATTTCTATGCTTGGCCGACTCAGGAGATTTTTGTAGCCTAGCATATGTGCTGATTCCTTAAAGGAATATAAAGGAGAGACGGGCCGCCCCCTCAAGGTAAGGCTTCAAGAACACCAGAAAGCTGTAACGCGAGGGGAAGTAGAAAAATCAGGCGTGGCTGACCACATATGGAGAGAGAAGGGAGATCACCATCCCCTGTGGGATCAGGTTGAGATCATAGACAGGGAATACCATTGGAAAATTCGTAAACTTTCGGTTCGAAATTCCAACCACCTGAAGAAGGCTGGAGCGTACAACGGCCGAAACGTTGTGACAAATATGGCGACAAAGATGAGGACAATAGTCCGACTAATGTAAATACTGAATATTAAATTCTTTAATCTTTAAAAAGTAGATAATCCTTTACCTTTTGCCTTCTTCATGACATTTAAATCCGTCATTATCAGCCTCTCTAAAAAAATAGTAAGTTTTTCATAAATTTCTTTAAATGAAAACTTTATTGCTAATCTGCTTTTGAAATGCAAATGAGACTATGTTTATCACATAAAAGGCCAAACATTCAAAAATTTGCAAAGCACATTAAGCAAAGGTTTCACACAAAATTACTTAAATATACAATGTAATGCCTTAAAAATAGATGCTTATTTCAGGCGACTTGTTTATTATTTTCCAATTTCTTCACTAATTTTCCATATTAAAATTTAAAGTGCACCCTATAGTTTTAGTCATTCTACAAGTGCACCCTGAATTAATGATGTTTGAGAAGCAGTGATCTATGTTGATAACACAACTGCTTACTTTTATCATAATGGTTAGTGCTTTACTTTTATCTTAATGGTAAGTGCTTACACTAGTATATAGCCTTGAGTATATACCGTTGGATATAGAGCATAATTATTCACATTTTTTTTGTTGAAGCAGAATTATTTTCAATATTGCAAAATATGATTGTCTGTTCCTGTTAATTAAAAGAATATATATCTTTCGTTTATTATTTTCATTGATTTATTTCTCACTTGTTTTTTTTTTTACTTTTTCAGTTAAAATCTGCACATATAAAGAGATTGCGTCGAAAAGTTTAAGTTCTCCAAAGACATTTTCCAGTCTTACCAAGGCAGAATGTAAATTCAGATGTGATGTAGATGTGAATTGTTTCGTGTATTCCTACTTGGCATCCACCCAAACCTGTTATACAAGCAGTACATGGAAATTGACTACAGCACCTGGTTATCAAACATACATAAAAGACTGTGGATGTAAATATTTTAAATAATATTCTTAAATTTTAACAGCATTATGCATAAAACTTACATAACATGAAATTCTACTAGGCATAAAATGGGGGATAAGTTTTGGGCAAAATTGGACCTTCATGCCCACAAAATAGTAGTATCAGAATGACAGTTTTTCCATTGACAGCACTAATATTTTAACTCTGTTCACTGCTTAAAATGAGATGATTATTTGTAATAAAACCTTGTTTTTATGGGCATGAATATCTGTGTTGGCCAGTTTTTTTTTTATGAAATAATAAACTGATCCTCCCCAACTCATATCCTACACTTGCTAAAGATGCTGGAAAAATGATCAGTTCCTTGTGCCATTTCAGTAAGTATCTGACTCCTCTAGCTATGCCCTATCATTGCATCATCATGACTCTACAGACACACAAGTGGAACTCATCCGTTGCTAAAGATGCTGGGAAAATGGCCAGTTCCTTGTGCCATTTCAGTAAGTACCTGACCCCTCTAGCTATGCCCTATCATTGCATAATCATGACTATACAGACGCACAAGTAAAACTCATCCATTGTTAAAGATGCTGGGAAAATGGCCAGTTCCTTGTGCCATTTCAGTAAGTACCTGACCCCTCTAGCTATGCCCTATCATTGCATAATCATGACTATACGGACGCACAAGTGGAACTCATCCGTTGCTAAAGATGCTGGAAAAATGACCAGTTCCTTGTGCCATTTCAGTAAGTACCTGACGCCTCTAGCTATGCCCTATCATTGCATAATCATGACTATACAGACGCACAAGTGGAACTCATCCGTTGCTAAAGATGCTGGAAAAATGGCCAGTTCCTAGTGCCACTCCAGGAAAAATGTATATATCAAAATATGTACATAAAAACACAGTGTATCCTCCATTTCAAGTATTTGCTAGGACTCTTGATACATATATCTTAGGGTTGTAAGGGTTTACTCGTCTGTCTTGCCCCCACGGCACAAAAATTCTTCTATTCTTTGATTTTTTTTATTTTCAGCTCAATGCCCAAGAGGATACTATTCTTTGACTGGCAACCAACCTTGCACTAAATGTCCTGTAAACTTTTACCAAACTTTAGTTGGTAGTACTAAATGTCTTGAATGTAGCAGTTCCAGTTTCACAAATGGCACAGGTGCAACTGAGTGCCTCACCTGCACAAGTAAGTACTTTTGATTTCTATTATATAATAGTTATGGTGTTATGATAATGCAGTCTTTGTATGGGAATGGTGTATAAAGTTCTGACATTGAATAAATGTGGTTTGTCATTTGTCTGTATAGATACTTGAATGGAAAATGGTCCCCCTTTAAAAACAAGGAATAGTAAAATGATGAACATCAATTAGAGCTACAAAGGTTGAGAAGCTGTGGATCACCCTGATTTAAAACCTCCTGAAGAGGGACATCACATGGAAGAAACACGAAAATGGTCTCCGAAAGGCAAAAGTTTACTGAGCTTGATTGTCATTCAAGATATATTTCTCATCGCAAGTCTGAATGACTGGCTTTTTCAGATTTTTTGGCTACCAAATAATATTAATAATGTTTTAATAGCACAAAATTAATTTCAAGGTAGCTGTAATTAATGGGTACATATTTTATTTTCATTATTTTTTTCACCTGGAAGTCTTTGCTGGAAAGCCAATGCTATAAGCTTCAATAATTCAAATTTGGCTTGAAAAAAATTGTCATAATTTAAAGATTCGATATCAAAACAAATGCTGAGTTATAAATTTTAGAAAGTATCAATGCATTTCATTGAAGTTATTTGATGTATTGTAAAAAATTGCCGTCTGAAGTTATTACTCAAAAGTAAATAATCACATTTTACTTCAATAAAAAGGTAATAAAATCATCAAAAATTGATCAACACCTATAATAGAACAAATAACATATGAATAAATGATAAGTCATATAAGAACATAAGATAAGGCTTTGAATCCTTTACATTTTATTATTGTGACCCTTCTCATTAACAAACAATAATCTATTATCTATTGATTTTGTTAATTTTTTACTTCAGCAGGTTCAATTTCCAACATGGTAGTTTTAATTGTTTCCCATAGGTCTGCTTTGCTATTATATTGTTTGCCACCTTCATATAATTTCATCTTCCCAATTGACCATAGGTTTTCACGCGGATTCAGATCAGTATTTGATTTTGGCCATTCCATCATCTTCTCTTCTGTAAATCCTTTATACTCAAAGAATTCACGGATAAGCTTAGATACGTGGGAAGGGCATTGTTATGCATAAATAGACACTTCACTTTGACCTGCGAGACTGGGGCTTGTACAATGCAAAGAAAATCTTGTTCATAAAATTGCAATATTTAGTACTGTTCAGTTTAACTCCTTCATCAACATTGAATCGGCTAATAATGGTTTCGTAGAAAATTCCAGCTTATATTGTCTACTTGTTGCCTTTTTTTTAACTGTAGGCATGTCTGAATTGGATAAAATCCATCCTTTGACTCATCCATCAGGTCTATCACATGTCATTCAAAATTCATCTTTAGAAAAGTCAATTTCCATGGATTTCTTGGCCGAATTTTGATACCTTAAAATATGTGCTTTAGTGAGAGGAGTTTACCTCAGATGTTTTTTTACAGATCTTCATTCACAAAGTATTCTACACCTTTTGTCCTTATTGACTCCCTCAGTTCCCGTCTTTTCATGTATCTGAGTGCTGGTCAAAAAGTGTTATTTTTTGCTATAACTTCATTTTAGTTTACATTCATCTCGAGGAAGCAAGTTCTTAAAACCTTTTCCTTTGCTTCATGTTCTCAACTTAGTTATAATTTCAACAGCCTTCTTTATCATTTGATGATCTCTGCAAAGCTCCTTTGATATATCTAATGTGGACATTCTCTCAATCAATAACTTTGTTATTTTCAGTTTTTCAGCAGTTGTTACGGCCTACCCTTTACCCATGTTTCAACGTATATTATGGACAAAAAGAAAAATAGTTTTATTAGATTTCAGAGGCATTAAGCTAATATTAGTTTCATCTGCATACTAATTTCAGTCAGTTCCTTTTTGTAAATTCCAAATATCTCAAAAAGTAACCGTTAAAAATGGCAGAAAATTTAGGTATATAATTTACTAATGGTGGAAATGGATGAGTTTAAATTTGAGAAATATTGATTCAGAACTTTTTGAGTTATTGAGGTTCATTTGATTTACATAATAACTATGGTCAAAATAAATTAGTCTACTTATAATTCACCAGTCACCAATCACTTGTCGGTCGTGTAAATATACTAGACCTGCAGGCACGTCAGTTCATAGCACTAACACACCTGGATGTCCCTCCTTGATTCCGTCCAATTATGCTAATATTAAGTAAAGTTGCTAATGATCAAATTCCTTGTGGGACAACAAGGAAGGTTCTCCTTTGACAGAACGACACACCTGCCTTCTCTCAAATCAAAGTCCTACATGCCAGACAAAGACGAGAATAAGGCAAGTCTTGTTCACCATTTCTGCCATTCGACTCTGGTTCTGGTTCACTATATCTGCTACAATAACTTTAGACAGGCAAAATAGGGAAATTAAATTAAATTACAATGCATTTCAGTGCTCTTTTGTTTCGTTCTCAGTGAAATTAGCTTGTTCCTTAATACTTTGTTTAGTTTCTAGAAAGCATCTTTTGCTAATGCTAGGCTTCTTTGGATTTCAGTATCACATTTTCCATCATCTGTTAAAACACTACTTAGATATGTAAATTTCTCTTCTTTGATATAGTCATCTCCAATTATTATTTCACATATCGATTGCATCCGCTTGCTGATAATAGAGTCTGTGTCCTTATAATGGTCATTTTTCTTTCCCTTTTGTTTTCCCTTACTATCTTCTGTAGGAGTTCCTGTTGTTTATTACACAGCATTTCAGAACTCTTTTCTTTCTCACACAAAATTGTCCTCTTTTTCAATACATTGTTTAGCTTTTAGAATTACATTTGCCATTCTACTATGCCTTTGAATTTCTTTGTCTCATTTTCTGTCTCTAACATTAATCAATTTCTTTCCTTCAGATGTGAATTGCACACAGTGTAAGAGTAATGAACAAGTAAAAATTGAAAACCATCAAATAACATGTGTTGGTAAGTAATAAGTTTAATTGTGTTATAGAATGTGAAGGAAACCCAGAGTGGTAAACATCATCCTGCTGCAACCTCATACAATTTTGTATAATAAGCAAATAGGAACCAAAAAATAATCTTTCATTGATACAGACTATAATGCAGCATTGTGGTCAGAAAGACTGAAGCCAGCTGTGACGCAATATATAACCATTATTATTATCATTATTATTGAGCGAGAGAGAGCAGTATGCCAGCAAAGTGACGTAACACTGCACCGCTAGCTATCAGAATGGTTAATCATAATTCCTGTTAGATATCCAATCAACCACAAAGATCCATGTTGATTTTGAGTCAGAAGGTCATGAAAAATATTTTTCTTTCATTTATTCATCAAATTAAGATTGATAAATTTTGTATAAATTTCTAAGATGAAATGTAATTATTTATTTTTCATTAATATCTCTTTCATCTTAATGTTTTGATTTCAGCTTAGGGCAGTTTTTAAAATGTCATGTCATTTCAAGAAGTAGGTAACTATGGCTCTCCATAGCTTCTTTTTCTTTATCATCTATAATCTGCAATGTCTTCTTGTGAACGATAGGGTAGCAATTTCTGTTAGCATTCACTGTGATGCGGAAATTTAGAGTTGTCCTTCTACTAGATGTTACATAATGCAGAGGTAGTGACAGGATCTCCAGCAATTGGTCAGAATATCTTGTGCTATTCTGACAGTGATGGATTGCCTTTGTCTAAGTTTTGGATGTAAGTCCAAAGTCGGCAAAGGGTCACAGGAACTTTGAATCATCGATACACTTTCCATTCCCAGACTCAGTAGACAGACTGTGGCAACCAGTGGAAAGAGGCTATGCCAGTGAAGGCTTTAACCTGGTCAACCAATCAAATATGACCTACTTTATATTTAAACTAAGCAAAGAAGCAAAAAGTTACCAGCAACTTCATCCAGTCAGTCATCAATCCCACCAGGGTCATTGAAATTCAAACAGCATAGGTTATACTAAGAAACTCTATTCCCTTCATTTGGATACAGATGAAGTTTTATCCATTCTGCTTATATTGTATTTTCGTAACCACTATTTCTGGAGGTGCCTCAGTAATCAGTTGTCAGCTTAAAGATCGCCACATGCCTCTTGTGCTGATATCACTTTCCTTTGACTAATTTTCTAGTCTTAAGAAAACTAAGCTTTTTCTTGCAGGCGGAAAAAAAGAAACCTCCTTTCTCTCTTGGTCTGTCCATTGTTCTGTTCATTAACGCTTTTTGTCTCATTCCGAAATATGTTTTTGATTCAACATCTTTCTTTCTGTTCCCCAGTGTCACAATATCATATTCAGCCTTGAAGATGTTGAGTAAATTATGAAGCTATTCTTTGTTTTTCCTGCTACAGATTTATTAAAATATTATATTTAAGAATAGGCCTATAAAATATAGCCTCGAATATATGGTATGATTTCTCAATGATTATTGTTGAAACAGAATCATCTTCAATGTTGGGAAACATAATCATTTCTATTTGTATTGGCTTTTGTCTTGATTGGCTGTTCTTCTAGATCTTTTTGCCTTCATGTGCTTAAAGAGGATTGTTCCTAGTTTAATCAACAACTTTCCTGATGTCATCAGTTATCAACTTAGTATCTATGTCAATGTTTCTCAACCGGTGCACCCTGGGTTAGCTGAAGAGCAATTTATGTATTATTTTTATATTAAAAAAAAAACTTTATTTTTAAAAGGTTAAAGGCACCAACTAAGTCTTTGTCATTTGATATTTTAAACAGAATATTAAATTCTGTCTATATTTCTGAGATGAGGTATTATGTACAGTATTTACATTAGTCGGACTATTGTCCTCATCTTTGTCGCCATATTTGTCACAACGTTTCGGCCGTTGTACGCTCCGGCCTTCTTCAGGTGGTTGGAATTTCGAAACGAACCCTTTATTTCGATCACTGGGGTAGTCTGTTCTAGTTCCACGAGCCATGTTTGATGGATGTCAGTTATCAGTTATCTCCTGCTAATTTTCCCTCTGAAAGTTCTCCACTGCCTGAACCGGGTATTGAACTCACACTCTTTGGGTCTGTCACTGGATCTAACCAACGCCTTTATCCACTGTGCCATGTGTCCTTGAGGACAGCTGGGTATGAATTTCTGAGTATTATAAACCTAATTTTTCAGCATCATTTTTTTACCAGTACTCATATTGCAATTTTGCTGTTATCATACATGTTTTTACCAGATCTCATATTGCAACTTTTTTGTTATCATTGCTTTTCTCTGGCACTCCTTATTACTGGTTCCCATATTGTATTTATTTCTATGCTTGGCCGACTCAGGAGATTTTTGTAGCCTAGCATATGTGCTGATTCCTTAAAGGAATATAAAGGAGAGACGGGCCGCCCCCTCAAGGTAAGGCTTCAAGAACACCAGAAAGCTGTAACGCGAGGGGAAGTAGAAAAATCAGGCGTGGCTGACCACATATGGAGAGAGAAGGGAGATCACCATCCCCTGTGGGATCAGGTTGAGATCATAGACAGGGAATACCATTGGAAAATTCGTAAACTTTCGGTTCGAAATTCCAACCACCTGAAGAAGGCTGGAGCGTACAACGGCCGAAACGTTGTGACAAATATGGCGACAAAGATGAGGACAATAGTCCGACTAATGTAAATACTGAATATTAAATTCTTTAATCTTTAAAAAGTAGATAATCCTTTACCTTTTGCCTTCTTCATGACATTTAAATCCGTCATTATCAGCCTCTCTAAAAAAATAGTAAGTTTTTCATAAATTTCTTTAAATGAAAACTTTATTGCTAATCTGCTTTTGAAATGCAAATGAGACTATGTTTATCACATAAAAGGCCAAACATTCAAAAATTTGCAAAGCACATTAAGCAAAGGTTTCACACAAAATTACTTAAATATACAATGTAATGCCTTAAAAATAGATGCTTATTTCAGGCGACTTGTTTATTATTTTCCAATTTCTTCACTAATTTTCCATATTAAAATTTAAAGTGCACCCTATAGTTTTAGTCATTCTACAAGTGCACCCTGAATTAATGATGTTTGAGAAGCAGTGATCTATGTTGATAACACAACTGCTTACTTTTATCATAATGGTTAGTGCTTTACTTTTATCTTAATGGTAAGTGCTTACACTAGTATATAGCCTTGAGTATATACCGTTGGATATAGAGCATAATTATTCACATTTTTTTTGTTGAAGCAGAATTATTTTCAATATTGCAAAATATGATTGTCTGTTCCTGTTAATTAAAAGAATATATATCTTTCGTTTATTATTTTCATTGATTTATTTCTCACTTGTTTTTTTTTTTACTTTTTCAGTTAAAATCTGCACATATAAAGAGATTGCGTCGAAAAGTTTAAGTTCTCCAAAGACATTTTCCAGTCTTACCAAGGCAGAATGTAAATTCAGATGTGATGTAGATGTGAATTGTTTCGTGTATTCCTACTTGGCATCCACCCAAACCTGTTATACAAGCAGTACATGGAAATTGACTACAGCACCTGGTTATCAAACATACATAAAAGACTGTGGATGTAAATATTTTAAATAATATTCTTAAATTTTAACAGCATTATGCATAAAACTTACATAACATGAAATTCTACTAGGCATAAAATGGGGGATAAGTTTTGGGCAAAATTGGACCTTCATGCCCACAAAATAGTAGTATCAGAATGACAGTTTTTCCATTGACAGAACTAATATTTTAACTCTGTTCACTGCTTAAAATGAGATGATTAGATTTGTAATAAAACCTTGTTTTTGTGGGCACAAATATCTGTGTTGGCCAGTTCTTTTTTATGAAATAATAAACTGATCCTCCCCAACTCATATCCTACACTTGCTAAAGATGCTGGAAAAATGTCCAGTTCCTTGTGCCATTTCAGTAAGTACCTGACCCCTCTAGCTATGCCCTATCATTGCATAATCATGACTATACAGACGCACAAGTGGAACTCATCCATTGTTAAAGATGCTGGAAAAATGGCCAGTTCCTTGTGCCATTTCAGTAAGTACCTGACCCCTCTAGCTATGCCCTATCATTGCATAATCATGACTATACGGACGCACAAGTGGAACTCATTCGTTGCTAAAGATGCTGGAAAAATGACCAGTTCCTTGTGCCATTTCAGTAAGTACCTGACCCCTCTAGCTATGCCCTATCATTGCATAATCATGACTCTACAGACACACAAGTGGAACTCATCCGTTGCTAAAGATGCTGGAAAAATGACCAGTTCCTTGTGCCATTTCAGTAAGTACCTGACCCCTCTAGCTATGCCCTATCATTGCATCATCATGACTATACAGACGCACAAGTGGAACTCATCCGTTGCTAAAGATGCTGGAAAAATGGCCAGTTCCTAGTGCCACTCCAGGAAAAATGTATATATCAAAATATCTACATAAAAACACAGTGTATCCTACATTTCAAGTATTTGCTAGGACTCTTGATACATATATCTTAGGGTTTTAATGGTTTACTCGTCTGTCTTGCCCCCACTGCACAAAAATTCTTCTATTCTTTGTTTTTTTTATTTTCAGCTCAATGCCCAAGAGGATACTATTCTTTAACTGGGAACCAACCATGCACTAAATGTCCTGTAAACTTTTACCAAACTTTAGTTGGTAGTACTAAATGTCTTGAATGTAGCAGTTCCAGTTTCACAAATGGCACAGGTGCAACTGAGTGCCTCACCTGCACAAGTAAGTACTTTTGATTTCTATTATATAATAGTTATGGTGTTATGATAATGCAGTCTTTGTAAAGGAATGGTGTATAAAGTTCTGACATTGAATAAATGTGGTTTGTCATTTGTCCATCAATTAGAGCTAGAAATGTTGAGAAGCTGTGGATCACCCTGATTTAAAACCTTCTGAAGAGGGACATCACATTGAAGAAACACGAAAATGGTCTCCGAAAGGCAAAAGTTTACTGAGCTTGATTGTCATTCAAGATATATTTCTCATCGCAAGTCTGAATGACTGGCTTTTTCAGATTTTTTGGCTACCAAATAATATTAATAATGTTTTAATAGCACAAAATTAATTTCAAGGTACCTGTAATTAATGGGTACATATTTTATTTTCATTATTTTTTTCACCTGGAAGTCATTTTGCTTCCGATATTGAAAAAGAAAAAATCTTAATAGTATATTTGGACTTTTCTTGGGATATAAAAGATGACGCATATGGAAGTGACCATTTCCCGATCCTCCTGGAAAACATCAAACCAATTTGTGAAAATATGTCCTGCTGGAAAATGAACAAAACAAATTTGGACAAATTCAAATGACTTTGTAAAAAAAATTTAACACAAAACAACAATATAGATTTAGCAGAATGCTTTATAGAGATACTAATCACTATAGCAAAGAAATGTATCGCCCAAAATTCAACACGAAATAGAAAAGACAGATCCTGGTTCAATAGTAAATGTTTGCAAGCCAGAATATTACGAAAATTTAACAACGAACCTATAACTGTAAACTTAAACAATTACGAGTTACATAGAGTTATGGCTGATTGAGCAGTGAAAGAAGGCAAAAAAGAATGCTGTCAAAAATATGTCAACAATCTCAGCTCCTCATCAAAAACAAAATCAGTATTTGAAATGGTGAGGAAAATAGCTGAATAAAAGATACCAATTAAGCATCTGTACAAAAATAACAATATCATGACTAACCAAAAAGACATAGTAGAAACTATTTCAAAAAATTTTTCAAGTAAAAATGGAAAACAAAATTTCCTAGTCCTAAAATAAAATAGAGAAAAATACAAACTCAATTTTACATTTAACAATCCAGAAACTACCACAGCCCACTTAGTTTAGTGGAATTAAAATCATGTATAAAAAGATGCCATAACACAGCAGTTGGACCTGATGATGTCCACTACGATATTTCTAAGACAATTACCAGAAGAATCCTTAGAACTTCTTTTAAAAGAATATACAATGATATATAGATAAACAGAAGTTTCCCAGATATTTGGAAACAAACTACCCTAAGTAGTCCCAAAGACCTGGAAAAAACAAGTCTGACTCAGAAAACTACACACCCATTTCACTGACCAGCAGTCTGTATAAAACAATGTAATAAATAATAAATGACACATTGATCTGGTACATACGAGAAAATAAGCTAATTACGGATCTACAATGTGGTTTCAGAAAGAAAAGAAGCATGTTGGTCCACCTAATCTTCTTTGAATAAGGGATGCATTTGTTCAAAAAGAACACTTAACAGCATTTTTCTTTGACTTCAAGAAAGCTTACAATACTGCATAGAAATATAGTATTATGCGGGATCTGCATACCCTTGGCTTGAAAGGCAGACTAGCAAAATTTATAAAGGGGTTTCTTACTAGCAGAAAATTCAAAGTCCAGATTGGATCAACTCTCTCATTTTAAAAAATAAAAACAAAATTGGAAAACAAGAAGACGGAGTGCCGCAAAGCAGAATTTTATCTGTAACACTGTTTGGTATAAAAATAAATAATATGATAAAACATTTAACCTCTGTGGTAGTACTATTGTTCACTATGTACAAGCAGTGGACTTGCCCCAGTTGGCTATTTGACTTGTAACTTGTATTTTCCTTTAGTAGCTGAGTTTTGTTTAGCTGAATAAAGCTTACCACTTTTACTGGTGTCCTGAGCTATGTTTACTCTTACTATTACTACAATTTATTCAACTAAATGCGTAGATAAAATTTAGTATGAAAACAGCATGATAGCCAAAATGCTTGGAAGTCGAACCTTGTTCAACAACAATTGCCAGAGACTACCGCCATTGGCAAACTATCCTACTCAACAATATAGCAATGTCAGTCGCATTACTATCTTTGCCAGATCTGTCATGCATTACAAAAGTGTTATGGTGAAACACACCTTTTCTATAGTTATTAGACTCTCGCACCTAATATAAGTAGGAGTAGTAAGAGGAAAAAGGGTCAGTCGATGTTGGACGACAGTAGTCGACAGTTATCTCGAATAGGAAAGTAGTCAGCAACCACAACAAGATTACTCTGCGTAATACCTATTATATCAAGTTCCTAACATTTGGTACGTGTTTGACGTGTTATTTAGGACCCATTTTATACAAATACAAGCCTCCACTGCAAAATAACTCCACAACAACTTTGGTGACGAGGATTTGCACTCATACAGAGGAAGAAAAAATTCGCTCACCACAATAACTTCGGTGACAAAGTCTCAGATTCACACTAAAAAAAGAACAACTTGGCAAAGTTTGTCACAAGCCAAGACGTCAACTCAGTAAACGAAAAAATCTGTCGAGAAAAGAAATATTTTTCTCGATAATACAGTTTGCTCAAATAGGTCACAAATTGCAAATTCGTAGGACCCCCCCTCTACAGTATTTAGACATTGTGTAAATTTTTTCCGAAGATGGAGGAATGCAAAAGTCTATTACGGGAATTCTTTAAATTCCAGTCAGAACAACAGACAAAAATATTAGAGCAACAAACAACATTCCAGATGCAGCTACAGGAGGAAACTTTCAATAGACAAATGCAAAAATGGAACAGATGCATAGGGAGTTTCAAAACAAAATTCTGGAAATAACTGAGAAGAGGAAAGAGAAAAATCTACAAAATGATTCTTTCCCAGAGAATACAATATGGAATTCAATTGAAATATTCACGTACAGAGAAGAGATAACTTTTGCTGAGTATTATAAAAAAATATACGGGCGTGCATAACGAAGGTCTGAAGGAAAGAAGGTTAGGCTTCTTTTAAGCAAATTAGGAACTGCTGAGCATAAAAAATTGGTAAACTACATTTTACCGAAAAAAACTAGCAAGTTGACATTTACCGAGGCGGTAAATATATTAAGTGAATTATTGAGTAAAAAGAAATCTCTGTTCCACAAGAAGTGGAAATGTTTGAATTTGATGAAAGATGACGAACATGACTATATAATGTACGCAGCCAATGTGAATAAGCATTGTAAAGAATTCAAGCTGGCAGAGTTAAGCGACAGACCATTTTAAGTGCTTGGTGTTTGTTCAGGGGCTGGTATCGGAAAGAGACGCAGAGTTGAAAAAATTAATACTGGCAAAATTGGAAAGCGATCCAAGTATTACGGTACACAAATTGACAGAAGACTGCACAAGATATGTTAGCGTAAAGAAAGATTAAAAAAAGATAGAACAGTCTGGCGTTTCGCATGTAAGGAAAATATGCTACAAAGAAGAAAGTCAGTCTACCAAAAAGAATTCTAAAATTGCGGATTATCAAGCAAAAAGTGAAATACCAGAGAAAAATAAACAAAAACTCCCAAAGCCATGTTTTGCTTGCGGTGAACTACACTGGTACAGATATTGCGATTTTAGGAATAAAAAATGTTTCAACTGTAAAAGAGTGGGACATAAAAGCACACATTGCAGGTCAAAAAATAAAGACAATAAAATAAGAAAATTAAAGACCAACGAGGTAAAAGATGGAATAACCATCGTTACCGTCAAAATAAGTAATAAAAATATAAAAATGCAACTTGACACTGGTTCGGATCTATCTATCATAAATTTGCATACGTAGAAGAAACCAACTTTAATGAAGACAAAGAAAATCGCGAGGTCAGTGACGGGAGAAAAAATACAATTTATTGGAGAATTTGTTACAAACGTCATGTTAAATAAAAAAACACGAAAATTTAAATTATTTGTCTTAGAAAATACCACAAACTTACTGGGTACAAATTGGATAACAGAATTCCAATTATGGGATCTACCGATGAATTCTTTCTGTTACAAGGTAGAAAGTTTAAACACTGAAACCCAAAAATTAATAAAGAAACTTAAGGAAACATTTCCTACTGTTTTTTCTCCAGAGTTGGGAATGTGTACCAAGATGGAGGCAAAATTCCAGCTAAAAGAAAACACTCAAGCACTATTCAAAAAGAAAAGGAATGTACCATTTGCCTCAATTGAACAGATAGATAAAGAATTGGACAGATTAGAGAAAACCGGTGTACTTAAAAAGTTGAGTATAGTGAATGGGCAAAACCGACGGTATACACGAAAAAAAAGTCTAAAGAAATTCATGTTTGTGCTGATTTCTCGACGGGTTTAAACACGGCACTCAAAGACTATAATTATCCTCTACCAACAATAAGTCCCAGTGTCTGAGTCATGGCGTTCTATACTCCAGACCGAGTCATGGCACAACTGAGAGCCAGAACTTGAGGCCTATTGAAAAATGTAGGATTTTCAGAAATTTTAGAAGGAAATGAAGTCAACCACTTTATGAAATACTTAGAATAACATTTTTATTCACACCTGAGGATAATAGGATGTGTTGAAAGATAAATAAATGAAAATATGTATTTTTGCTATGAACACTGATAATTATTAAACAACACAAAGGGATAATTATGATTTCTGGTAAAAGATATATTGAATCAGAAATTTATATTATTTACAGGTGTCACTGAATCCTTTATTCAATCTATTCCCTGTGAGTGAATAAAGACTTTGGTTTAAATTTACATTACAGTTACTGGGTTTAACACACAGAACCCGAGAAGGCTGGAAGACATCAGCCGAAGTGTGTACATAACAATCAATCATCGCAGAAATATAGACAAATAAAACAAAATCATTCTAGGAAAGTTTCAAAACTTTTAGAGCTGATTCTTTTTCTGATCTAGGTGTGCCATGTTTGCAAAAATTTTTTAAAATTATATTTTCAAAAATAGAAGCATGCTTTTTCTCCATGTTGACAAAATGGAACTCAGAAATAAGCATAAAAATGTTACTTAATGATTTATAGGAAACCTTTTCCTTTATTGTATGGAAAAGGATGAAACAAAAAAATAACCATTGACAAGTGTGGTCAGAAGGAACTTTTCCATACTTTTCATAATAAAAATGGGTTTCACATTCACTGGGTTGATTATCATTTCTTGTTATATATCCAGCTATGTACACAAGAGCCATTTTTATTTCATTAGAAAGAGATGGTTCTAAATTTTCCAGATTGTCAAATATTTCTGAACCTTCCTCACAAAGTTTATAATCACAAGATATACATTGCTGTCCTGGATTAACATCAAATTCATCAATATTTACATTTTGATTTAAAAGTAAAGATGTCTGCTTAATATGCAGCTTTTCAATACATTGTTGAACATTTATAAAGTAGGTGTCACCTGATCCTTGGGGAAGTTTACCAAATTCTTTTTCTAATGGATCAGTTGAAAATTGCCCAAGTAGTACATATTTATAACTTGTAGCTAAAAGGTGTCGACATAGACTAACAATTCCATTGCAAGTGTTTTGGGATAATTGTTTTTTATGATTACCTTGACTGCCAGCCATATTAAGAGCCATTTTACCAAATTCAATGATAAAATCAAGTCGGGTGTCATTTGGAGATCTGATTTCAGCTTGTAGAGGATCATTATGTAATTTATCAATTTGAAGGGATTTAACATTTAAAATTTTCCACCATGTCAAAACCTTGTTTATGAAGAGGGCAGTATCATTCTTACCTGCACTTATTTCACACTGAGTGAGAAGTGCATTATATGTTTTTTCAGAGAACACTCTGAGGCAAGTAGAAACCCGTTGTCTTTCTATTGGCTTTGGAGCAATGGAAATTTCATTTAAATCTGAAAGTTTGACTAGTCTTTCAGATTCAAAACGATATAACTGTTTAAGATGTGTCCATGTTGCAACTCGACTTACTCCATCATCATCAAAGATTAGTTCTCCTGTTTTTTCTGTCAGCCACAAATTACAAATATTTTTCAACAGATGAACATAATCAAAAAGCAAATGTTTATTATCTTCAGTTAACCAAGATTTTTCAGGAAGTGTAGGATATAATTTAAAAAAGATTGATTTACGCGGTTGCCATCACATATAATAGCCTTTACATCAGCTAGTACAGATGTGATGGCTTGGACTGTTAACTCAATTTGTTCAAATAAAAAGGCGGATGTTAATTTTGAAATTGGAATCAATTTTGTAAGAAAATTTGGACCCCCATTGAGACATATCAACATTATACCAAGTACTGTTTGATCAAGTACAGATGGATTGTCAACTGATTTACCAAATAGTTGTTTGCTATGATATAGTAACATCTTTTTGATATATACTTCATCATGGAGAATTATGCACCCTTTTTGACTGGTATTAAGAGTATTAAATATAGATAACAAAAAAGATTTTTCATTAAGTTTTGAAACTTTTGACGTCATCCTTCCTAATGTTGCTAATGAGGGTAATTGAAAATCATATCTTAATTCATTATACAATGTCCGTGATCTTGCATAGTACCCAAAAGCATGCACAACTATATCTGAGCTGTATTTTATTCCAACCATTTTGGGAGCCATTGCTAAAAATTGTTGACTGAGGATATTTTTCTTGTGATCAAAAGCCATAGAATTTAAACATTGGATGATTTCTTCCAGTTTTGACCAAGTATCAACTGTATTTATATGATTTTTGGACAGGCTGCTAATATAACACTTAACTCCATAATGAAATGTTTCAAAGTGCAAATTGTTATAAATTTTCAACATAAAGAGAGGAATACCATCAATAGATTTTGATGATTGAACAGTTAAAATATTTTCATCCAAAAATGCTAAAACTTGACATATAAAGTCTTTTTTGTTGTTAAGCAGACGTTCTTTCAAATTTGTATAATTAATTTTATCTAATTCTAAAAAAGCATTAAGTTCATCAGCAATTTGATTTCTAACAGTACTGGAGGTTTTTTTTATATTCCTTTGAACAGCTGAGGGTGTTGGTATTTGCCTACTTGGCACACCTGGCCATACAAATGGTGGATTTTTTGGACATATTTTTCCATTAACTTTTATGGTATCAAAGTAGAAGGCCAATGTTGTTGACAAATAACAGTATTGTTAGTAACATTTAGATTGGCATTTGGAACTGATTTTATCCATTGCTCTCTCTCGTCTTTGTTTTTTGGAAAACGATAAACTGGTATTTTATTAATCTCACCACACATAGTTTTGTCTTGCTGACTTCTGTAATTTGTTTTGCAAGCAAACACACAGCACTTCTGGGGCATGGCTAGGAATTAAGTAGTATCTGAAATGCTAGATCAAACATCTTTAACAAATATTTCTCTTACTACTTCAATTTAGGAGTAAATTTTCAAGCTAAATTAATTATACTCTTAATTACAGCTTTTATCCATGCACCCTGCCCAAATACACACAATTAATTAAAACCAAATATTTTAGAGAGTTGCCTTCAGCTTGAGAATCCACTTCTTAATTTAAAAAAAAATGGTGTGGGTATGGTTTTGTTTGAAGAATACTGTCAGGTTTGCAGTTTTGCACAATATTATTAATCGTTTAATTATCAACAATAAAACTGTTTTTAATCAAACAAAAAATAGTAATAGTTGCATAGTGCCATTAAACTATTAATTAAAAATTTCAATTTGAAGTTGGTATTTAAATTTCTGGTACTTGTTAAATGTTAAGCTATTGCTTGGCTCTCTCCCAAAGGGTCAGCCATAAAAAAAAAAACAAAAAAAAAACTGCCCCTCCAGACATAAAAGAGGAGATCGTTTTTGTTCCTAAAACTCCTCGCAAGGAGATTGGGAAGGGGGAGAGGGCTTTTCGCAATCTTTTGAGACTATGCCTCCAATCCATCACTTCTGGCCACGTGCAAAAAAGGGCTTCCTTCTCAACTGGGTAAATAAAATAAATGACTGAACTAGTAGCAGTGAGCAGCATGGTTTAAGATGGTAAAAAAAAACTTTGCATAAAATCGCCCAGTCAAATTTTATTACCTTAAAACTTTATATTAAATTTAAAAACATTCATAAGTAGCCTTTCCTTTAGTTTGGTTATTTTAATAGACTTTAAACTATATAAATAGGAATATATATAACTTTTTTTTACCTTAAAGCAAAACAATTAAAAGTAAAGTAAAAATAATGCATTTTGTCCTTTAACAACAATATCAGAAAAATATTAAAATAAATATGATAAATAAAATGGTATTATTATTCTTGTCTTGTAAAATAAATTTTGTAGTCAAAAGGTGTAAAAAAGGAGACCTTTCTAAAAAAACAAAAAATAATAATTAAAATATTGACATTATCTGCATGTAATAAATTTATTATTGTTATTTTTTTCTTTAATTCTAATGAGTAAAATAAATACTTACAGTTCACCAATTGGTAACTAATGTAGTTAAAATAATCATTTATTCTTTAACTTCAGAAACAAAAGCGTGAAGAAATTTGTTTGTTTTGTTTTTTTAACTTTTAATGAAAATGTTCAGTAATTTGTTCTGCGTCATGTATATCTCCTGTATGTGTGAAATTCTACAATTTCATTCTTCCCATTATGTGTCCCTGAAATTCAAACTCTTTCTTTGAAATGATATGAGTTTTCTTATTGCACCCAGTTTTCCTTCAAACATCCTTCTTATTCATATATTCAGTTCATGGTATTCTCAGAATCCTTCTGTAGGAGCAAATTTCTCTGACCTCATCTGTGAGGAATTTGTCTGACATTCATTACTGCACCCTGTCTGAGGTGATTAAGCCAATGCTATAAACTTCAATAATTCAAATTTGGTTTGAAAAAAATTGTCAAAATTTAAAGATTCGATATCAAAACAAAGGCTGAGTTATAAATTTTAGAAAGTATGAATGTACTTTATTGAAGTTATATGATGTATTGTAAAAAACTGCCGTTTGAAGTTATTACTCAAAAGTAAATAATCACATTTTACTTCAATAAAAAGGTAATAAAATCATAAAAAATTGATCAACACCTATAATAGAACAAATAACATATGAATAAATGATAAGTCATATAAGAACATAAGATAAGGCTTTGAATCCTTTACATTTTATTATAGTGACCCTTCTCATTAACAGACAATAATCTATTATCTATTGATTTTGTTAATTTTTTACTTCAGCAGGTTCAATTTCCAACATGGTAGTTTTAATTGTTTCCCATAGGTCTGCTTTGCTATTATATTGTTTGCCACCTTCATATAATTTCATCTTCCCAATTGACCATAGGTTTTCACTCGGATTCAGATCAGTACTTGATTTTGGCCATTCCATCATCTTCTCTCTTGTAAATCTTTTATACCCATAGAATTCACGGGTAAGCTTAGATACGTGGGAAGGGCATTGTTATGCATAAATAGACACTTCACTTTGATCTGCGAGACTGGGGCTTGTACAATGCAAAGAAAATCTTGTTCATAAAAATTGCAATATTTAGTACTGTTCAGTTTAACTCCTTCATCAACATTGAATGGGCTAATAATGGTTTCGTTGACAATTCCAGCTTATATTGTCTACTTGTTGCCTTTTTTTTAACTGTAGGCATGTCTGAATTGGATAAAATCCATCCTTTGACTCATCCATCAGGTCTATCACATGTCATTCAAAATTCATCTTTAGAACAGTCCAATTTCCATGGATTTCTTGGCCGAATTTTGATACCTTAAAATATGTGCTTTAGTGAGAGGAGTTTACCTCAGATGTTTTTTTACAGATCTTCATTCACAAAGTATTCTACACCTTTTGTCCTTCTTGACTCCCTCAGTTCCCGCCTTTTCATGTATCTGAGTGCTGGTCAAAAGTGTTATTTTTTGCTATAACTTCATTTTAGTTTACGTTCATCTCAAGGAAGCAAGTTCTTAAAACCTTTTCCTTTGCTTCATGTTCTCAACTTAGTTATAATTTCAACAGCCTTCTTTATCATTTGATGATCTCCTGTGCAAAGCTCCTTTGATATATCTAATGTGGACATTCTCTCAATCAATGACTTTGTTATTTTCAGTTTTTCAGCAGTTGTTACGGCCTACCCTTTACCCATGTTTCAACATATATTATGGACAAAAAGAAAAATAGTTTTTATTAGATTTCAGAGGCCTTAAGCTAATATTAGTTTCATCTGCATACTAATTTCAGTCAGTTCCTTTTTGTAAATTCCAAATATCTCAAAAAGTAACCGTTAAAAATGGCAGAAAATTTAGTTAAATAATTTACTAATGGTGGAAATGGATGAGTTTAAATTTGAGAAATATTGATTCAGAACTTTTTGAGTTATTGAGGTTCATTTGATTTACATAATAACTATGGTCAAAATAAATTAGTCTACTTATAATTCACCAGTCACCAATCACTTGTCGGTCGTGTAAATATACTAGACCTGCAGGCACGTCAGTTCATAGCACTAACACACCTGGATGTCCCTCCTTGATTCCGTCCAATTATGCTAATATTAAGAAAAGTTGCTAATGATCAAATTCCTTGTGGGACAACAAGGAAGGTTCTCCTTTGACAGAACGACACACCTTCCTTCTCTCAAATCAAAGTCCTACATGCCAGACATAGACGATAATAAGGCAAGTCTTGTTCACCATTTCTGCCATTCGAATCTGGTTCTGGTTCACTATATCTGCTACAATAACTTCAGACAGGCAAATTAGGAAAATTAAATTAAATTACAATGCATTTCAGTACTCTTTTATTTTGTTCTCAGTGAAATTAGCTTGTTCCTTAATACTTTGTTCAGTTTCTAGAAAGCATCTTTTGCTAATGCTAGGCTTCTTTGGATTTCAGTATCACATTTTCCATCATCTGTTAAAACACTACTTAGATATGTAAATTTCTCTTCTTTGATATAGTCATCTCCAATTATCATTTCACATATCGATTGCATCCTCTTGCTGATGATAGAGTCTGTGTCCTTATAATGGTAATTTTTCTTTCCCTTTTGTTTTCCCTTACTATCTTCTGTAGGAGTTCCTGTTGTTTATTACACAGCATTTCAGAACTCTTTTCTTTCTCACACAAAATTGTCCTCTTTTTCAATACATTGTTTAGCTTTTAGAATTATATTTGCCATTCTACTATGCCTTTGAATTTCTTTGTCTCATTTTCTGTCTCTAACATTAATCAATTTCTTTCCTTCAGATGTGAATTGCACACAGTGTAAGAGTAATGAACAAGTAAAAATTGAAAACCATCAAATAACATGTGTTGGTAAGTAATAAGTTTAATTGTGTTATATAATGTGAAGGAAACCCAGAGTGGTAAACATCATCCTGCTGCAACCTCATACAATTTTGTATAATAAGCAAATAGGAACCAAAAAATAATCTTTCATTGATACAGACTATAATGCAGCATTGTGGTCAGAAAGACTGAAGCCAGCTGTGACGCAATATATAACCATTATTATTATCATTATTATTGAGAGAGAGAGAGCAGTATGCCAGCAAAGTGACGTAACACTGCACCGCTAACTATCAGAATGGTTAATCATAATTCCTGTTAGATATCCAATCAACCACAAAGATCCATGTTGATTTTGAGTCAGAAGGTCATGAAAAATATTTTTCTTTCATTTATTCATCAAATTAAGATTCATAAATTTTGTATAAATTTCTAAGATGAAATGTTGTAATTATTTATTTTTCATTAATATTTCTTTCATCTTAATGTTTTGATTTCAGCTTAGGGCAGTTTTTAAAGTATCATGTCATTTCAAGAAGTAGGTAACTATGGCTCTCCATAGCTTCCTTTTCTTTATCATCTATAAACTGCAATGTCTTCTTGCGAACGATAGGGTAGCAATTTCTGTTAGCATTCACTGTGATGCGGAAATTTAGAGTTGTCCTTCTACTAGATGTTACATAATGCAGAGGTAGTGACAGGATCTCCAGCAATTGGTCAGAATATCTTGTGGTATTCTGACATTGATGGATTGCCTTTGTCTAAGTTTTGGATGTAAGTCCAAAGTCGGTAAAGGGTCACAAGCACTTTGAAGCATCGATACACTTTCCATTCCCAGACTCATTAGACAGACTGTGGCCACCAGTGGAAAGCGGCTATGCCAGTGATGGCTTCAATCTGATCAACCAATCAAATATGACCTATGTTTCATTTAAACTAAACTATGCCCTATCATTGCATAATCAGTATATAGAACGACAAGTGGAACTTATCCATTGCTAAAGACGCTGGAAAAATGGTCAGTTCCTTGTGCCACTCCAAGAAAAATGAATATATCAAAATATATGCATAAAAACACAGTGTATCCTCCATTTCAAGTATTTGCTAGGACTCTTGATGCATATATCTTAGGGTTGTAATGGTTTACTCGTCTGTCTTGCCCCCACTGCACAAAAATTCTTCTATTCTTTGTTTTTTTTATTTTCAGCTCAATGCCCAAGAGGATACTATTCTTTAACTGGATACCAACCATGCACTAAATGTCCTGTAAACTTTTACCAAAATTTAGTTGGTAGTACTAAATGTCTTGAATGTAGCAGTTCCAGTTTCACAAATGGCACAGGTGCAACTGAGTGCCTCACCTGCACAAGTAAGTACTTTTGATTTCTATTATATAATAGTTATGGTGTTATGATAATGCAGTCTTTGTATGGGAATGGTGTATAAAGTTCTGACATTGAATAAATGTGGTTTGTCATTTGTCTGTATAGATACTTGAATGGAAAATGGTCCACCTTTAAAAACAAGGAATAGTAAAATGATGAACATCAATTAGAGCTACAAAGGTTGAGAAGCTGTGGATCACCCTGATTTAAAACCTCCTGAAGAGGGACATCACATGGAAGAAACACGAAAATGGTCTCCGAATGGCAAAAGTTTACTGAGCTTGATTGTCATTCAAGATATATTTCTCATCGCAAGTCTGAATGACTGGCTTTTTCAGATTTTTTGGCTACCAAATAATATTAATAATGTTTTAATAGCACAAAATTAATTTCAAGGTACCTGTAATTAATGGGTACATATTTAATTTTCATTATTTTTTTCACCTGGAAGTCTTTGCTGGAAAGCCAATGCTATAAGCTTCAATAATTCAAATTTGGCTTGAAAAAAATTGTCATAATTTAAAGATTCGATATCAAAACAAATGCTGAGTTATAAATTTTAGAAAGTATCAATGCATTTCATTGAAGTTATTTGATGTATTGTAAAAAACTGCCGTCTGAAGTTATTACTCAAAAGTAAATAATCACATTTTACTTCAATAAAAAGGTAATAAAATCATCAAAAATTGATCAACACCTATAATAGAACAAATAACATATGAATAAATGGTAAGTCATATAAGAACATAAGATAAGGCTTTGAATCTTTTACATTTTAACATAGTGACCCTTCTCATTAACTGACAATAATCTATTATCTATTGATTTTGTTAATTTTTTACTTCAGCAGGTTCAATTTCCAACATGGTAGTTTTAATTGTTTCCCATAGGTCTGCTTTGCTATTATATTGTTTGCCACCTTCATATAATTTCATCTTCCCAATTGACCATAGGTTTTCACTCGGATTCAGATCAGTACTTGATTTTGGCCATTCCATCATCATCTCTCTTGTAAATCTTTTATACCCACAGAATTCACTGGTAAGATTAGATACATGAGAAGGACATTGTTATGCATAAATAGACACTTCACTTTGATCTGCGAGACTGGGGCTTGTACAATGCAAAGAAAATCTTGTTCATAAAATTGCAATATTTAGTACTGTTCAGTTTAACTCCTTCATCAACATTGAATCGGCTAATAATGGTTTCGTAGAAAATTCCAGCTTATATTGTCTACTTGTTGCCTTCTTTTAACTTTAGGCATGTCTGAATTGGATAAAATCCATCCTTTGAATCATCCATCAGGTCTATCACATGTCATTCAAAATTCATCTTTAGAAAAGTTAATTTCCATGGATTACTTGGCCGAATTTTGGTACCTTAAAATATGTTTCAGTGAGAGGAGTTTACCTTAGATGTTTTTTTACAGATCTTCATTCACAAAGTATTCTACACCTTTTGTCCTTCTTGACTCCCTCAGTTCCCGCCTTTTCATCTATCTGAGTGCTGGTCAAAAGTGTTATTTTTTGCTATAACTTCCTTTTAGTTTACGTTCATCTCGAGGAAGCAAGTTCTTAAAACCTTTTCCTTTGCTTCGTGTTCTCAACTTAGTTATAATTTCAACAGCCTTCTTTATCATTTGATGATCTCTGCAAAGCTCCTTTGATATCTCTAATGTGGACATTCTCTCAATCAATAACTTTTTTATTTTCAGCTGTTGTTACGGCCTACCCTTTACCCATGTTTCAACATATATTATGGACAAAAAGAAAAATAGTTTTATTAGATTTCAGAGGCCTTAAGCTAATATTAGTTTCATCTGCATACTAATTTCAGTCAGTTCCTTTTTGTAAATTCCAAATATCTCAAAAAGTAACCATTAAAAATGGCAGAAAATTTAGTTAAATAATTTACTAATGGTGGAAATGGATGAGTTTAAATTTGAGAAAATATTGATTTAGAACTTTTTGAGTTATTGAGGTTCATTTGATTTACATAATAACTGTGGTCAAAATAAATTAGTCTACTTATAATTCACCAGTCACCAATCACTTGTCGGTCGTGTAAATATACTAGACATGCAGGCACCTCAGTTTATAGCACTAACACACCCGGATGTCCCTCCTTGATTCCGTCGAACTATACCAAATATTATGTAAAGTTGCTAATGATCAAATTCCTTGTGGGACAACAAGTAAGTTTCTCCTTTGACAGACCCACACACCTGCCTTCTCTCAAATCAAAGTCCTACATGCCAGAGAAAGACGAGAATAAGGTAAGTTTTGTTCACCATTTCTGCCATTCGACTCTGGTTCTAGTTCACTATATCTGCTACAATAACTTCAGACAGGCAAAATAGGGAAATTAAATTGAATTACAATGCATTTCAGTACACTTTTGTTTTGTTCTCAGTGAAATTAGCTTGTTCCTTAATATTTTGTTTAGTTTCTAGAAAACATCTTTTGCTTATGGTAGGCTTCTCTGGATTTCAGTATCACATTTTCCATCATCTGTTAAAACACTACTTAGATATGTAAATTTCTCTTCTTTGATATAGTCATCTCCAATTATTATTTCACATATCGATTGCATCCTCTTGCTGATGATAGAGTCTGTGTCCTTATAATGGTCATTTTTCTTTTCCTTTTGTTTTCCCTTACTATCTTCTGTAGGAGTTCCTGTTGTTTATTAAACAGCATTTCAGAACTCTTTTCTTTCTCACACAAAATTGTCCTCTTTTTCAATACATTGTTTAGCTTTTAGAATTACATTTGCCATTCTACTATGCCTTTGAATTTCTTTGTCTCATTTTCTGTCTCTAACATTAATCAATTTCTTTCCTTCAGATGTGAATTGCACACAGTGTAAGAGTAATGAACAAGTAAAAATTGAAAACCATCAAATAACATGTGTTGGTAAGTAATAAGTTTAATTGTGTTATAGAATGTGAAGGAAACCCAGAGTGGTAAACATCATCCTGCTGCAACCTCATACAATTTTGTATAATAAGCAAATAAGAACGAAAAAATAATCTTTCATTGATGCAGACTATAATGCAGCATTGTGGTCAGAAAGACTGAAGCCAGCTGTGACGCAATATATAACCATTATTATTATCATTATTATTGAGAGAGAGAGAGCAGTATGCCAACAAAGTGACGTAACACTGCACCGCTAACTATGTGAATGGTTAATCATAATTCCTGTTAGATATCCAATCAACCACAAAGATCTATGTTGATTTTGAGTCAGAAGGTCATGAAAAATATTTTTCTTTCATTTATTCATCAAATTAAGATTGATAAATTTTGTATAAATTTCTAAGATGAAATGTTGTAATTATTTATTTTTCATTAATATTTCTTTCATCTTAATGTTTTGATTTCAGCTTAGGGCAGTTTTTAAAGTATCATGTCATTTCAAGAAGTAGGTAACTATGGCTCTCCATAGCTTCCTTTTCTTTATCGTCTATAAACTGCAATGTCTTCTTGGGAAAGATAGGGTAGCAATTTCTGTTAGCATTCACTGTGATGTGGAAATTTAGAGTTGTCCTTCTACTACATGTTACATAATGCAGAGGTAGTGACAGGATCTCCAGCAATTGGTCAGAATATCTTGTGGTATTCTGACATTGATGGATTGCCTTTGTCTAAGTTTTGGATGTAAGTCCAAAGTCGGCAAAGGGTCACAAGCACTTTGAAGCATCGATACACTTTCCATTCCCAGACTCATTAGACAGACTGTGGCCACCAGTGGAAAGCGGCTATGACAGTGATGGCTTCAATCTGATCAACCAATCAAATATGACCTACGTTTCATTTAAACTAAGCTATGCCCTATCATTGCATAATCAGTATATAGAACACAAGTGGAACTTATCCATTGCTAAAGACGCTGGAAAAATGGTCAGTTCCTTGTGCCACTCCAAGAAAAATGAATATGTCAAAATGTATATCACAACACACACACACACACACACACACACACACACACACACACACATATATATATATATAAAAATGAGTGAGCACTGATGTCAAAACCAGGGGACAGTTTGTTTCATGCTTCAATGCAATTTTCAGGTCATGAAACGAACTGTTGTCACTGAGCGTTAAAATTAGTATCCACTTTTATATTTGCATATGCTTTACCTCTGATATTTAACATCGTGGTTCATAAATTGACATACCTTAATACCATATTTTTTCATATATTCATGTATGTATGTGTATATATATATATATATATATATATATATACATATATATATATATATATATATATATATAATACCAAATCTGTAAGTGGTAGGGATTATTCCCAGGAGGTCTTTTTAATATAAAAATATTAAAAAGTCAAATCCATGAAGAGAACTCAATGTATAAATTTATATACAGAGCAATATAAATAATAGAAAAAACTTAAAACATCATATAAATTGGTTATAGGTTTATTTCAGCAGATATTCACATATATACCTGCCTCATCTTACTGACTACATTTTATTAAATGATGCAAATTTAGCTAGATGATTTGAAAATAAAGTGACAAAAAAAATTGTAGTGGAATTAATTTGACCTTAAAAGTCTTTTGGCGTCTTACATAAATTAATAGAGAGAAGTGGGGAAGAAGTTAATATAAAGAGTGGGGGCAAGGTTGGGGGAAGTACATATAGGTAAACCAGTGTCCAATATAGAAATAGATCAATGTTGTTATTTATTTAAACTTCAGCATCTTATATATATATATATATATATATATATATATATATAGATCTTGGCTTGAGGCAATCAAATATCTAGACACACTGATGAGCTGTGAAACAGTCTGTCTGTGGGTGACAATATATACATGCTCCTGAAAAAATTATTTCAGTTGAGGTCTTGGGAGAAAAGTGAATTTGTAAACAGTGATTATTACTGCTGCTGATACGAGACCCTTCGTTAGGACAAATCAAGTTCTCCAGTCATTGGCATGTTTATCTAAAAATAAAGTCTAAATTCACCTTCATCCCTGCCATACACCATTGGTTTAGTGGTAGAGTCTCCGACTGATACCAAATCAGTCGGGTTTGGATCCTGGCTCAAGGCAATCGGATGTCTAGCAACACTGATGAGCTGTGAAACAAGAAAGCAGTCTGTCTGTGGATGACAATATATATATATATATATATATATATATATATATATATATATATATATATATATATATATATATATGCAGAAATATAGTCTTAAAGTGTGCTATATTTATGGGGTAAAGTGCTCAATATCAGAGATAGAGCGTGTGTAAATATAAAAGTGGACATGGAAGTCAGCACTTAGAGGCGACAGTCTGTTTCATGCTAGTGCAATCGTCAGTCGCCTGACGATTGCACTAGCATGAAACAGACTGTCGCCTCTAAGTGCTGACTTCCATGTCCACTTTTATATTTATATATATATATATATATATATATATATATAAAACATAAAAAATAGATGAATAAAAATAATTCATAATTATAATGATAAAAAACTATAATGTAAGTATATCCATAACATCTACATAAATGATTAAATGCATCTATAAACACATGTATGCATCACACACACACACACACACACACACACACACACAATGCATATATACACATACATAGTTATACACCTAAAAATATACTTTTTTGTGTTTGACTGTAAAATAAATGTCTATTTTTACAAAAATTTAAACCTTCTTTATGGTGTCATTTACATATGATTTCATTTATTATTATTAATATTATTTTTTTTATTCATCTATTTTTATATAATAGATTATATATTTTTTATTATTTATTTATATATTATATAATTATGATGATGATGATGATGATGATGTTTAAATAAATAACAACATTCATTCATTTCTATATTGAATACTGGTTTAGTTTACCCATATGTACTTCCCCCACCTTCCCCTACTCTTTATACGTACTTCTTTTTTCTTCCCCAACTTTTCTTCAGTTTTGTGTGCCCCACTCTCAAAAAAAAAAGATTTTTAAGGCCAAGTTAATGCTCCTACATTTTTTTTTTGTCTGGTTTATTTTCAAATTATTTTTGTCTGGTTTATTTTCTTGCTAAATTTGTATCATTTAATAAAATGGTAATCTGATGATGTGTGTGTGTGTGTGTGTGTGTGTGTGTGTGTGTGTGTGTGTGCGCACACTGAAATAAATTTATAACCGATTTATATGATGTTTTAAGTTTTTTTCCTGACTGCTATTTACAGGATGCAATGGATAAATTGTCATAAATTACTCAAAAATGAAAATAATACTGACATTTCATTTTAACAGATATATTTACTAAAATTACACAGTAATATATTGAAATACTAAAGAGTAACTACCTACTCAAAGCACTTGATGTAGGACTATGTGTTGAGTCTGAGGCCCTCACCAACAAATTTAGGTGTACTTTTCTTATCAGAATGTTCAGAGTGAGTTTTCTGAGCTGCCGTACCATTGTAATAACTCATCCAATTATTTCTGAATCTCATGCACTGTCCTCAGATTGACACCCAGACACACTGAAATGTTCATGATGAAGCTTCTGGCATGAATGCCAAGCTGTACAGCATGGCATTTCCAAATTTCTGGCAGAATGAATTGTGTCATGATGCTTGTTTTTTCACCCGGCTGATCCTTTTGTACTGTGCAGTTGACAAAATCAAAAACAAACAATGCGCATGCGTGAAATTAAAAATATAAGATGGTGTTAATTTATTCATCAGATCCTTTTTACGTGTGTGTTTTTTTTTGGGGGGGGGGGTATAAATATATATATATATATATATATATATATATATATATATATATATATATATATATAAAAGTGTATTTTGGCAGCAAGAATTCTATCAGACATGTTTATTTTTAGTTGATAACACCAAAATTGTATACAGGAGACAGTGCAAAGGAAAACTACAAATTCTGGAGGCTATTTTTATAAAAGAGAAGAAAACAACAGTATATATATATATATATATATATATATATATATATATATATATATATATATATATATATATATGTGGTATCCTTCTCCAGAGGGAATCATATATTTAAGTGTGTTTCATAAAAAAAAACATACATACAGTATTTCAGTTTGAACATTTATATGACATCACTTTGAGTGACTTGAAATTGATTCCATTAAGTGTAAGAATGCCAGAATTAAAACCCAGTTGTATTGCTACACACAGAGCTATCCTTGAAAACAAATTGAGACACATTTGAAAGTACTTTGTGTGGGATAATAATCTCTATCTATAAAAGGGAGTGTGTGTGTGTGTGTGTGTGTGTGTGACGAATGCACAGCCGCAATTTTCGACGGATTTGCACCAAAATTTACATGCACATGCTCCAAGTTAGTGAAAAGGCCAAGACTGACTTTGCATTTCCCAACTCCCATCGATAGTGGAAATAATCGATTTTTTCATACTTTTACGGCAGTTTCATGTAGTTTGTGGCCATTTTCTACTGGCCATAATGAGAGCCTATAGCTGGCTGCCACAAATAGGCAGGAAGATTCTATTGGCCAGCGTGAGAGCCAACAGCTGATTGACATGAATGTTAACTAGCATGCTAGCATGCAAAAAAATCGATAGCTGCATTTGTCACAAGTGGGAAAAATTTAAATCTGTATGCCACTTTACTCCAGTTGGCTCATTCGCTTGCTTAAACTCAACATTGATTCTGATTCCGCAGAACTGGGTTGGGTGTGAAAAAGTATTTGTTGTTAACATTCTTTTTTCATTCGGTTTTTCCAGTTACGAGTCCTTTTTTAAAGCTGATCATTTTGTGTTTATTTTGTTTAGTTCTTTTTTCATAACAGATTTAATGTTTAGTATAGAGCTTAGAAAATATTCGCAGTGTGAGATAGGCAAGAAGTAAGGCATGTAGCAACATCAGCATGACAAAGGGCACTCCTTTAAAGGATGGCAAACGGAACGGTCATATAGTCTGACGTACCTTAACCAATTCGGCCACTATGAAAATTTCTCAGACATTCAGGCCAGTAAATGTTGTTTAATAATGTTTATTATAAACAGAGCATTTACTTAAATACTTGTATCTATAAAAAGAATATTAAACATAAAAACGTCTTATATATATATATATATATATATATATATATATATATATAGTGTATTTAGGCAGCAATCCCTCATTTATACATATTATTTATACATAAGACAACAGACAAGGCTGGAAAACAAATTATCACTCGTATGACTGCACGAATGCTTTTGAACTTGGTCAAAGCTGGAAAGTGAGGATTGGGCTACTCCGATCAAGTTGTGGCAGCAGTAGTCCCTTTTAGGTAAATATATGCATGTGTGCATAATTACACACCCACTCAGGTATATACATATATCAGTGTGTTTTTTCTCTTTTTTTTATCCTCAGAGATCTCAAGGCATTTTCACTCACATACATTTTTCTTTCTAACCTGGGGAAGCGAAAGAGACCAGATGCTCTCAGCAAAACGCATCGATAATTTTTCCCCTTTGTCTCATCAGTTTCACTAGTTTTTCAGATGTTATTAGACATCCTATACACACACACATACACACACACACACACACACACACATACATAGACACAGAGAGAGAGAGAGAGAGAGACTGCTTTCTGTCAAGGTTTATAAAGATTTTCACATCTTTTTACATTTACCTACTACTGCAGTGTGGAAAAAAACTCCCAGGGTGACGCTTCCTTGATCATTACAATCTTAACATCTTGAAGTCTTGAGCCTCAACAATTATCCTGAGAAATGTGCTGTCTGAGAGGCACATATTCCTGACCAATGGAATATTAAAAGAATGGGGATTGGTTTACTCTATGTATATGGTATGGCTTGTCTTTGCTGTGAAGGTCGGAACTGGTGGAAACAAGGAATAAGATTCACCTGAACAGTATTCCATTTTAGGTCAGATTTAGCTCTTGTAGTGATAGAGCATGGCTGCAGGATTACTTCATTTTCAAATGACAGTAGTAAGTGAAAATAAACACCCCTAACCGGAACTTGAACTCTGTTCCTTAGTTCCATTTTCCATACTGGTAAATATTACACTACATTTTCCTGTATTTCTATATCTAAAGAGCTGAAAAGAGAAAAAAAAAGGAATAGGGAGAGCGTATAAAGAGAAAAGATAATGATGAAAAAAAAAATGAACCTAACATCAATAAAGAGCATATGAATTATTTTTAATTTAATATAAAAATAACGAAAATGAGACAATCACCAGTCAATTGCTGAAACATACTGATTAGTGGACCAAATGATTACAAAACTCTGGAGTCAGAGTGGTGAATATAATATCCAAAGCAAATGTGTACTAGCCCTGAAAGCCTCAAACAGGGGCCCCAAACCTGATAGGCAGTGTTTTGTGACCCTCGCTATTTTATCAACATTTGCTTTTTTTCTACCTACATTTATATGCGTTACAAATTATACTAAGCACAACTGACTATTAAAGGATGAAACATTTTTGCAGATTTTGACGTCATTCTGAGGTCTCCTTTTCTTTCTTTTTTTTGTCCAAACCCGTGAATTTGCTTTGCTCATGAAATAACACTATATAAAATTTGCTATTTTTTTGTCAATAATATTGACTGTGTTAAAATTATTTAACTTTTTAACAAGAAAAATCTCAAGTTGATATTAAAAATTGTCACAAAACATTGATGATGTATTTAAGATTGAATTATCTATAATGACATGTCTCTAATTTGTATTTTAATACATTGTATTTTTCAAATTTTCCAGTTGAATTGTTCACCTATATTGTATATGATCGTAGAAGAAGCATTTCATGTTTCTTTTTGTTGTTTTTTTATTTAAACTAACTTTCATTCAGAAAGTGTTTAACTTTCAGGATAACAATTTTTCTGCTGGCAATAAATTGCAGATACATTTTGTAGGTGGTGGGTTTTTCAGAGGAATTTTACATTTGTGTTAGGTGTGTTCAAAAGTTTCTAGCAAAATATTGGTTTTTCATTTGAAGTTTTCAAAAAGAACTTTAGCACATATCTAATTAAAACAAATGATCCCTGAAAACATGGCGGTCAGAGTTAAGTATAAGCACACAAATAGAAATAAAAGGATTGTTGTGGCCATAATGTTGCATATCTTCACAGGTCAACTTGCACAAAGTTGACAGATGATAACATATTTGAAAAATATACGAGACACACAAAGCTGACTTGTGATGATGCAATATTTGAAAACAACCAAGAAGCACAACATATTGCTGCTTTGGATGCACATTCTTATTAATCTGTAAACAGATTCTTTGGATAATGGCTTACACAAGGTGGAAACACTCAGAAGATATCAGACAATTTATGTTCAAAATTAACCTGGAAATCATTAGAATCAGTGACACACTTTCACTAGTTGGAAGAGTGGCTACCACTGTCTTCTGAATTTTGTTCTTTTCCTTATATCTTAACGTGTGCTATACTAAATATCAACAAGCAGGTTCTCATCACTTGGAGGAATGGTACTATACAGTCTCTCTATTTCTCCCCACTATTTGACCTTCTGATATACTAAGATCAAATTAGTAAATATTGAAAAATGCTTAGTAAAATAAATACATAGTGAATGTCTGGAATATTATCCCTTTGCTTGTCAA
>OZ038514.1:14448020-14608020 GCA_964036315.1 Acanthosepion esculentum
TTTCTATCAGCGACAACATTGTTGTGAAGACCTAAGTCCTGTGTATTACTACTGAATGCTCAGGCACAGTAGTTTTCCTCTTCCTAATTGGAGTAGTTATATAGCCTGGGTATTCCATCTATGTTTATTGCTTAATCTACTGATCACCACAAGTGTTAAAACAATTATTAAATTCTAAAAGTGTAAAAAAAATACCACAAATGTTTTTGATAGTAAAGTTCATCTAACTTACACCATCTAGTACAAATAACTATATACAAATTGCTATATAATTATACAAGATCATTTTTATGTAAGAGGGGGAGTGTAAAGCTTGTCAACTTTACAATATCAATGTAGTATTTCATTGTAGGTCAACTCTTTGCAAAGTTCTTACTAAAGTTGGTTCTTTAGAATAGAAAATGTAAGTGCATTTATAATATACGATGCATATGTGGTAAGGTATCTAAGGAGGGAACCAGTCATACTCTTAGAGTCAGACTGAAAGACATAACAAAGCCATTATTAAAGGTGATGTTGAAAAATCTGGTAGGGTGGAGAAGGCTACGCATTAGCCTCTGTGTGATGAAGTCCAGGTAATTTACAAGGAGCATCATGAGGAAGTAAGGAAGCAGAAGACGATGGCACCTGTTAGCATTTCAACAACGTATATTAGCCAAGCTAGTATGGAATAAAACACAATCGTTTTTTCTTTTCATAGGGGTGTTAAGGAGGATTCCCACATATCGAATTTTCTATTCACTAAGGTACTCGATGTACATAATGCTGTGGAAATACATCAGACAATTGGGTATATTCATAAATACTTTTTGTGGCAATTAAAAGTGCTACTTATCAAATAATATCTTAGTTTTACTGCATCTCTTATTGTATTATTCAGAGCAGATTTTAGATAAATGTTGTTTCTGATTTACAAAAAAAAAACAAAAAAAAACGATGATTTAAATTCTCCAAGGACTTCTGCTTTTAACTAATATAAATAGTAAGGAGATAAAAATAAAATTTCACAAAATTTCATAAAAAGTGTGTGTGGCGCGGGCAACAGACATAAAAAAATTATATTTTTACCAAGTTTTATAAAAGGAAATAATATTTTTATTAAGTTTTTTATAAAAAGAAAAAATACTAAAATTCATTTCTGATTAAGTCCTGAATGTTTCACGTATATTTGATTTTGGCAAGAATTTGCCAAACAAATGGTGACATAAGTATTTGAGGTATCTAATATTGTATAAATAGACCAGACCAGTTTGTAGATTGGTGAGTAATTTTTGTAGCTAATTTCCTGTTGTCTTTGGCAAGAAGTTTCTTTTTTTCTCATGAAATACATCTGATGAAGGCTGGAGAATGGATCAGGTAAAATGATGAGACAATAATGATAAATATGCAAAGAAGATGAAAAAATTAACCCTGAGAGGATTGGAGAACAGATCAATCCAAACCTTGTCTTAACAATAATACACATGAAGAATTGATTTGAGTGTTCCAACAATTTTGCAGTCATTCATCCATAATATAATTCCTTGTTTCTCAAAAGAAAATATATAAAAAGATTAAAAATCAAAGTCACCTGTATCCCATCATTCTACAAATTACTTTTGCATCATTGTTATCAAAGTCATCATCACAGACAGTTCCTTTGGTTCCTTTACGAGTAATTTCAATTCTGCCACTGATTTCTGATGTGCCACCGAGAAGCTGGATTCTGACGGCTGTAGAGAAAAAGCACAACACAAAAAGAGAGTGAGACAAGTGAAAATTGACACATATATTTAAAATTTTAATTTTATTTTATCACCAGGATGGTTTTGACATATTCTTTTTTAAGTTATGATTTTATATCTGTTATTATAGGAAAACATTGCAAATAATGATTACAATATAAATGCACTGCACATCATTTTCCTACAGGAATGCATTTAACATGATTTAATTATAGGAATGCATTGCTAATGATTTGCATTATAGAAATGTATTGCCAAATATTTTACTGCAGAAATATATTACCCATCATTTACTATATAAATACATTGCAAATTATTATACCATTGCAATGCATTGCTAATCATCTATATTATAGAAATACATTGCCCACAATTTTTGTCTTCCTTTCTTCCTTGTGTAAGTTTGAGGAAGGCTGAAAATTATCATCATATGTAATAATAACAACAAATAGTGATATCCTAAATAATTCTTGGAAGGATAAGAATGCAAGTCTAAAGAACTCATGAATTAATCAGAGAAACAGGTTACTTACTATTTGAAGTTGGAGGTATACTTGTGGTTAGATTTGCTTCATTGAAACATTGAATAGCAACATCTTCCCTATGGGTACAGTCATGAGCTCCCCAAGAAAGATTGGGACAAACTTCAAGATCATATTCTGAACTAATCAGAGGAACAGGTTACTTACCAGTTTGGTCTGTTGAGGAAGTAGGAGGTATACTTGTGGTTGTTGATAAAGTTGTATTTGCTTCTTTAGAACATTTAATGGCAACATCCTCATTGTGTCCACAGTTATGCACTCCCCAGGAAAGATTGGGACAAACTTCAAGATCATATTCTGATCCAGTACAACTGAGGTCATCAAGCCAGATGGCACCTTGCCCTTGTCCAAATATATTTGGAATTACTTCTCCAGAACTGAAAGGAAAATTTATTTGTAAAATTACATTCTGAAGGTAGGGACTGATTTTTTCAATCATTTCAAGGCCATAAATCCACTAGAACGCAGAGAGTTACAGGTTGAATGGGTTGACTGATGTCCTTGATTGGCTTTTGGACTGACTTGATAGGATCTTATCCAGATGGCACACCACCAAATATAACCAGTTCCTAGGGTATAGTCAGCTCCCTGTTACGGAACTCAATTACAGTTGGCTGGATTGCTGCACCAGACATAACAAAGTGCATCGGGTAATTTGTTAGTATCAGCCGACTATGCAATGCCTGGAAACAAGTGCCAAGAAGGCCAGTAGATTTATCTGCCTTGTTTCACTTGACAAATTCTGAACTTGAGTCCAGGGAGAAAATCAATAATATTATAGTAACCTATCGCTTTTGGTTGCTGCTTACAATCTATTGCTGGTAGTCAGCTTGCTGGGGAGAAAAGATCTTTGATAAATGCATTCTGGAAATTGGACAAAATTCAATGTGAAGAGAAAGAAATATGTCGACAGAATTTCAATCTTATGCTATGATGTTTGAGTGGTAACTGTACATACAATGTGTCTGTGTGTTCAGTGAAATGTGGGTGTGTTTGAACCGGGTCTGTTTCCTTCCCTCAAAGAAAATGACTGCCAACTGAAATGTGCACTGGCGTAGGGAAATCTTTTTTGATAACAACGATTAATGACTTCACTTTACTTAGACAGGCCACAGAAAATTACAATTCACAAAGCCCTTAGCTCATATTTCATTATCTTCATCTTCCTATAAATTAATCAGCTGGCTTTCTTACTGATGAAAGATTCCTTTACAGAAATTCCAAACTATGATAATTATAAAAATTGCAGCCAATTGACACAGGACAGGGACATCTGGTTTCTCTCTAGTCTTCAGTTTCAAATCAATTTTGGCTTTTACCAGTTTTCCAACCATGTACAAAACATTTTCAAACAAACCAGCTAGAGTTCATAAAAAAAACAAATCAAACTGCCACTTGTGAACACAGTAATCTCATTCTGCACTGATATCTCTACTAGCAGCACATTTAAATCATTTAATCAAGGCACCAGAGAAAAACAAAGCTCATCAGACCAGTTGCTATGAAAATATTTGTAGAAAAGACAAAAGGAAGACACATTGCATTGGTGACAAAGTGATGCCTGGTCAGGACATGTCTGATAATCTGACAAGATTTGCTTTTGAAATCAATTCTCGAATTAACTGAGAATTTTTGAGCACTCCCTTCTAAAAATAATCTAAATTTAAATTATAAAATCGCTATAAATATTAAAAGTATAAGAAATATCTTAAGCACATTTTTAAAAATTAAAGTTGACCTGAATTCCAACATAACAATGGTTACGGTGATGGTGTTGTTAGGACATGGAAGAAGCTACATTACGAGAAAAGTGCTCCCCCAGGAATGTAAATATTACATTCTATGGGATGAGGTTCAGATAATAAGGAGCATTATTCAAGGAGTAAGGTAGCTTAAGGATGTGACATATATTAAACTATTAATAAGTTGTGCTAGAGGGGCAAGTACAAATTAAAATACAATCACACAATTAAGTTTTTTTTGCTTAGAAATGCACTGTTAGGGAACTATACATTTATTATATTTTATTATCATCTGGACAGTTGATGCAATTCATAATGTCAGAATAGACCAAACCAATTATTACTAATTTTGTTGATAATTGTTTGTTTTTTTTCTAGATTGAAAAAGTTCATTCTCATGGATTTCACTTGATGAGGGCTAGAGAATGGATCAAATAAAATATTTTCTTTGCAGTCATTATTTACATTATCTAATTCATTGTCTATCCAAAGAAAAAATATTGAAACTCAAAATCACCTGTATCCCATCATTCTACAAATAACATTTGCATCGTTGTTATCAAAGCTATCATCACAGACAGTTCCTCTGATTCCATTACGAATGATTTCAATTCTTCCCCTGAGTTCTGAGGAGCCACCAACAAGTTCAATTCTGATGACTGATGAGAAAAAGAAAAATCATAACTCTAGGCAAACCCGTCAAAAGTAAAGCATGCATTTAAATATAGGTTATGGAGATTTTCAATTCTTTATTTCTGTTCAGGTTGTAGAAAACAAAAAGAGATTAACAAAAATAAGAAGGATTTGGTGTAATGCTTAATATTAATAAGAAAAAACAATATGGAAGTGACAAAGGGGAAAGGGAAAGAAAAGGTAACTGATCTGTTTATTTTGCCTATATTGGTTCTTCTTGTGTGTATGCAAACTGACTTGTTTGAGTTTAGCAACAAAATGGAGATGCTCATGAAAGAGTGAGATCATGCCTTTTGAGAAGTTTTTTTTGTGTTGGCAAACAGGGCTTGATCAGTGCCTTTAGGTATAAGCAAGAGTGACATGATGTTACCTTCATTCTTCAACTCAAGAAGGTTCCAACACCAGCAGAAGTGATTGTTTCCATGACAACCGAAAACACAGAATGGAGCAAAAAGAGTTCTTCACAAAGAATGTAGTTTTGGGAGAAAAAATTTACTTTTTTAAATATACAGCAGAGGAACACAAGATTTTAAAGGGGTAAATTAAATTTAAAATATGTTATTAAGATATATTATTATATTTGATGTTATATCTATTTGAGTGAGATAGATACATGGGATAAGTTTTCCATGAATTATCACATTGTAGTAGTCGAGAAATTGGTCTCTGCCACTACTGCTGGCTTCATTGCTGGTTGAAAGCATTGCTATTCATCGAAGTATCTTGGTGATGCTACTGATGGCCTGGAAAGTTATTTAGTCCACCAAAGCTTTATAGGGAGTCAATTGTTCAAAAAGGACTACTGCATGTGGGCATTTACTGATTGGTCAGATGAGATGGTTTATGACCCTGGTATTTTGGGATGGCATTCCAGAAAAAATTAAGATTTTGTAGAAAGTAAGACTGATTGGAATTGTTTTTCAAAGTCAGTTGTGATTACTTGTGAAGTCCTAACAGTGATTTGATATGATGATGAATTCTACATCATTGACTTTCTCGGCATATGGTAGACCATTCTCATGCATCAGTCATCATGTTCGGCCAAATGAAGTGCTCTGTGATGAGTTTGAATGAGGCTCATTTGCTAGGATGTTATATTTCATGTGGTGTTGGAAAACCTTTTCATTCTGTGGGAGAGGGATATAGGGTCTGGGGCTATCCACTGTGATGTCAAAGTAAAGCATCTTGTTACTGAAGGAGACTGGTAATTCTCAGAGCTTGAATGAAATGTTTGTTCATACATCTTGTAATGTTGACTCTGAAATCTGTTCTGATATTAGTAACTCGATGCATGTGTTGATGTCTCCTCTTGAGGCTGTTGCTGCGACAGTGTTGTCCTTGCCTTTTACATATGCTTAAAAGCTCATAGGCTGTCTATGAAAGAGTGATGCTAGCATTGTGAAACCTTGCATGCTTTAATTTCAACTCTTTTTATTAATAACTGCATTGTTTCTTTCCAGGTAACCTGATATTTGACTCTTCAAAGAGGACTTATTCAATAGTAAACCTGGCAGTGCTTTAAAAAAGGAACTTCAGTCCTACTGGGGTAGGAAATGGCTTGTAAATTTTAATGCCTCCAAAACAAAACTGCTCTTATTTAGCCACCACAGAGATAATTCAGTGTCCACCATTGTATGCTTGATGCTAAACTTGAGGAGAGTGTCTCTCTGCACCTTTTCAGCCATATGCTTTTGAATGACTTGAAGTGGAACAATTATATTGAATCAATAGTTGCTTCTGCTGCAAGGAAAGTTGGCTCACTGTGTGTCATGCCAGAAGGTTTCTTCTTGTCAGAGTCCATCCTACATATTTACAAATCTACCATTCGTCCATGCATTGAGTACTGTTGCCAGATGTTCATCTCAAGGTTCTCGACAAAAATTCAAAGGAGGATGTGCAATGTAATCAATCAGTTGTATTCTTGAGAATCAAAAGGCGGTCCCTCATGGGAAGAAAGTTCTTCAGGTGCACCATATGTTCTCATGGTGTCACGTAGTGCTCTGGCCTTCCCAGATGACATTAGGGCCACTTCTACCTAACCAGTGTACCAATCTGCATATATAACATAATTTACACCATGTAAGATGAATAAGTCAATCACAGTTTGTTGGAATGGGAATTCAGGGTTAGACAGTGCCATCAAGGGCTCCTTGGGCTGTGATGGGGCAATAGTTAAATATCTGGCATTGGGTTCTGGTCTGCTGGACACTGGCATCCAAACCAGGCCAAAGGCGTTATTCGGTATTTGTAGCATGCCATTTACAACCTTGATGTGCAGAATGTAGGGATTCAAGTACTTCCACATGAGGTTGTTGAAGTATAAGGATTTTATTCTTGATCAGTACTGCTCTGTCAGAGTAGAATTCTTCAAACATAGGCCAAAACTGAGAGGTCACCAGCGAGAGGTCATAGCATGATTCGGGGAAACCAGTCCATATATATTCCATCGGAGTCCGACATTCTGCAAGACAGAAATACGACAACAGCAGAAATAGATTTACGTGATTTATTTCGATAGGAACGTGTGCTTTTGAGACAGCTACCTTGTGGTATAGTTCATAAGCCGGCTGCCGATCCGGGTTGATCTCTCATAGTAGTTCCCACTGGTTGGCGTGGCGTTCCTCCTGCTGACTGCTGCTGAGTATTCCTTCAGTTGTTCGAAGGTGGATATGTCTTTTTTTGAGTCAATTATCTGCTGAAAGATACTTTGGTCCAGTAAATCTTTAGCAGACTTGACGAATTCGCATTCCAGGCTGGGATAGGTGCTGAGTTCTGGCATGACGTGGATTGTGTATGCTTTGTTTAGAGCCGTGATGAATCAGTTCACATCGTGTCCAGAATGAAAAGTTCTCTCTAGCTTCAATATGTCGCATATAGTTTGTTGGCGTATCATTAAGCTGTAATTGTTGTTTGTTTGAGCGGTGGGAGGTGTTAAAGTAGTTGATTTTAGGGCAGTCAGCATGTAGTCTATGTCGGCTTGAATTTCTTGTATTGTGGCTTCGGAAGGCTGTGTTGATCCCGTCTTCAAGTTGAATAGTAGTGTTTTCTGTTCCTTGATGAAAGTAAATAGTTCGGCTTGGGTGAAGTTCGTGTAGACATCCATATTTTTCTTGCTGTACGCTTCTGACACCAGTGTTATAGACAAGCGTATGGTTGCAAGACAGAAATACGACAACAGCAGAAATAGATTTACGTGATTTATTTCAATAGGAACATATGGTTTTGGGACAGCTACCTTGTGGTATAGTTCATAAGCCAGCTGCTGATCCGAGTTGATCTCTCATAGTAGTTCCCACTGGTTGGCGTACCTCCTGCTGACTGCTGCTGACTGCCCAGACTGACCGTGACAGATCTCTTTCCCGGCCTCCCGTTGACTGCCTTGTACTTCCCCGTGTGACACTTTTTATGGCATTTTTTATGGCTTAATGGGCTCGAAAAACAACGCGAGTATAATTAGGAAGGAAGCATTTTTATTGGTCGAAAAATAGAAGCACTTTGAAATATTATTTCATTTTTCAACCGGAACTCGTGTGTCGGGCCTATGCGTAAACGACGCTAATGGTCATTTTGTGACGGGGCCTTGTCCCATTCACATCCGACTCTCACGCTTGAGTATGTTAGTTTATTTGCCTGCAAATCAGCCGAGATATGTCTTATTTTATTTCATAACATTCTGAAGGGCCTGATCTGAGAAGATTTTTATGAGTGGTTGATGGTCAACAGTCACTAGCAAATCTAGGCATCTCAATATAAACATCCAACATGATTTTAGCCCCCCTAGACAAATGCCAGGGATTCACCTTCAACAGGTGCACAGTGGGATTCTGTGTCATTGGGAAAGTGAGATCCACCCAACTAATTTTCCAATGACCATCACTGCAATTTGGGTTCACTACACCAGGGTAATTACAGTGTCATTGGGAAAGAAAGTAACTGATTCCTGTTTTACTGTAATCTGTTGAAAGGCATGTCATTCTATTGATCTCAAATGTCTTCACTCCATCCTCAATTTACACATGATTACTCACTTTGACTCCCCAAAATCTTGGTTAAGCTTTTCCTCTCAATAAAATTTTTGGTACTTCGAGCGCAGTAATTCCTAGAAGAGAGCCAACACCTCAGTTTGAAAGAATGCATAAGATACCTGATTCCCCAGTCCAAAATATGGCCTGACGCTCGTGACATTTGTAAGTGTAGGAAAGTGAAGGATGACCTGTCATTTCCATAATGAGTTTCACACCATCAGTAGTTATTAAGAACCCAGAAACACCACCTCATTCTCTGCAAAATGGAATTTGTCAGGGTTAAACACAATCTCATTCAAGCATTTAGTTGTTAGTGTATTCCACAAATTTGATTCCTTGGTAGCTCTTTGGAAAAAGTATTGTATATTGATTGTGTTGATGACAGTGTAGCCGAGATGAAGTGATTGATTTACATTGGGAATTGTTTGATGACTGCATCTATGACTGTGTCAGATGCATTTGTGGTTGCAGAATTTTCATTTCCAGATCATTGTCAATGTATGACAGTTTGTAAGTTGGTTAGTATGGATTTAGCAACATTTAATGTCTCTAAAGCGTCCTGTTTGAGGATAATTCTTTTGTTGTTCTTCTAAAGGAGATTTATAAGCAGAAGAAGTGTCAATAAACAGTTTGGTACAAATATTTGGTGAAAAATGATCTAACCTGAGGTTAGCATCTTTACTGGTGTAGGGAAGTCTTGGGTGGATTTAGTCTTCTCAGGTAGAGGTAAGATGCCATCAGTGTTAATGTTATACCCAAGAAAATTGATGTTGGAAGACCAAAGGTGCATTTGTCTAAATTCCTCCAGAGGAAAAATTAGACAATCACTGGAGGTGTTATTTGTGTTTGCCAATTTTAGCAATATATACAAGAATCTTGTTGATGTATATGTATGCAGATTGTAATACGCATAGGACATTGTTGATAAGACATTGAAATGTCAGGGCATCTTTCCTTAAACTAAATAGTATTTTTAAAACTTCATAAAGTCCAAATAATGTTATCATTGCTGTCTTGGGTATGTTGATGTTGACTATAGGGATCTGGTAATATGTTTCTGGTGTGAGAGAGTTTTGAGAATATGAGTTCACCCTGCAGTCCTGATGCAAAGTCATGAATATGAAGGACTGGATAATGGTCTGAATACAGTTGAAGAATTTAGTTTCCTGTGGTCGACAAATATTCTAAATTGTTGCTACCCAACTCGTGGGCTAAGTGAAGTCGTGAAGTGTATGGATTATCTGAGGTACAAACGATTCCTTCATGTAGCATTTGGTGAAGTTGTATTTATGCATGTAAACTCTTCCTCAGTGAGAATTTACTGGATGTCTGCTTGTTTTTATGTAATGCTGTTTCTGGTATTTGATTGAGTCTGTTACTTTGTACTGATTTAGAAATCTATATGTAGTCCAGGTTGTAGCAAGTTGTAATACTGAGCCCTGTTGAGTTGTAATGCGTATGGATACCGGTGATACAGATGTTTGTCATGTTATTCCAATAGAGTTCTGTTCTTCATAAAGGCCATCCCCTTCCTGATTTCCTGCACAGTGGGGAAAAACTGGTTGGTCATATTCGATGCCTCAAAGACCAAAATAGTGACCCTCCACCATTACCAATTGAACCCAGAACTTTCAACAATCGTGATAAACGGATGTTCACTCAGGGAGGCCTCATGCCTTGAGTGCCTATTCGAGACATAAAATGTAACTCATACACAAAATCCATTGCTAAAGATGCTGGGAAAATGGTTGGTTCCCTGTATCTCTCCAGTAAGTACTTCACTCCTCCTTTTTTATCCTCTACCTTTACAAAAACCAGATCACACTTGAAAATGGAGTACTGCTGCCAAATACGGGCTGGAGCTACATAATCTTCACTTTCAACTCTCAATAGAGTCCAAAAGTATCTCTGCATCCCAGTAAGCAATAAATTATTTTCCACTCTGACAAGACGTCGCAAACCTCTCACTGTTGCTCTATCGCTATTTCCATTTTGAGTGTTGAAATGAACTACACTCTTTAGTTCCACCTGTCCTAACCTTCATGGCTCAGACCCACCATGCCAAATACATTGAAGCAAATGGCTCTCATTCCCTTCATGGCTCCTCCTGGTGAGATGTAAGTTCCACTCAAGCAGCTTCTTCCCACAAACCACTGCCTTGTGGAACAAACTCTCAAGAGGATGCTTCCCCCAATCACTGCAGTCTTAACTTGTTCAAGGCTAGGGTTAACCGTCATCTTCTGCACATATCCGCATAAGCTGTGCCTCTACTTCTAGTGACCCCAGGGCCTTGCACAGGGTGAACAAAAATAAAATGCACGGAGAAATTCAAATCAGCTAAAAAGTCAGCTCCCAGGATGTGTAAGTGACCACATTACCTACAATATTTAGCATCAGTTGCATCATTCCAATGTGGGTGCCATTCGCTGCCTGTAATTTGAAGACAGTGGGGAAGTGGTTGTGTCCATAGCCAGGGCTGCTGCTCCTGTGTCCAGAAAGAATTTTAGTCTGTTGTTTTTGTCTCATATGTAGTACAAGTGACATTGCTTTTCACCAGAATGGTTCACTGCCATAAATCTCTGGTTTACTTGTTTCCCTGTTGTATTGTGCGGTAATTGTAATGGTTTTTTTTTGTATTTTTCTCATTCTTTTTTTACTTCCTCTTATTGACGTGAAAGAAAATAAAGTGGGGAGTTAGGCGGAAGAGTACCTTATAGGTAAGTCCCCACTCCTATTTAAAGCCTGTGTATATTTTTTTTTAAATCTGATATGAAATAAAGATGGTTCATTATTATATTATTATTAAAACTAAATTAGCGAAAACTTTATGGTAACAAGAAATAAAATAGCATCAGTAGTCTAAATAATTCTTAGAAGAATGAGAATGTAAATCAAAACCTCCTGAACTAATCAGAGGAACAGGTTACTTACCAGTTTGGTCTGATGAGGAAGTAGGAGGTATACTTGTGGTTGTTGATAAAGTTGTATTTGCTTGTTTAGAACATTTAATGGCAACATCCTCATTGTGTCCACAGTTATGCACTCCCCAGGAAAGATTGGGACAAACTTCAAGATCATATTCTGATCCAGTACAACTGAGGTCATCAAGCCAGATGACACCTTTCCCTTCTCCAAATGTATTTGGAATATCTTCTCCAGAACTGAAATGAAAATTTATTTTAAAAATAAAAAACAAACTACATGACATAAGTGGTGGGTGAAAGGTTCTTGGCCTGACTCCACTCTCTAAAATTGGACAAAATGATCAGAATTGATTCTAGATTAGCTTTCAATTAATAATAATAATAACTTTAATTAATAATAACTTTTTAAAGGTCCAAATATAAATAATTTTAAATACATTAATTTTAAAAACAATTATTAAAGTTAAAACTGAAAATTATCTCAAATGCTTTACTCCATAACAATAGTTATTGCTATGATTTTGTAAGGTGGAAGTATGCAGCATCTATCAACAAGAAACGGGAAGGGTCAGACTATCTGTAGATTTGCTTGCTTACAAGAGAAAGATGATGTTTATAATATGCTATGCTAATGTCTTGATATGCAGGTGGCATAATGGATAGCAGTGCATCACAGAGCCAAGTTTGTATTCCAGTCAAATGCATTGATTCATTAGCATGCAAATACTCTTGGGAAAAGTATGCATCCATCTTTTCCCCAACTATGGGTTAAATAACAGGACAGATTGAAGTCTCTAGCTGTAGTTGGCAATTACTGTAGAAGAAGAAAACCTCTGAATTCAAAGCCATAATAATAATGGGTTGCATTTTGGGAAGTTAAAGCACTTGAAAGCCACAAGTGACATCTTTACAGTGAAGACATTGGTAGCAGGATAGTGGTCAGTGGCAGAATCTAACAGAACAGATCTGTTATTACTGCAATGTGGACATGATAAACATGCTTGGTACAGGACAATGGATGCAAGATAATTATTCTATATAAGATGGAAACTGTGAGAACACAAAGAATAGGGAAACTAGAAATAATGTTAACAACACCAGGAAGAAGATGCTTACAAATGAATGGTTATGTAAGTGATCATATGGGTATTTGAGGTACCTAATATTGCATAAATAGACCAGACCAGAGGGTATATTCATGAGTAATTTTTGTAGCTAGTTTCCTGTTGTCTTGGGCAAGAGGTTTCCTCTGTTCTCATGAAATACACCTGATGAAGTCTGGAGAATGGATCAGGAAAAATGATGTGATGATAATGATATATATGCAAAAGTATATTTGAGCAATGAAGAAATTAAACCCGTGAGGGATGATATAATTTTTTAATAGAAAATAATATAAAAAAATTAAAAGTATGTAAATTTAAAAGTTGAGAACTGTCTGGAAACTCTTTCAATGCTATATAAGATTAGACTACTCATGACCTGTTGAGTCACTGATGGTTCAGGTTATAAAACATTGAAGTTGATTTCAACATTAAAATAATTATCTATTTTAAAAAAGTTGAAATAAAAATACTTACTGTATCAACAACTTGTGTATTTAAATGTTATTCACTTAAAATTAGGTAACTCCACAAATTGGGTATGTGTAAGGTTTAAAATGAATTTTAAAAAATGAAAACACTTTCCTGAAGCTTTCAATTTAGCTTTAAATGAAAGCTAAAAGATTAAATTTACTCTACCCAGTAAGCAAAATATTTTCATGTATTTCAGACAGAAATTATATTGATTGGAATAGACTTACATTTTTTTTTCAGTGAAATCAATAACGTCAGCTATTTTTTAGACATTTATAAACAAAACTTAATTTTCCATTTTAAAAACCTTGCAAAAATAAAATATATATTTCTGAAATGTTATTTGAGGAAAATTGGCAAATTTAAAGTTAATTTGATTTGAAAGAAATATTATTTACTTATAGCCTAAAATGTTGTATACAAGCATTTCCCAACCACAAGGTCTTGATTTTCTGATGTGCTAATTGATGTATTGATGGCAGATTGATTGCTGAATGTGTTCATAGTTAAGTATGGTGTAGCAGATGACAAATTTCATTAGGATTTCAATGTTTTTCCTGTCAGGAGGGACAAACATTAAAACACATGACCTTTTAAGAATAGATTTATCGGTTTGTACATCCATACTTCAGAAATTCTGCATCTAAATACATATATAAAACCAAATGGAAAATAATAGTCGGGGTCTTTAAAATATATGATTAGTAAAAATAGTTTTACTTAATATCAATATTCCATAAGAATTATCTCATTGAAATTGAACTTTAAAACATTCAAAAACTTTATAAATTATTCAATTTTAAATTTTTAAAAATTATTAAAAAATCATGTAAAAATTTTTTTCTTCAGACAATATTCTGTTTAATATATATTATTCATAAAAGCAATTAAAAACTTCTCTAATTAAATAATGACTTAGTTTTATTGCATTTTTTATTTTTTGATTCAGAACAGATTTTTGGTAAGACCAGATCTGATTTAAAAAAAAAAAAAATAGAGATTTAAATTTTTCAAAAAATTCTGCATTTAGCTAATATAGTCACTATATAAAATTTTAAATCCAACAATTATTTGATTTTTGCAAGAATTTCCAAATTTATTTAAATGTCAACACAAAAAAAGAAAATTTGCTCTTCTAAATGTTAATACAACCACTGATGCAAGAAAACAAGTTTTTTATCAAAATTTCCAATGTTCTAAAAAGGAGTAAAAAATTTAATTAAATTTATCAAAAAATACTTTGATCCTTCCTCTTAATAATAACATAACGATTTTGACAATAAAATTATGTTTTCATTACGATTGGAGAATGTTTTCATCACGATATGCTGATTTTTTAGTGATGTCATGGAGGTACCTATTTAAAATATTTTTTATATCAGATTAACTTATTTTTTAATATGCCAAAAAATATTTTTGAATCATATTCGCTTGAAAATATTTTAAAAATATTTAAAATATTGTTTGTCTAAAGAAAGCTGAAATATAAATATGCAAATACGTAATCTCAGACAGGTGGAAAGAGAAAGGTGAAAAGAGAGAGAGAGGTGGGAAGTGAGAGAGGTGGGAAGTGAGAGAGGTGGAAAGAGAAAGGTGAAAAGAGAGAGAGAGGTGGGTAGTGAGAGAGGTGGGAAGTGAGAGAGGTGAAAAGAGAAAGGTGAAAAGAGAGAGAGAGAGAGAGAGGTGGGAACTGAGAGAGGTGAAAAGAAACTTAAATCATTATTATGCACCCAACAGATAATGCTCCATGCAAGTACAATTCACTGACTTTTCGTATTAAATATGTAACAGGTTAGGTGATCATTTTTATAATGTGTAGAAAATTTTGGAGAAGAAAGTAACAAAAATTTTGACAAGAAGGTGAAGATTTTGAAGAGAAAATTTCAGGAAATTATTGTGCAAGCCTATTTTGTAAAATTTTTATTTTGTTCATTGTCTTTTATGTCTATATAATAAATGTTTGTTCCTTTCAAATTTCAAAGAGTAGTTCCAAGTTTGTTTTTGCATGTTCCTTATTCTATAATCTGGAGGATGACAGATGTGATGTTCTCCCTCTCCTTCAATTTACTCCCCACCACAAAATCATTTTACTGCAGAAACAATCAAACAAAACCTTGATTTAACAAAAGAAAGCATACAAAAAATTATTTGAGAGTTGTAACAATTATGTTTCTCTAAAAAAAATAAAAGTCAAAGTCACCTGTATCCCATCATCCTACAAATAACTTTTGCATCGTTGTTATCAAAGTCATCATCACAGACAGTTCCTTTGACTCCAATACGAGTGATTTCAATTCTTCCACTGATTTCTGATGAGCCACCAATAAGCTGGATTCTAACATCTGCAGAGAAAAAGGCAAAACACAAAAAAAGAGTGAAACATGTTAAAATTAATGCATGAATTTAAACATGGCTTCTGGACATATACAGTTGTTTATTTGTGAATAGGATATGTATATATATATATATATATATATATATATATATATATATATATATATATGCACACACACACACACACACACACACACACACACACACACACACACACACGAATGAATGAATGAATGCAGAGGTAGACATAGATTCAGTTTGTGATAGAGTCAAAATGAGAGACACAAGACTGGTTTGAAAATATCCACCTGGGAAGAGACACCTTTTGGAAAGTTTTTAACATCTCTTTGGGGGATACATTCTAAGTACAGCTAAGTTGGCAGGAAGTGATCATTGCATCCCATCTGGGATGGTCAGATAAGTATATGACACTGGATAACATAATCACTTCTCTCTCTCTAAATAATTTTAAAAAAAAATAGCAAAAGATTTGTGAAAAAAACTTGCAAAATGTCTGTCTTCTTTTCAAATAGATTGTACATCTGAGGAAGTGTGAAAATCTGAATCAGCGTAAATTTAATAAAAACAACAGACAAAATAACATCAATATCCAAAATAATTCTTGGAAAGATAAGTCTAAACAACTCATGAATTATTCAAAGAAACAGGTTACTTACCATTTGAAGTTGGAGGCATAATTGTGGTTGTATTTGCGTCTTTGAAACATTTAATGGCAGCATCCTCATAGTGTTGACAGTTATGCATTCCCCAAGAAATGTTGGGACAAATTTTAAGATCATATTCTGATCCAGTACAATTGAGATCATCAAGCCAGATGGTACCTTGCCCTTCTCCAAATATATTTGGAATTACTTCTCCAGAACTGAAATTGAAAATTATTTCAAAAAACTAAAAATGTTTCATAGGTGGTGGGCAAAAAGGTTCTTGGCTTGACTCACTTTCCAAAATAAAACAAAAGGATCAAAACACATTTAGGAACAACTTTCAATTAGGTTGATAGATTTTTAAGAAAATAATAATAACTTAAATGTAAATTTTAAAATAATTATTAAATTCTAAAAGTGTAAAAAATATCTAAAATACTTTTGATAGTAAAGTTGATCTAACTTACACTATCTATCCACTAGTGAAGATTACTATATACAAATTATTATATAGCTAGAGGAGACCATTTTTTATGTAAGAGGGACAGTATATAGGACTTGTCAACTTTACAATATCAGTGTAGTATTTCATAGTAAGACAAACCTTCACAAAGTTCTTACTAAAGTTGGTTCTTTAGAATAGAAAATGTAAGGAAAGAAAGTACATTTATAATATATTATGCACATGTGGTAAGGTATCTAAGGAGGAAATCAGTTATGCTCTTAGAGTCAGACTGAAAGACATAAGAAAGCCATAATTAAAGGTGATGTGGAAAAATCTGTTAGGGTGGAGAAGGCTATGCATTAGCCTCTGTGTGATGAAGTCCAGGTAATTTACAGGGAGCATCATGAGGAAGTAAGGAAGCAGAAGACGATGGCATCTGTCAGCATTTCAACAAAATGTATAAGTCAAGCTAGTATAGAATAAAACATGATCAGGTTTTTCTTTTCAAAGGGGTGTTAAGGAGGGTTTCCACTTATCATATTTTCTAATCACCGGGGTACTTAATGTACATAATGCTATGGAAATACATCGGACCATTGGGTATATTGACAAATACTTTTTGTTGCTAATTCATCATTTTCTTGTGAAAGAGGTGTCCTTTGTTCTCATGAATTACACCTCAAGAGGGCTGGAGAACAGATCAATCAAAAACTTAACAATAGTAAGCATATGAAGAATTGACTTGAGTGTTTCAACAACTTTGCCGATAATAAATTGTTGCAGTTTATTTCATTCATAATATTAATCCTTGTTTCTCGAAAGAAAATATATAAAATGATTAAAAATCAAAGTCACCTGTATCCCATCATTCTACAAATAACTTTTGCATCGTTGTTATCAAAGTCATCATCACAGACAGTTCCTTTGACTCCTTTACGAGTGATTTCAATTCTTCCACTGATTTCTGATGGGCCACCAATAAGCTGGATTCTGACGGCTGTGACGGCTGCAGAGAAAAAGGCATAAAACAAAAAGAGAGTGAGATGTGTGAATATTTACACATGCATTAAAAACATAGTTTCAGGAGATTTGCAACTGTTTCTATGTGACCAGGATATATATATATTATAGTAAAAATAGAAAGAACAGTAAGATATATAATCCGGTGTTCTTATTGATATTTTTATTTTTACAAAACAGTGCTCAATGTAAATTTACAGAGCATACTTGAACAATAACAATTAATCTTGACTTATTACTTGGTAAGTTTTCATTTTATAACTGTTGTTATAGGAATGCATTGCAAATAATGGAGTAATGATTACTACAGGAATGCATTGTGCATCATTTTATTATAGGAATGAATTCCAAATAGTTTCTATTATAGAAATATATTGCCAAACATTTAACTGCATCATTTACTATATAAATACATTGCAAATTATTATACTATTGCAATACATTGGCAGTCATTTATATAAGTACATTGCCCAAAATTTGATTATTGAAATGCTTTGACAAGCATTTTTGCCCATTAGTTTTACATTAAAAATTATTTTTGCTGCAGAAATCCAGTAAAAATTATTTTTCTCATAGAAAATAAAGTGAGGGCACAGTTCGTTTATTCTCCATCAATGCTTCATGGCTATTACATGAAAATTATGTAAAAGATGACAGCTTCATACAATGCTTAGGTTGGCTAACATATCAACACTTCTTGGTTTATTTAATGCTGAATACCTCTTTTATAGGACAACAATCCCAATGAATTAATGCAAAGGTGGACATAGGTTCAGATAGTGATAGAGCCAAAATGGTAGACGCAAGACTGGTTTGCCAAGGAGTCTAATAGTTATGCACTGATTGCTAAATTCCTGAGTTTGAAAATGTCCACCTGGAAAGAGGCACTTTTTGTGAAGGTCATACATCTCTTTCTGGGATGCATTCAAAGTAATGCTAAGATGGAAGGTAGAGATCATCATATCCCTTCTGGGATGGTCAGATAAGTATATGATGCTGGTTAACATGATTCCTTCTCTATTCAAATAAATTTTTAAAAAATAACCTAAAATTTGTGAGCACTGTTTGTAAAGTGTCCATCTTCCTTTCAAATAGATTGTATATCTGAGGAAGGCTGAAAACTGGATCAGTATAAATTTAATGATAATATCATCAATAGTGTAAATAATTCTTGGAAAGAAGAGAACATAAGTTTCAACAACTCCTAAATTAATTAGAGAAATAAATTACTTACCAATTTGGTCTGCAGTGGAACATTTAATGGCAACATCCTCATTGTGTCCACAGTTATGCACTCCCCAAGAAAGATTGGGACAAACTTCAACATCATATTCTGATCCAGTACAACTGAGGTCATCAAGCCAGATGGCACCTTCCCCTTGTCCAAATATATTTGGAATTTCTTCTCCAGATCTGAAATGAAAATTTATTTAAAAACCAATAAACAACATTACAAAGATGGTGGGTGAAAAGTTATTGGCCTGACCTCACAAAATATAACAAAACACCTTTCAATTCATTTGATAACTTTTTCAAACCTCCAAATGTAAATAATTTTTTAAACATTTATTAAAGTCCAAATTTTAAAACATCTCTCAAATGCTTTTAATAATGAAGTTGCTCGGAATTACTCCATAACAATAGTTGTTGCTATGATTTTGTAAGGATGTGGAACTAGGCAGCATCTATCAACAAGAAAGGGGGGAGAGATCCTCGTGTTGGCCTGTCTGTAGATTCTCAGTAGATTTGTTTATTTCCAATAGCAAAGTCTGACAAAATATGCTCTTTATAACATACTATGCCAATGTGTGGATATGAAGGTAATATAATGGAGAGCAGCACATTACAGAGCTAAGATTGTATTCCAGTCAAGTTCATTAGATTCATTAGCATTCAAATACTCTTGGGAAAGATATGCATCTATCTTCTACCCCCGACTATGGGTTAAGTAGCAGAACAGATTCAGCTCTCTGGCTGTTGTTGTCAATTGGTGTCAGAGGATAACTCTAAAATCACAGCTGTAATGATCATATCATGGGGTTACTCCCTTTGGCAAGGCATAGTATTTAGTAACTAGCCCTGCCTTAGACAGTGAAGACATCACAGGATGCTGGATGTGATCAGTGACAGAATCAAAGAGAACAGATCTGACATTGAACTGCAATGGGGTCATGCAAAAGATCCTTCATACAATGAATGAGACATAATTATTCTAAGTCAGACAGAAACTGCGAGAGCACAAAGAGTAGGGAAACTGAAAATAATGTTAACAGACCCAAATTACGAATTAAGGGTTCCGGAAGTGACTACACATTATATTAAATGATCATATGTTTAATTTATGTACCTAATACTGCAGAAATACACCAGACCAGAGGGTATATTAACGAGTAATTTTTGTAGCTATTTCCTGTTGTCTTGAGCAAGAAGTTTCCTTTGATTCTATGAAATACACCTGATGAAGGCTGGAGAATGGATCAGGTAAAATGATGTGACAATAATGATAAATATGCAAAGAAGATATTTGAGCTATGAAAAAATTAAACCTGTGAGGGTTGGAGAACAGATCAATCAAAACCTTGTCTTAACAATAATAAGCGTATGAAGAATTGATTTAAGTGTTCCAACAATTTGGCGCTGTTTTGAGCAAGAGGTTTCCTTTGTTCTCATGAAATACACCTGATGAAGGCTGGAGAATGGATCGGGTAAAATGATGTGCCAATAATGATAAATATGCAAAGGATAAATGGATAAATTAAATGTGAGAGGGTTAGTATATTTTTTATTTGAAAATAAAAGAAAAAAATTTAAAATAATTGCTTAATAAAAAATGTGTAGATAAATAAACGTTTAATAATGTAGGTTTGTCTTTTACACTTACATAAAAGAGAAGTGTATTTCAACGAAAGCCACACGTTTTTGGAACAATGATGTTGCCAGCTATACGTTTTTGAAACAATGATGTTGCCAGCTATACGTTTTTGAAACAATGATGTTGCTAGGGATACATTTTTTTGAAACAATGATGTTGCCAACTATACATTTTTGATATATCTAGTAAATACTGGATCTGGCATTAAATAACCCATAGTGGTTGATATGCCATAAAACCCCAAACAAACAAACAAAAAAAATTCAACGAAAGCCACACAGTTAATAAAAAATAAATTTGATGTGATACATTTGTTTCTAAAAATAGAACTGGCTAATAAAAAGAAACTGCCAAGAATAATTTGGTCAAGGAGGACAGTTTGTGATTTCTTATTCCAATTTGAAAAATATATCCCCATTGGATTTATTGACCAATCACAAAAATGCAAATAACTTATGTAAATTTAAAAGATGAGATCCATTTGGAGCCTCTTTCATTGATATATAAGATAACAGGTTAGTTGATTATTTCAGAATGTTTAGAACATTTGGGAGAAGAACATAACGAAAATTTTGACAAGAAGATGAAAATTTTGAACCTGAGGATATAAAAATAAAATTCCAGAGGGAGAACTATTCTGGCTGTCACCTGTGGATGAGCTGGGCTGTTTCTAACAAAAGGAAACAAACAGAAAATAAGAGCAGAACCAAAGTGAAACCTGTGAAAGGAATGGTGTTCAAGAAAAAGAAAAAAAATATTAAGAGTCCTAGGGACGCAAAGAAATTTTGCCAAAGCCATACCATTTATTTGTTCTTCAGATAGTTGAGTTTATCCAGAATCTTAACAACATAAGATATGTAGTTGTAATTAGAAATCTGTAATCTTTGTCTTCTCCGTCTTCTTCTCCGTAGTCGTAGTCTTCTTCTTCTTCTGCTGCTGCTCAGTCTTACACCGCAGTCGACACCAAAACGAACAGCACGTGTGACTTTCGCACAAATGGACAACTCTCCTTTACCCTTGCAAACTCTCAGCTTCTACGCCGGTGAGGCATACGCTTATGCAAATGAATACGGGCCTCACTCTCAGCCTCGTCACGCACGCGCACTGCCATTTTTGTGTCCGCCGCCATGACACTTGCCTTGTCAAATGTTCACTCATACATTTGTTACAGTAGTGAACCTAAAAACAATTTGTCAGAAAATACGCTTTTTTCTCCCACTCATTTTCCTCACTGTGAACATTAATCTCAAGTAGGTGCAAATTTTAGCTTACAACTACGTCCACACCCTACATCATTGACAACCATCGTAAACATATAAATAGTGCAGAAATTTTGAGTTCAGCATGGAGAAATCTGCCAGCTAGTGAACATCATGTTGGCAAATGAAAGGAAAGCAGTCATTCATCCCTTTTTTCCCACTCCTTCAATGACTGCAGTCAAAGAACAAACTCACTGATTCCAGACATCGCCATGTTAACCAGGTCAAGAACTGGGAACACCCTACATGAGCGGCACCAGTTAGCACTGTTTCACTGACACTTTTCTTTCTATCTCACAAATGTAATTAAGGAAAAGACATTTTGAACTTTTCACCATGTGCACAACTGGGAAAATCACTTTCACCTATATACTCGAACACTAATACCATAGACAACTGAATCACACACAGTCAATACATTCAGTCATTTTTGAATAAATGTTATTTTGGATTTGGTCAAACCGATTTTTGTCTTTGTTTCAAATTGTTCCTTGTAAATGATAAATTTTCTATGTTTGAGGCTTTGGTACTGACCAGGCATGGCAAGTTGGCCACAGATATATGCAAATATATAGCTGACACAGAAAGAAAACAACAAAAACTCCTACAGAAGGTAGTGAAGGAGAGTGAAAGTGGATTAATCATTAACTACAAAAATCAGAATGCATGGTTGGTAGCAAAAAGATGAGTCCAAAATGTGATTTGCAAATTGGTAGAAAAATGCATGCCAAAATCAAACAAGTACAAAAATTTAAATATCTGAGAAGTGTTTTAACAGAGAATAGAAAATGTGACACTGAAATCCAAAGTTGTATTCGGATAGCCAAAGTTGCGTTCCAAAAGCTAAGCAGAGTACTAAGAAATAAAAAAATAAACTTTACTAGAAACAAAGAAAAGAGTACTAAAAACTGTTATGTGATATCTGTCCTCCTGTAAGGGAGTGAGGGTTGGACGATATCCTCAAAGATGAAGAAGAAACTTGAAGCAAAAGAAATTTGGTTCTACAAAAGGATGTTGAGGATGCCATAGACTGAACATGTGAACAACAATAAAATTTTAAAGACAATGGAAACTAAAAGGAAACTTATACTTAACATCAGAAAGAGACAGTTAATGTTCCTAAGACACATATTGAGGAAAGAGAGCTTGGAGAATCTGATACTCACAGAGCAGATTGAAGGCAAGAGGGACAGAAGAAAACAATGCATAACATGTTGAGTGAGCTTGAGTAAATGGATAGCAGAACAGGGTTTAAGGGAAATAACAGAAAGACAAAAGGGGCAGGAAGTTGTGGAGAACCATGATCATTTACATCCTGAGGCAAGACAGCACATAAAGACAATACTTTGATCTGGTTATCTTGCCTTTTTAATAAGATGAACAAAAGGTAATTTTGTACAAGCCTATTTTGTAATTTTTTTATTTTGTTCATTGTTTTTCTTTTGTATTTGTCTATATTTCTGAGATGAGGTATTATGTACACTATTTACATTATTCGGACTATTGTCCTCATCTTTGTGGCCATATTTATTACATTTTGGCCATTGTACGCTCCGGCCTTCTTCAGGTGGTTGGAATGTCGAACTGAACCCTTTATTTCACTCACTGGGATAGACTGTTCTAGTTCCACGTGCTATGTTTAATGGATGTCAGTTATGAGTTATCTCCTGTTAATTTCTCTTAGACAGGTATTGAACTCACACTCTTTGGTCCTGTCACTAGATCTAACTAACGCCTTTATCCACTGTGCCATGTCTCCTTGTATATGAATTTCTGGATATTATAAACTTAATGTCTTTAGCAACCATTTTTTGTACTAGTGCCCATATTGTAATTTTAGCTGTTATCATAACCATAATCTTATTCTTTGTTTCTCAAAAGAATATATGTAAAAACATTAAAAATCAATATCACCTGTAACCCATCATTCTACAAATAACTTTTGCATCGTTGTCATCAAATCCATCATCACAGACAGTTCCTTTGACTCCTTGACGAGTGATTTCAATTCTTCCACTGATTTCTGATGAGCCACCAACAAGCTGGATTCTGATGGATGCTGAGAAAAAAATATAAAACAGAAAAAGAGTGAGAAGTGAGAAAACACATGCATGCATTTAAACAAAGGGTCGATAGATTTGTAACTGTTTATTTATGACCAGGATATATATATATATTTATATATATATATATATATATATATATATATATATATAGCTACACGGACATTAACAAATAATTGAACACATTGTGAATTGTCATTTTCTGTCAGCTGGGTAGAGAAAGGAAGTCATCAATCATTGTTATTGGTAAAGATTTCTTTCTATCTCTCTCTCTCTCTCTCTCTCTCTCTCTCTCTCTCTCTCTCTATATATATATATATATATATATATATATACATATATATATATATATATATATGGCGCACACATGTTCACTGGGTACTCATTCTCAGAGCAGACATCAGACCTGAGGTGCACATCCATATTTTGGTGGCTCAGTATAGCCCAGGTTTGATTTTTAGCCAGTCATCACTAAGGAACACACCTGCAATTTCTGAGCAGGTGTTAAAAAACAAACATACACAAAACTGAAAAATTGATGGGCATCATTTTGACAAACATTTTATTCAACCAGTTTTTCTTTATATTCAGTAAACCTGTTTATCAAAAGTGTTATGCATTTCAATGAAGAAATTCTTTTTACAGCCTGAGTTCTGATGGCCGCCCAGACAAAAGAGACAAAATTGGATATGGATTGTGTAATCTTCAGTAGTAATGCAATCTTTGACAAGAATTATATAGTCTTTGGCAAGAGTTGTGCAGTTCTGTCCATAGTACACAATGTATACAAGGGCTTCACACTAAACTTCACTGTCACTCAAAAAAAACATGAATCAATCCTCCAACTAAGGAGGGAAAAAAAAGCCAATTGTCTGTAATATTGTTATTAAACAACCAAACTAATGGAGCTAGCAACTAAGGACTGAGAGAAAAAAGACAGAGCTTGGAGCAGGGCAAGTATGGTGTGAGAGTCGAGAAATGATAGGTCTGTTGATAGACGGGTCAACAATAGAGGGGCTGTCCAACTCATCAGTGGATTTCAATATTATAGAAATACATTGCCCACAATTTTTATTATTGAAATGCATTGACTAGCATTTTTGCCCATTAGCTTTATATTAACAATTATTTTGCTGCAGAAATCCATTACAGATTATTTTTACTATAGAAAATAAAGTGAGGGAAGAGATTTTTTTTTATTTTCCATCAATGCTTCATATATATTACTATATGTTATTATGTAAAAGATGACAGCTTCAAAGGTTAAGTTGATTAATTTACTGACATATCAACACTCATTCATTTAAAACTGGTTCAGTATAAATTTAATAATAACAAATAAAATAACATCAATATTCAAAATAATGTTTGGAATTCAAGTCTAAAGAACTCATGAATTAATCAGAGAAACAGGTTAATTACCATTTGAAGTTGGAGGTATACTTGTAGTTGATGATAAGGTTGTATTTGCATCTTTGGAACATTTAATGGCAACATCTTCAGAGTGTTGACAGTTATGCATTCCCCAGGAAAGGTTGGAACAAACTTCAAGATCATATTCTAATCCAGTACAACTGAGGTCATCAAGCCAGATTCTACCTTGCCCTTCTCCAAATATATTTCGAATTACTTCTCCTGAACTGAAATGAAAATTTATTCAAAAAAATTAAAAATATTACATAGGTAGTGGATGAAAAGGTTCATAGCCTGACTCACTTTCCAAAATATAACAAAATGCCAAGAACTGATCTGGGAACATCTTTCAATTAGGCTGAAAACTTTTTACCAAAATACAAATAATTTAAACGTAAATTTTGTTGTGAAGTTCCAAGTCCTTCATGTTACTACTCAATATACTCATGTGTAGTAGTATTCCTCCTCTTAATCAGAGTAGTTACATCACCTGGGTATTCCGGCTATGTTAATTGGTTAATCTACATATCACCACATCACCCTGTAACAAAAGGATTTTGTTCCGCTTGTTTTTCTTCTAAGTATCATTTTCTTTTCCGGGTTTCTTTCTCTCCCCCAGGATCTTAAGGTATTTCTTTCATCTATTTTGTTTTCCCACATTATCATCGTTATATTCATGCACTGACTGAGCTTCGTCAGATTCTGAATCATATTGTTCCTCTTGATCACTGCTATATTCATCTTCAGACATGTCATCCTGCAAGAGTAGGTTTTGTTCTTGTTCACCACTATTATTACTCAAGGTATATGTAGACATGTCTTCCTCACTTCCTCTGCGTATTCATCTTGTGATCTTATTAGACCTGCATGGCCTAGTATGCTACTCCCATTGTTCTTATTACAGCTGTGTTGTGCCCTTTTTGCACTAAAAATCTGCCTTCTCTGGAAATGTTTCCTTATCTTTCCTGTAGCCATGTCATTTTCCCATTTGTAGAAAATGACATGGTTAAAGGAGCTCTGGCTTGCCTTCCCCGTAAGGCCGATGGAATCTCTAGCCTTTCGGCAGGTGCTATGGTGCAGTAACTTAACAGTAGTCGAAATAAAAAAACTTCCTTCTGTTGCGAACATGCCTTCAAGCCCATCTTTATGGTTTTTACCATTCTTTCCACAATTCCATTGGATTGAGAATGATATGGAGGTGTCTTGTAAGGCATACATCCTATTCTCCTAAGCCATGAATTCTTCTTCACAAAACTTTGGGTCTTTGTTGGACACCAGGGTTTTCGTATCCTATTTCTGGTGAATATAACTCTTAAAATTTGTTTTACAGTAGAACTTCTTCTGTCAGGCACATAAATTACCTCAGGCCAGTCTCAAAAAGAGTCCAACTCCACTGACACGCATAATCCACTTGAACACAATTCTATGGTTCTGACTCTTTATGCTAAGAATGTAATTTACTTTGCGTAAAGTTCCTTATTTCTTTACATTTTGGACATCTTTTAACATATTCCTTTACATCTTGTGAATATCCTGGCCACCATGCTTAAATTTTAGTTTTTTTGTGTGGCCACTATTCTACATCTTTATGTACACTTTTTATTACCAGCTTTCTGTTTCTGGAAGATCACTAAATCACCATTATAAACTACACTATTCTAAATTGTCATTTTATGTCTTATTTTTTGAATTGTCTTTCTGCCCTAGAACAATTACTCCATGAGTTATTTCTTCTTCTAGATATTATGCTGCTTCGTACTGGATGTTGTGTAGTTTCTGCAGTCATTCTATCCAAAGACAAAATATCAGTCTCTAACCAATGTAAGAAGGTGTCTTCCAAAATCTCTTCTGCAATATCTTTCAATGCCTTGGGAAATTGCAACCTTGATAATGCATCCACATGAAGTATCGTATTTTCCTTGACATCAAAATCAAAACCATCAATATTATCAGCCCCCTTAATATTATCAATGTCTTGATTTTGGGTAGTTCTTTTCTCGGATTGAATATAAATATAAATTCTAATGGTCTTTGATCAGACCTTAGTAGAAATTATTTTTCCAGTTGAGAATTGATGGGCTCTTAGTCATCGTTCAAATAATCATGAGAGCTTCTTTCGTGATGTTTGAATAATGAAATTCAGCTTTTGCCAATCTTCTTGATAGATCCATTGTTGGATGTCCTTCTTGGAATAATATTCCACATATTGAAAGCTCACTGGCTTCTGTATTTACTGTAATTTCCTTTCTGGCATCAAATCATTTTACTACTGGTTTGTTTGCAAGGATTGCCTTTAGCTTATCAAAAGTAATTTGTCTATCTTTTGTCGACACAAAATCAAAATTTCTTTCTCAGCTCAGCGAATGCTTCAGTTAAATCTGTATAACATGGTACATATAATCGAAAAAAATTTATTAATCCCCCAAAAGATTCCAGTTCTTTATATACTTTTAGTATTTTTTCCATTAATGCTTCATCTGGTGACAGCCCTTCTTTTGAAATAGAATATCCCAGAAACAATACTTTGTTACTATTATGTACACATTTTTGTGTTTATCTTCATTCCTACATTCCTCAACCCATTTAAAACAAGGTTTACTTTCCTTTTTAATTCTTTTTCATTGATAGCAGCTATGCATATACTATCTTGATAACAAAACAAATTTTTTATTTTGTTACCTATGACTTGTTCAATAAGCTTTTAAAAAATAACACTTGCAGTCGTTATCCCATAAGGCATTCTTTTCCAGTTTAATAAACCTATTTGCTATTACTAATGGTAACAGATGTGGTGGTAGTTACCGTGCTTCATAGTAGGAGGGGGTGACATTTTGTTTTAACTTTACACTCACTTTGTAGATTTTTAACATGCCCTGTTACTTCCATTTGACTGCATTAATTAATTTTGTGCAATTCATGTAAAATATATAATTTCCAATAATTCAATGATTCTTTTTTGCAATCTGCAACAATGATGGATATTATTTCAAATTTGTTTTTGAAATTCTACAGAACCTTCAAAATATCCCAATGTCTTTAGAACTGACCCCATCAAATTGGTGTATCTGCATTTGACTCTGATGCAGTTTTGGTTTGCCTATAAGCTTCCAAAAGTTTCTAGGGATCAACATTACTTTGCTGCCAGCATGTTCAGTAGTACATCATTTATATGGGTTTTTAATAAAACATTTTTTTCATCTCCAACAAAAATTCCCTGATTTGTTTTGCCTTTTTTTTGTTCAATTCTTTCCACTTTTTTCCATTTAAATCTTGAAAATAGCTCATTTTTAGACAATTTTTACACTCTTTTCTAAATGCAGGACATTTCTCTTTCTTCATGTCCTGTTCATATCCACACAATCTGCATTTTGTTATGATTTACTTCATAATGTAAGTCTCAACAAGCTCTACATAATCCGGTCAATTTTCTGACTTATTAAATTTTTCTATTAGTTCCTGCTGTTGAATAAATTTAATGCAGGTAGACAAAGACAGGTTTCCTCACTGTAATTGTTCTAACATTTTATAGCAATGTCTTGCATTATGCAGTCCGTCAATTAACTTCATTTGAATTCATTCTTCTACAGTTGTTTGCCTTTCTTTTCAGAGTTTTTCAAACTCACAATATCAAAATGTTTTTTTCTAAATGAAGTAAAAATTTTGTGACTGGATTCTCAGTTTCTTGTCTCATATCCATGAATTTAGCTCTTTCTGCAATGACTAACCACATTTTTAGTGACAGTTTTTTTCTGTTTTATCTGACTTATTTCAGTGAAAATCAAATTTTCCAATTGCATTGGGTAAGCTATAGTTGAAATTTTCATAATGGCTTCATAACTCCAGTTGGAGCAAAAAGAAAATCAGATATTTAATTTACTCCTCCCATTTCTTTGTTGTCTCTTAATTTCTCTTATCCAAGCATCTACAAATCAGGATTCTCTAATGATAGTGTTTTCTATCAGTGACAACATTGTTGTGAAGACCTAAGTCCTGTGTATTACTACTGAATGCTCAGGCACAGTAGTTTTCCTCTTCCTAATTGGAGTAGTTATATAGCCTTGGTATTCCACCTATGTTTATTGCTTAATCTACTTAACGCCACAAGTGTTAAAACAATTATTAAATTCTAAAAATGTAAAAAAAATACCACAAATGTTTTTGATTGTAAAGTTCATCTAAATTACACCATCTAGTACAAATAACTATATACAAATTGCTATATAATTATACAAGATCATTTTTATGTAAGAGGGGGAGTGTAAAGCTTGTCAACTTTACAATATCAATGTAGTATTTCATTGTAGGTCAACTCTTTGCAAAGTTCTTACTAAAGTTGGTTCTTTAGAATAGAAAATGTAAGTGCATTTATAATATACGATGCATATGTGGTAAGGTATATAAGGAGGAAACCAGTCATACTCTTAGAGTCAGACTGAAAGACATAACAAAGCCATAATTAAAGGTGATGTTGAAAAATCTGGTAGGGTGGAGAAGGCTACGCATTAGCCACTGTGTGATGAAGTCCAGGTAATTTACAAGGAGCATCATGAGGAAGTAAGGAAGCAGAAGACGATGGCACCTGTTAGCATTTCAACAACGTATATTAGCCAAGCTAGTATGGAATAAAACACAATCAATTTTTCTTTTCAAAGGGGTGTTAAGGAGGATTCCCACATATCGAATTTTCTATTCACTAGGGTACTCGATGTACATAATGCTGTGGAAATACATCAGACAATTGGGTATATTCATAAATACTTTTTGTGGCAATTAAAAGTGCTACTTATCAAATAATATCTTAGTTTTACTGCATCTCTTATTGTATTATTCAGAGCAGATTTTAGATAAATGTTGTTTCTGATTTACAAAAAAAAAAACAAAAAAAAACGATGATTTAAATTCTCCAAGGACTTCTGCTTTTAACTAATATAAATAGTAAGGAGATAAAAATAAAATTTCACAAAATTTCATAAAAAGTGTGTGTGGCGCGGGCAACAGACATAAAAAAATTATATTTTTACCAAGTTTTATAAAAGGAAATAATATTTTTATTAAGTTTTTTATAAAAAGAAAAAATACTAAAATTCATTTCTGATTAAGTCCTGAATGTTTCACGTATATTTGATTTTGGCAAGAATTTGCCAAACAAATGGTGACATAAGTATTTGAGGTATCTAATATTGTATAAATAGACCAGACCAGTTTGTAGATTGGTGAGTAATTTTTGTAGCTAATTTCCTGTTGTCTTTGGCAAGAAGTTTCTTTTTTTCTCATGAAATACATCTGATGAAGGCTGGAGAATGGATCAGGTAAAATGATGAGACAATAATGATAAATATGCAAAGAAGATGAAAAAATTAACCCTGAGAGGATTGGAGAACAGATCAATCCAAACCTTGTCTTAACAATAATACACATGAAGAATTTATTTGAGTGTTCCAACAATTTTGCAGTCATTCATCCATAATATAATTCCTTGTTTCTCAAAAGAAAATATATAAAAAGATTAAAAATCAAAGTCACCTGTATCCCATCATTCTACAAATTACTTTTGCATCATTGTTATCAAAGTCATCATCACAGACAGTTCCTTTGGTTCCTTTACGAGTAATTTCAATTCTGCCACTGATTTCTGATGTGCCACCAAGAAGCTGGATTCTGACGGCTGTAGAGAAAAAGCACAACACAAAAAGAGAGTGAGACAAGTGAAAATTGACACATATATTTAAAATTTTAATTTTATTTTATCACCAGGATGGTTTTGACATATTCTTTTTTAAGTTATGATTTTATATCTGTTATTATAGGAAAACATTGCAAATAATGATTACAATATAAATGCACTGCACATCATTTTCCTACAGGAATGCATTTAACATGATTTAATTATAGGAATGCATTGCTAATGATTTGCATTATAGAAATGTATTGCCAAATATTTTACTGCAGAAATATATTACCCATCATTTACTATATAAATACATTGCAAATTATTATACCATTGCAATGCATTGCTAATCATCTATATTATAGAAATACATTGCCCACAATTTTTGTCTTCCTTTCTTCCTTGTGTAAGTTTGAGGAAGGCTGAAAATTATCATCATATGTAATAATAACAACAAATAGTGATATCCTAAATAATTCTTGGAAGGATAAGAATGCAAGTCTATAACTGTGTCAGATGCATTTGTGGTTAGCAGAATTTTCATTTCCAGATCATTGTCAATGTATGACAGTTTGTAAGTTGGTTAGTGTGGATTTAGCAACATTTAATGTCTCTAAAGCGTCCTGTTTGAGGATAATTCTTTTGTTGCTCTTCTAAAGGAGATTTATAAGCAGAAGAAGTGTCAATAAACAGTCTGAGGCTGGAAAGTTTACTGGTGTAGGGAAGTCTTGGGTGGATTTAGTCTGGAGGTGTTATTTGTGTTTGCCAATTTTAGCAATATATACAAGAATCTTGTTGATGTATATGTATGCAGATTGTAATACGCATAGGACATTGTTGATAAGACATTGAAATGTCAGGGCATCTTTCCTTAAACGAAAGAGTATTTTTAAAACTTCATAAAGCTCAGACCCACCATGCCAAATACATTGAAGCAAATGGCTCTCATTCCCTTCATGGCTCCTCCTGGTGAGATGTAAGTTCCACTCAAGCAGCTTCTTCCCACAAACCACTGCCTTGTGGAACTGACTCTCAAGAGGATGCTTCTCCAATCACTGCAATCTTAACTTGTTCAAGGCTAGGGTTAACCGTCATCTTCTGCACATATCCGCATAAGCTGTACCTCTACTTCTAGTGACCCCAGGGCCTTGCACAGGGTGAACAAAAATAAAATGCACGGAGAAATTCAAATCAGCTAAAAAGTCAGCTCCCAGGATGTGTAAGTGACCACATTACCTACAATATTTAGCATCAGTTGCATCATTCCAATGTGGGTGCCATTTGCTGCCTGTAATTTGAAGACAGTGGGGAAGTGGTTGTGTCCATAGCCAGGGCTGCTGCTCCTGTGTCCAGAAAGAATTTTAGTCTGTTGTTTTTGTCTCATATGTAGTACAAGTGACATTGCTTTTCACCAGAATGGTTCACTGCCATAAATCTCTGGTTTACTTGTTTCCCTGTTGTATTGTGCGGTAATTGTAATGGTTTTCTGCAATTCCTTGCCTTGTCCTGGAATATCTGGTGGTACCAGCAGATATCTGAGTTTAGTTGGTGGTCTCTGCTGAAACCGTGACTACTAACTACATCAGTCATTTTATGCAGTGCAGTGACTCTCTGGTCCTATTTGACAAATATCTTGTTCACTGTGTTAGGATATGTGCCATGATTGTCAGTAGTTTGTCTCTGCAATGACAGCATAGGGCAGACTCAGGCATTTTGCTGACCTCAACAGTTTTCATGAAACTTAACAGTTGTGATGAGGTCCTGTCATTAATCTATATACAGTTGAATAGCACTCAGAGTTATTCTTTGTTGGAGCATTCCGTTCTCAATGATCGATTGTGTGTGGATGATTTTTAGGAATGTTTTCTAAGATGTCTGCTACTTTATTCACAATGTTTGCCACTTATGCTTGAACTAAGTTTCCAAACTTGGTTCTCTGTGAGGTCATTCTACTGAATGCAAAAATAGCTTCCAGTTGTAGGAAGTAGTTTTTGCTTTTGCACCTGTTGGAAGGCGGTAACTGGAACAGTGATGACATGGTAGGATCCCCTTGGGTTTTCAGGTTGTCACTGGCAAAATTCTGCCTTGTTTTATATTCTCCAGGATATTAAGTGGTGGGCTCAGTTGAGCATTGGGGTTACCGTATGTGGATATTTGAATTTGTTGACATTAAATTGAACAGTAATTTGTGCGCTTATCTTGAAAGTAAGAAAAATCATATCATTAATATTTTTTGACAAGATACAAGATTTTCCTTAGAAATACCAATATGTATATAGAAACACACACATATACTATTTCTTACTATAAAACTATTTTTTAATATTTTTTGTGGGTACATGTGTTTGAGTAGATATCATGATTTTATTTTACTAAACAGTGAAATTAATAACAACTGCAAATATATATGTATTTAGAACATAACATAATTTTGATGCACTCCTTAATAGATTTTCACCATAGTAATGCATTGCCAGTAATGTGTGCCAGGCATTTCAAGTCATGTTTGGTATCAAAATACACTACCAATCCTGTTTGTTCTAGGAATGCATTACAAAACACGTTTGCTACAGCAATGCATTGCCAATCATTTTTGCTATAGCTAAGCATTACCAATCATTTTTGCTATGGCAAAGCATTGCCAATCTATGGGAATTCATTGACAGAGATTTTATATTATGGGATTTTATTTTTATTATAGGAAATGAAATTAAGGTATCAATTCTTTCATTCTTCATCAATACTTCATAAGGATTATTTGAAAATTATATAAAAGACAACACGATCATGCAATGGTTAGGTTACTTAATTTAGTGTCATATCAACATTTCTTGGTTTATTTAAATTATATGGCACAGAAATCAAAAGAGACTAGTGGATAGGTAAAATTAGTTCCTATTTAAAATAGAGGCAAATAGGTATACATTGATAAGGTTACTATCCGAGTTTGGAAATGTCTATCTGGAAGATTAAAAAGAAAGAAAATAAGGAATTCAAACACTGCCTGAATTACTTGGAAACTACTTGGAAAATATCTATTTTCCTTCCAAATAGGAACATCTGAAGAAGGCTGAAAATTATTTCTTTTTACTCATTTAAAAAATAGGAAATATTTATTGGAGGCACAGTAAATTTTGTATTGCTCTTATAAACAATTATTAAAGTATTTTCTTGTTTGGTTGGTGTCGGTTCCCTATTGGCTTCTACCAATACCCTGTATATCTGTATGTTGATGTATTTCAATTTTTTTTTTTCCTTTTTATGGGGATAAGCACAAGTACCACTGTTGTTTTTTTTATTTGTTGTTGATGCGTGTTTTACTGGTGTTTTTTTTTGTATTTTTCTCATTCTTTTTTTACTTCCTCTTATTGACGTGAAAGAAAATAAAGTGGGGAGTTAGGTGGAAGAGTACCTTATAGGTAAGTCCCCACTCCTATTTAAAGCCTGTGTATATTTTTTTTTAAATCTGATATGAAATAAAGATGGTTCATTATTATATTATTATTAAAACTAAATTAGCGAAAACTTTATGGTAACAAGAAATAAAATAGCATCAGTAGTCTAAATAATTCTTAGAAGAATGAGAATGTAAATCAAAACCTCCTGAATTAATCAGAGGAACAGGTTACTTACCAGTTTGGTCTGTTGAGGAAGTTGGGGGTATACTTGTGGTTGTTGATAAAGTTGTATTTGCTTGTTTAGAACATTTAATGGCAACATCCTCATTGTGTCCACAGTTATGCACTCCCCAGGAAAGATTGGGACAAACTTCAAGATCATATTCTGATCCAGTACAACTGAGGTCATCAAGCCAGATGACACCTTTCCCTTCTCCAAATGTATTTGGAATTACTTCACCAAAGCTGAAATTATAATTTATTGAAAAAAAAACTAGAAATGTTTCATAGTGTTGGAATTTAATTTGAGAACAATATTTTACAGGTTCACATTCTCATTATTTTTTTTATCCTCACTCCAACCTCTTTTTACTTTCAAACCCGGCTCCCAAAGCCTTGATTCTTATCAGAGATAAGAATATATTTTCTGACTAACAAGAGAGCTGGAAAATATAAAAAGGAATTCCACCACCATTATTCTTTCCATGGTGCTATAAAGTCTGGGGGGAAACCTCACAGCTTGTTCACTCCAACCTGTTTTCATTACTTTCAAAACTGGCTCCCAGAGCCCTAATTCTTATCAAAGATAAGAATATATTTTCTGACCAATGAAGGGGCCAGGAAATTTGTCCAACAATTTTGGAGGGAAAAGTCCCCAATTCTTCAGATTGTACCAAATCTCCATAAATTTGGAGAATCTTTGCCTATTTGGCAGTGAGAATTCAACCACCATCTGTGAGGTCGACGACAGAAAGCACAAGTCAACTTCAGAACTACTTTCAACCAAAGAAGAACTACCAACTAAAAGGCTGTCGAGAACGAACGCTGTCCTACAATTCAAGACCAATTGAAAGCTGCATCCCTTCATCATTCCTGACATGCCCACTGGACTTCTGTTGTCGACCTACTAACTCACTCAACTGCAAGATTCCTATATCTACCGACAATTTTCCTACTCTACAAGAACTGTGAGTGTTTCTAAACCATAACAAAATTCTACTCGCATAAAGAACTTTTTAGACACTCAGAGAAATATTTTGAGCAAGCCTTTTTTCTGTTATGAATATTTTCTCTTCCCTTAAAGGACATTTTCTCTTTTCCCTTTATTTCACTCCTAATCGTCTTTATCCCTTTACCCTTTTTTTCTGTATATGTAAATAAACACTTCCTTCTTTTATTGTTACACACCGAGCAGGAGTTTTTTCTTTATGCATACACACCTAAAAGAGAGAGTTTGTCCACTCTAATCTTGCTGGTTTTACTCATGCTTTGTCACACTTTTTTAACTTCAACCCTTGGATACGGGAAAGCTGGGACATATTTCCCAGCATTAGGTGGTGGGTGAAAAGGTTCATGGCTTGACTCACTTTCCAAAATATAACAAAATGAGCAGAATTGATTTAGGAACACATTTCAATTAGGCTGATAACTTTTTAACAAAATACAAACAATTTAAATGTAAATTGTAAAACAATTATTAAATCCTAAAAGTATAAAAAATATCTCAAATGATTTTGATAGTAAAGTTGATGTAACTTACCACCATCTATCTACTAGTACAAATAACTATATACAAATTACTATATAACTATACGATATAATTTTTATGTAAGCGGAACAGTATATAAAATCCAAAGGACTTGTCAACTTTACAATATCAATGTAGTATTTTATAGTAAGACAACCCTTTGCAAAGTTCTTACTAAAGTTGGTTGTTTAGAATAGAAAATGTAAGAGAAGAAAGTACATTTATAATATATTATGCACATGTGGTAAGGTATCGAAGGAGGAAACCAGTTATGCTCTTAGAGTCAGGCTGAAGGACATAAAAAGCTATAACTAAAGGTAAGGTGGAAAAATCTGGTAGGGTGGAGAAGGCTATGCATTAGCCTCTGTGTGATGAAGTCCAGGTAATTTACAGGGAGCATCATGAGGAAGTAAGGAAGCAGAAGACGATGGCATCTGTCAGCATTTCAACAAAATGTATAAGTCAAGCTAGTATAGAATAAAACATGATCAGGTTTTTCTTTTCAAAGGAGTGTTAAGGAGGGTTCCCACTTATCATATTTTCTAATCACCGGGGTACTTGATGTACATAATGCTATGGAAATACATCAGACCATTGGGTATATTCACAAATAATTTTTATGGCTAATGTATCATTTTCTTGAAAAAGAGCATTCCTTTGTTCTCATGAATTATACCTGGAAAGTGTTGGAGAACAGATCAATCAAAACCTTTTTTTTAACAATAGCAGGCATATGAAGATGTGGTTTCAATGTTCCAACAATTTTGCCAATAATAAACTGTTGCACTCATTATCTAATTCCTTGTTTCTTGAAAGTAAATATGTAAAAACATTAAAAATCAAAATCACCTGAATCCCATCATTCTACAAATAACCTTTGCATCGTTGTTATCAAATTGATCATCACAGACAGTTCCTTTGACTCCTTCACGAGTGATTTCAATTCTTCCACTGTTTTCTGATGAGCCACCAATAAGCTGGATTCTGATGGCTGCAGAGAAAAACATCGTACACATGAAGAGAGTGAGATGTATGACAATTGAAGCATGCACGTCAACATAGATTCTGCAGATTTGCTACTGTTTATTTACTACTGCTATTATCTTTGATTTTTATCATTATTACCATTGTCATCATCTTTTATTACTACCATTGTCATTATTTAGTTATTACAACTTCAATTATGTTTTTCCATAATTACCATCACTATTATCACTCATTTGTTACCAACTCCATCAATCATTATTTATTTTTTTATAAACTACTGCTATTATCTTAATCTATCCTTATTTATTATTATCATAATTATTTTACTACTATTATTACTATCATTATTTATTACTACTACTATTATTATTATCATTATCCATCACTACCACTATTATATCCTCTCCCAGCACCATTAGTATTGCTTTTTATCTTTGCCACTTCAAGATTAAAGCCAAATTTACAGCTATTATAACAAAACTATTACAAATTAGAATACCTATTATTTGCACTATTAATATAAGTGTAATAGCACATAAGAGACAAAACTTGATAAAAAAACAAAAAAAAATAAAATAAAACGAACACACACACACACAAAACCAAACGTGCATGCACTTTGCTTACACATAGACATCGATAAACACATGCACATACATCCACATGCACATTGACCTAGACAATCAGACGCAATAGCCAAAACATATTTGGGGCTTAATATGTTATTAAACGAATTCTAACTACTTATTGAAATATAACTAATCTGGGCAAATATACATAGATAAAATTAGTAAAAAAAAAATTGTCAAGGTCAATGTGCATGTGGATGTATGTGCATGTGTTTATTGATGTCTATGTGTAAGAAAAGTGCATGCATGTTTGGTTGTGTGTGTATGTGTATGTGTGTGTTCGTTTTTTTTGTTTTTTTATCAAGGGTCATGTCTCGTCACCGTTTTTTGTGTGTGTATATATATCTAAATGTGTCTGGGCGCTTATGTATTATAACCTGAGTGTGTTTGGATTGTTTTACATGAGAGGTGATCAGCATAGTTACACTCGTTGAATTAAAATGTTAAAATGGATACATTTTTGTCGAGAGCAATCAACATCCTTTTTAACGTAATTTCAATGAAAAAATAAATTACATAACATATGTATTTTTTATTTTCTCCTCAGTAATTCTATAATTTTAAACTTAATAGAGATTAGATTTAGATTTCTAAATGGGTAATTTTTTACTTTCAATTTTAATTTCAAATTTTATCATATAATTTAATACTTATTAGTTAGGACATATTCTATTTTACTAGAACCCCAACTTTAAAACTTTTAATATCTATGATAACCTTGCTTCGTTGTCAAATTTTTTGAATTCTCATATACTTGTATTTTCATTGTTCATTCTAGCTTATGTAACAGCGTTTACCCCTAGCGAAGGATCGTTAATTAATTTGAAACTTTTAAAACCATTTATTCTACATTCAACATCATCACTTAATAAGACACCAGAGGTGTTGAAACAAAATGGCTATTTTTGTAGTGATTTTATAACATATTTATGTTATAATATTTAAATAAATAATTATATCTGCTCTACTCTGTATTGAGCACTCTTTTAAGGATAATAATTGTTGGTTATTAGAATTTATTCCGTATATACCAGTCCTATACTTGGATATATATATATATATATATATATATATTTTGAACGATAAAAATTATTAAAAAAATTAATTAAAATCTTCAGACATACTGGGTTGTAGATTAATATTCTTATGCTTTTATTATTACTATTTCATTTAGATTCCTCGACTAGTTTCGGCCAACATGGCCATCATCGGGAGAAAAAAATGTTTCTGCTTGCTGTAGCAGTAAACTACAGAAATGAATGTCTTGATGGAGAAAATGAACTTTTGTCTGTAGTTTTCATTTGTTTTTTTATTTGTTTTTTTATCTTTTTAACATGAGTTTATTAACATTCCTTGTGTTGATCAAACAGTCTGTTTTAAGTTGTCATTTGAGATAAGAGCTGGATGGATTCACACTAATTTCCCTTTTCCTCGGTCAGTTCAGCAGGTTTATTGGTGCCTGGAGAGGGGATGGTAAGTGTGTGTGTGTGTGTGTGTGTGTGTGTATGTGTGTGTTATTTAGTTTAGTGTGTGTATTATTTAGTTATTTAGTCTCTGGTAAGTGTGTGTGTGTGTGTGTGTGTGTTATTTAGTTTTTAAGGGAGTGAGTGAGTATGATATGTGTTAGCTTGTATATTGCTATGGGTGTGTGTTATCATTTGGCTCATTAGGAAAGTAAGTGAGTATGTTGTGTGTAAATGTGTATATTCGTGTGGGTGTGTGTATAAGTGTGAGGCTTCAACACCTCCGTAAGCATGTCTGTTTTGTATGGGTGTGAAATGTGGGTAGGTTTTGATTTGTAGGGTTATATGTTACTACTATCTATATTGTTAAATTTATGGTTTAGCCCGGCTGGAAACAGCGTATGTAAACGTCGTATCCACTTATTTTCATGGAACTCTAAAATCTTTCTAATGTTATCTGCTTTGGGCTTTTCTATTCTCTCAATTATAGTGAATTTGGCATGGGTTTTGAAGTCGTGTTTTTCTATGTGGAAATGTTGTTCTACAGGTAATAATTTTTCATGGGGAGTCGAATTAATTCGATTGCGATAATTATTAATTCTGTAGTGAAAGGGCCATTCAGATTTTCCTACATATTGTTTCCGGCATAGTGTGCATTCTAGAAGTTAAATTATGTTATGACTTCTACAGTTAGAGTCGTGGTAGATTTTGAAAGTAGATTTAGTGACTGAGCTAGTGAATGAATTTGTGTGTTTAACGTGGTTGCAACATAAACTTCTTTTGTTGTTACATGGTTGGGAAAATCCTGTTGTTTTTGTTGTTAGTTTATCACGGATTACCTTGTCCCCTAAAATGCGGTTACTACCTATGATTTCTTTTAGGTTCTTAGGTCTACGATATGCTAGAAGGCCGGGTTCCTTAAATAGTTTTTTTAGGTCTGGTTTGAGATGTAGTATTTCCCAGCGACTTTTGATTATTTGGGATAGTGGAGACAGAGTGGGGTTGAAAGTGGTTACTAGAGGAATGCGGCTAGATTTAGTTTTAATCTTGTATATTAGGGTGTTTTCTCTAGGTGTGGAAATTGCTTTATTTATTTGTTCCCTGATTAGGTGTTGTTTATAGCCACGTGTTGTGAATTGATGCTCCAGATTTTCAATGTGTTTGTTTAATTCTTCATTGTGGGAACATATCCTTCTGAGTCTAAGTGCTTGTGAATAGGGAAGGTTCTCTTTGAGGTGTTTAGGGTGGGAAGACTTAAAGTGTAGATAGTTGTGGGTGTCGGTGATTTTAGTGTGTAGTGTCGTTTGTAGTTTCCTGTTTTCATCTATGTAAATGCGTGTGTCTAAAAATGTTACTGATGTTTTGAATTTTTCATAGTCAAACTTAATTGAGTCGTGTACTGTGTTTAGGGTCATGAGGAATTGGGTGAGTTTGTCGTTACTGCCCGTGTATACAAAGAATATGTCATCGATATATCTTGCGTAGAATACACAGTCGTTACCAATGAGGGGATAGATATGGGTCTCCTCAAATTTTCCCATGAATATTGTAGCATATGATAATTTGATAGTTATTATTCTATCAGAAACAGCCTTAGGCAGATAAGGTAATATTCCCACAATATATATATATATATATATATATATATATATATATATATATATATATATATATATATATATAATATATATATATATATATATATGTGGGAATATTACCTTATCTGTCTAAGGCTGTTTCTGATAGAATAATAACTATCAAATTGATCACAAAACTACTGCCTTGTTGGTCAGTTGTTATGCTCAGACCATGAATAGTACTGAGCACATAAAGGACCACTTCTACAATCAACTACTTTAAGTAACGAAAATTTTGGTAATCCGTATGGATAATCCCAAGGGGGATGAAATCCTGAGAGCTCAACGTTAAGTCAGAGCGAATAATTTAATTCAAAGGAAAGCAGACCACTTTAAGGCTCCATTAGTTATAATTTAATTTACCAGAGAATTTTATTTTTATCTGGATCTTCAGACTTCACTTTCAAAGGTGAAAAGAAGAAATGAATTTAAAATTTACACTTTTGAAGGGCAGTATTAAGCTTATATAAGGTGACATAGAGGGTGGTGAGGAATAGTGTGAGAGACATGGTCAAGTTTAGAGAGGGAAGGGAGAGTTTTAAAATCTATTTTTATTTTTATTACAGTACTTAATATTGAGGAGGAGGGGTAAGGATCAGACAATGACCTATTTAATCAGCCAACTCAACAGAAATGATATGGAGAAAAAGGAAAAAGAGTAAAAAAAGAGAAAAAAGGGGAAAAGAAAAAAGGGGAACGTAAAGAGATAAGAGATGTATGTAGGGCTTTTGGAGGAAGGAGAGGGCTGGTATAGCTTTAGCAATTTAGATAAACACAGATTTTAACGTTTGATAGTAATTTAAATGTTTAAAAACTCCACAAAGAAATTAGATTTAATGCCTGTTTGCAATTTAAATATTTAACTTCTCCACAAATAAATTAGGGATTTAATATAAACTGAATATTATATTAATAAACAAATATAAAAAATTAAAAATTTACTAATAGTAATATTTTAATATTGTGAATGACTGTTAATTCATGAATTTTTAGATGGGTAATATTTCTTAATTAAAGTTTAGGTTTCAAATCAAGATGGAATAAAATTGGAAGGTAATAGTAAAAACAATTTACTGTTTTTACATACACACACCACATACATATTTATGTAAATACACATACATTCATATACATGTACAATTACATATATAATCACGTACACATGTATCGATATACATCGGTATACACGCATATACATATACAAATACTTACATATACATATTTGCACATGCATCCATCTTTATACATATTTAAATTTTTTCTTAAATTTTACAATTAATGCTAGATAGTGAATTAAGTGTTTAAATTTCAAAAAATTTTTAATTTTAATATTTTTAATATCATGAATAATGGTTAAGTAGTAAAATTTTTATTTTAAATCTAAGTGATCAATTTAAATTGAGATTATCTCCATATGAGTAAAATTTCTAATTTTTCAAGTCTAATTAGAAATTATTTCAAGAGAAAGTAAGATTAAAAGGTAATAAAAAATTTCTGTCTTTCCATCTATATATACAAACATACCCCCATATATACATATCTATGTATACAACAATATCTTATACATATATTCATATACATCACATATATAATTTCGTAAATATATATAGATATATACACACATACAAATATATATGCAACCCCATACACATGAATCAATATATATACATATACCTACCTAAATTTATGAATACACAAACATATATACATATTTACACACGTATCCATATATATGTATATATATATATATATATATATATATATATACATAAAGACATACAATCACATATCCATATGCAAGCCCATATACACATTTTTCTACATACAATTATGTACCCATACACATGTGTGCATATAATCATCCTCATATCTAAATATATGCCAATATTTACTACTGTATATAAATATCTACACATATATACCAACATTATATATACCAACATGAAACCATGGCCAATTAAGAATGTATATCAATGTACTTGTGCCCATATACAACTGCATATATATTATATTGTAACTGATAGTGATTTTTTTTTATAAGTAGTGAGTAAAATTGAGATGATTTCTATGTTTGCATTTATAGATCATCTCATTGTGTTGGTTTAGTCACTCATCAGTATCTTTATGCTTTATCATTAGTTAGATCCAGTGACAGGACCCAAAGAGTGTGAGTTCAATACCTGGTTAAGGCAGTGGAGAACTTTTAGAGGGGAATTAACAGGAGATAACTGACATCCATTAGACATGGCACGTGGAACTAGAACAGTCTACCCCAATGAGCAAAATAAAGGGTTCAGTTCGACATTCCAACCACCTGAAGAAGGCCGGAGTGTACAACGGACGAAACGTTGTGATAAACATGGCAACAAAGATGAGGACAATAGTCCAAATAATGTAAATAGTGTACATAATACCTCATCTCAGAAATACAGACAGATACTAAACAAAACCCAATGGTTACTTGTCAAGTAAAATAATAAAATACAAAAAAAAAAAAAAGAAAACAGCCAACCAGTTTCACCCCGACTCAACAGAGCTGGAATTGAGGGAATAAATGTCACAATATAAAATATAAAAGACATGTAATGTATTAAAGACAGAACAATCAGATTGAAATAATGTCAAGCCCTAACAGACATTCCCTCTGTTTACGGAGGGCTGTTTTACCTAATGATAGCATCTAGCATTAATTAATGCAATGGAAACTGAAACCAATTCCACATTATCTTTTTTGGATGTTTTGGTAACTAGAACTTCATCTGGTTACATCACATCGATTTACTGCAAATCAACCTTTATGGGACAATACATTCGGTGGGATGAAATCTGTCCCAACAAACAAAGAAAATTTAATTAGTACATAGAGCTCTAATGATTTGCTCAAAATCTAAATTAGATGAAGAGTTAAAAACAATTGCCAAAACTTTAGCTAATAATGGGTACCCACTGGATGTAATTAAGTTGGTTATGAATAAGAAAATCTCTAATTTTTCTAAACTTAAACCGAGTACGGATACTAAGTGCCCTATTTATTTGCGTTTGCCTTGTTTGGGTATAAAAAGTGGAAAATTTGCCAAACAGATTATTTCTGCAGTTGAAAATTGTTATTTCTCAGCTAATGTACGTGTTGTCTTTTCTACAAGGTCTGCATGGATGTCTACTCGAAAGGATATTCTACCTTCCCACCATATTAACAATGTGATTTATCAATTTAGATGTAGTTGCAGAGCCAACTTACATAGGTAGAACTACCCTACAGCTAGACACAAGAATACATCAGCACATACCTAAGAAAATTAGGAATGGTATACTTCAATTGGGTGATGTGGTCAACAACACATATGGTCCTGCCATCATGGAGCATTTCATAAATACTCCAAATTGTGCCACCAATTTCAGCACAGACTTTTTCACTATCCTTAGTTGTGCTCACTCTTTCTTACATTTAAAGACATTAGAAACAATCTATGTCAAGTCCAGACAGCTCTCCCTCTGTAAACAGAGGGAATGTCTGTTAGGGCTGGATGTTATTTCAATCTGATTGTTCTGCCTTTAATACATTACATGTCTTTTATATTTTATATTGTGACATTTAATCTCCTGATTCCAGCTTTGTTGAGTGAGGGTGAAACCAGTAGGCTGTTTTTTTTTTAATCATGAACAGTAAAGCTCGTCTTGCTTTTTTTTTATTTCCATAATAAAGTTCTGTACCCCTAAGAAAATTATGACATATAAATATATATATATATATATATATATATATATATATATATATATATATATATATTGGAGTAGGATGATTTTTGACTTTTTTCAAAATAGCCAATATTAACCACCTTCTTGTCTGATTTATTGGCCAATTTTCCATGATACAAATCTAGGATCAACCTTTCCCCTAGAAATACCTACCATATATTCAAAAATAAGTCTCTGGTTACAACTTAGATCATCTTTATTGTCAATAGTCAAACAAGAAGAACCCAGAGGACTACCAACTGCTGTAAATGTTACTTGGGGTAAATCATGATAATCATTTCCACACAATATACCTAGTGCACCACTGAATGATGTAAAGATTTTTCTCATACCATCAACATACCTGAAAAGATCTCAAAAGGGAAGTTCATTTTGATGCAAGAAACAACAAATGGTGTGTAGATTTTTGTAACTTTTTCTCTAAAAGAGAGTATCTTGTATATAAATGTATATTAGTGTGCTTCATTGAAGATAGAAAAAGAGAAACTGATAAACATTTACATACGTATACGAGGTTTAGGGGATATATCTTTGGTTATTTCTGTGATAATGGAACATTTGGGGATATCGCAGTAGCTGAAAAGGTTTCTTTGGTGGTCCACCCAACACCATGGCCTTGAGTCACCATCTGGATTTCGGCAGTAGTTGTGATCTCCCAGACCCTGGAGGTGTTAAAAATTATTTTAGAAAAATGGTAAATTAATCATTTAAAGTTTGGAGAGGCAACATCTTGGAATTTACAGACATTTTGGAAAATGAAGTTTAAAAATACAATTTAAAAAAAAAAAGCATTGACAGAGAAAAATAATATCAATATATGTGTATGTGTGTGTACGCAATGTATTTGTAAATCATACATAAAAGTACATCTCAAAAATATAGAATATTATGGAGGAGTTCAATACTTCTCTCTCCCCACACATGTGCACACACACATGCATGCACACACACACACAAACATATATGGTGAAATTGAATGAAAAGACTGAAAATCATTTAGTGATATGTTCTGTTCTGATACAGAACTTGAGAAAGTTATCACTTCATCTCTCATACATACAATATATATCAAATCTTGTGGCTTTTGCTATGATGATCTATCACTAAAGATTCAGGTAAAATGATCAGCTCCCTGTGCTGCTCCAGTAAGTACCTTAGTACTTTCGTCTACCTTTATAAGATCCAGATCAGGCCCAAAATGGAGTACTCTTGTCATATTTGGTTGGGAGCTGCCCAGTTCACCCTCTCCAGGCTTGACAGAGTTCAAAAGCATCTCAGAGTCCTTGTTGGAGAAGAATTATTTTCCAACCTCTCTCTCACAAGCAGGGTGTGGCAAGCCTCTCATTGCTCTGTCTCTACTTCCATGAAAAGTGCTCAAGTAAACTACATTCCTTGGTTCTGCCAGGTTTAAACTTCACAGGTAGAACCTGCCATGCCACTAGCAAACTACTCATATTCTCTCCATATTCCATCAGTGAAAAGTAAGTTCCACTCGAACAGCTTCTTCCCACCAACCACTGCTTTGTGGAACAGACCCTGAAGAGTTTATATCTAGAGTTATCCATTTTCTTCCCCTCCTATCTATATAAACTTCTCTTTAATGTAACCCTCTACCTCAAGTGGACCCCAGGGCTTCTACAGAGCAAATCTGACTGTTAAAAAAAATTTTTTTTAAAGTTCATAGTTTCTTTTTTTCTTTGAAGGTAATGAAATAATTACAACAATTAAATTTTATCAAGTAATAAAAGTTCTACAATAATACGATAAAATGAATGAAACTTATGATGACACACAAAAACATGAGTGTAGCATATTGCCATGTTGGGTACAAAATGTGAATCCCTTGATCATCCAGCATATCTAAAACAATGACTGGGTAGAAAATGTATAAATACAAGCTACAATTATCAATTAAGGAGTTTGGGGAGGAGTTTACCTACCACCCCAAGATTGGCATGAACATATTGTTTCATATCCTGGTTGAAAATGTCAGAACAATCATGGTCTTTAATGTCAAGAGGAAGAGTTAAATTATTTCTGTAATCTTGTAATTAATAAACCCTGTTGTATACTTCAACTGTTATTTTTTCCCATTTTGAAAGGCTATCATCCATGTACTACATGGATATTCAAACCAAAGCCATCACTGGATGACCTGTGAAAACATTCAAGACAACACAAGTTTTAACTACCAAGCCATCCCATCAATCTAATCCCAACAGTATCAAATACAAAATGTCTAGAAATCAGTTACATATTCAGTAGTATTAAAGAAGAGTATGAAACAGCTTTGAATAATGAGGAGTAAAGAGTTCATTTGAAATACAAAAAAATGGATAAGTAAGAGACGTAGGAAACAGAAAAAAAAAGAAAGCTGGTAGAAAACAAAATATAATTTGGTTTACACCACCCTTCAATTGAGAAATGAAAACTAATATTGATAAAAAGATTTTACTATATTAGGAAGACCTTTTCTGTAAGATTGTGTATTACATAAAGAATTTAATAAAAATAGAGTATAACGAAATTATACTTGTATGTCTAATAAAGAAAAACTAATTAAAAGGTGTAACAAAAAAAAATGAATAATCACTTAATGAACAGCCAAAGCAGTTGAAATTGTAAAAAAGTTAGAAGATTGCCCTCTCAATGATGATTGCCTAGAAAAAATCATTGTCTATATAGTGGTGGTAAGATTCAAAGGTATCCGAGACAAATCCTAGTTCTACAAAGCAATTCAAACACTAGTTTTATAATTAAGTAACCCTCTACAATTTGGGAAAATACAAAAACACTGTCCTGTCTAAATATGTAGGAAACAAAGGAGAAAATATGTATCTACACAATTATTAAACAGGTAAAAGTGAAAGGAACAGGTGGTTATAAAGTGGAGGAGGGGAGCATTTAACAGAATGTGCCAGAAAGAGAAACAAGCTCCAACTATTTCCTCCAAGTAACAGAATCTGCTGAATAAAAGAAGGAAAGTTTTGACTACATATATACATATAAGAAAATATCTACTAACATATATGGCACTTGATTAATTAACTATTTAAATATGAAGAGGATGCAAATTTGGTATACACCAAAATACATAAATTCCTCTGAACAGGGATACAGGTGATTTGGTTTTATATTTGTATTTACCTGAAGAGCACAGCAGGGCAAAATTGCAGTAATAAGTGAACAAATAATATTTTATCTTTTATTTGTAATTTACATATATAGTTATGAAGTAGTGTACTCTCTGGAATAGATGGTGTCAGGTCAAGAGAAGGTAACTCAAACTGGCATTCACTGTGGTTTTTATTAATTCTTTATATATACATATATATATATATATATATATATATATATATATATATAAAGAATTAATAGATTTTATTTTTTATTCCGACATATTTTTATTATTTCAAACATTATCTTTAGTGTATACCCCTATTTGTGTAATTTATTTAATTTTCTTCATTAAAAAACATATTTATTTTAAACAGTATTTATTGCAACTGCCTGCTTGTGAACTTGAGAAAATAAAATCCATTAATTCTTAAGAAATTGATTTGTTTAGATTTAGAATATGAAACTGATCAGGTATGCAACGTCGCGTCTGTGAGAGAGCGACTGCAGATGAGATGACAGATCAGGGCCAATCACATTGCATATCCGTCTCTGGATCTTATCAAAAACCCTGAGGCAAACAGCAGGGGCTCCAGACCATATATGGCAGCAATACTCCATGCAAGGACGAATGGTCGATTTATAGATTTGGAGGATAGATTCCGGGGGGGAAAATTTCCTGGCTCGGCACAGGGAGCCAACTTTCCTTGCGGTGGATGATGCAATTGACTCGATGTATTTGTTCCATCTCAGATCAGCGGACAGCGTGAGACCGAGCAGCCGCAGAGAGGAGCTCTCGAGAAGTTGGTCTTCAGACATTCTAATGGGATGCAGGGATGGATCCTTGTGGTGGTTAATAGAGAGCAGTTTAGTTTTAGAGGCGTTAAAGTTAACCATCCATTTCTTGCCCCAGTTCACAACCGATTGGAGGTCCTTTTCTATTCGAAATGCCAGGTTAATTTTGTCAGCATCACTAGATTTGTGTTTTAGGCAGGAGTTAATTGTGGTGTCGTCCGCATAGATGCCGACTTGGGAATCTATGGCATCAGGAAGGTCGTTTATGAATATGAGGAACAGAGTAGGGCCTAGGATGGAGCCTTGAGGAACACCTGCATTAGTGGGATAGGAGCTGGAGATGAATCCATTGAGAACGACCTTCAATTCATGGTATGACAGGAATGATTGTATTAGGTCAAACAATTGACCTGTGATGCCATAACCCTAGAGCTTGCGAAGAAGGCCGGCATGCCAAACTCTATCAAATGCTTTGGAGATGTCAAGGGCCACGGCATGAGCTTCACCATTATTATGAATAGCTTGATAGACAAATTCAGTTATGGCCGTAAGCACATCGGCTGTAGATCGGGCAAAGCGGAAACCATACTGCTTGTCTGAGAGCAGATCATGGGATAACAGGAGACTGATAGGACGGTAATTAGGAGGGTCAGAGGGGTCACCAGAGTTCTTAAAGACAGGAACAATGGTTGCGGACTTCCAGCAGTCAGGAAAGCAAGACTCCTTGAGGCAGCGGTTGTATAATTTAGAGAGGGCAGGCGCCAGTTCAGGTGCACATTTCTTCAGGACAATGGCTGGTATCCCGTCACCACCAGTAGCCTTGTGGTAATCTAAGTTAGAAATAATGCCCAATACCAACGACGGGGATATGTGCAATCCGCTCAAAAGGGCCTCGGTTCTGGGAGGGAAATCGAGCATGGGTACCCCGGAAGAGTCTAACGTTGAATTGGAAGAAAACTTCCGAGCAAAGCATTCGGCCTTGTCGGCAGAGGTGGTTAGGACCTCAAACTGATTGAACAGGGGAGGAATGGAGGGTTTGCTATTGTTCAGAATGTTGTTGCAGAGGCGGCAATAGTCTTTGGAGCCGAATTTGCGAGATGCAATACGTTCCTTCATTCGAACAGCAAATAGTGACTTAGCTTCGTTGAGGATACGCTTACACTCGCTACGGGCAGAGGTAAATAGGCGTCTATTGCAGTCAGACATATCACTACGAAAATGGTGGAAGAAGTGGTTCCTATGGGCAATGGCGGCTGAGCAAGCAGCTGTGAACCAAGGAGAGGAGCGTGGTTTGACCTTGAATTTCCTTGAGGGGATGAAAGCGTCGATTCCAGCTTTAACCCAGGAAGAGACCTCTGAAGCACATTCTTGAATGGGGAGCTTAAATACAACATTGCGGAGGAAGTCACAAAACAAGTCCCAGTCAGCCCGATGGTAGCAGAATGAGGTTCTGGTGGTAGGAGGCTCCTTGCAGGGGGTGGGGCTGAAGGATATACTAACAGACACTACAGCATGATCGGAGTTACCAATAGGACAGAGCTGCGTGGCACTACAAGACTCAGGGATGGAGGTAAAACACAGGTCGAGGAGTGAGGCCTTACAGTTCTGGTTGTAAGCAAAATGCGTGGGGAAATCACTTATCTGTGAGAGGGATTGAGAGACTGAAAAGTTGAGAGTATGAATGCCTGCGAGGTTGGTAGTAGCATTCTTAAGCCACTTGTTGTGATGGGCGTTAACATCGCAAAACACAAATATGTGAGCGAACGGACTTACAAAATTTTATTGTCTACATAAATTGGAGAAAAATTTTTTCTTGTGGATACATTGGCAGAATGGAATAAATTGCGAAATTAACTAAGGTACTACAAGTCACTTTACAGCAACAATTCCAACAACAACAACAACAATTCCAACAACAACAACAACAATTTATTCAGCAACAAGAAAGGTTTGAAAAGTTATTCAAACAACAGGCAAAAGACAATAAATCACTTTGGGAAGACGCATTATCTAGGACAACAAAAGAATCGGATTCTAGATTTCTTTCTGCTGAAGGAATTTCAGATTCACTCTCTGAATTTAAATATGACCCTGACAGTGGTTCAATGTTTCCAGCTTATTTTCATAGGTTTGAAACAATATTTACGAAAAGATGCGAACAATGGTCCGACGAGGAAAAAAATAACTCTATTGTTGCAGAAGTTGGGAACAGAAGAGAATACAAAATACATGAATTTAATCCTCCCAAAGAAGCCAGAAAAAATTGCATTCAGCGGAACAGTAGAAATTTTGTTGAAAATTTTTGATAAAAGAGATAGTCTGTTTCATACTCGATACAAATGTCTAAATACCGTAAAACAAGAGGATGATGATTTTCTCACATATGCAGGTCTGGTTAATGTACAGTCTGAGGCATTTAAATTAAAGGAATTGTCAAGCGACATTGTCAAGTGTCTAATTTTTGAGCAGGGTCTAACGACACCGAACGACAAAGAAATTAGATCAAGAATCCTCACTATCATGGAACAGGATTCGAAGATTATGCTACAAAAAGTAATGGAAGAATGTCAGTGACTTATAAACATAAAAAAAGATAATACTCGGATTGAGGAGAAGAGTATTTCGTGAGTACAAACTGTAAGACAACAGAGGTGGATACAAAATAAAGAAAGAAAAATTATATGCAGTTCATGTGGAGGACAGCATATAAAGAAGGATTGTTTCTTTAGGGATAAAATATGTTTTAATTGTGGGTGTGTAGGCCATAGAATTTCCCATTGTTGGGCAAAACAGAGAAAAGTAAAATCAATGTCTCAAACAAAGGTGAATGTAGTTTTGTCTAAAAACGAAATTGAGGAGGGTCAAAGAAGAAAATACCTCAATGTAAAAATAAATGGGCAGACCGTAAAATTATTAACTTATTCAGGAAGTGATATCTCGGTAATAAATGAGCAAACATGGAAAAAAATCGATTACTCACCGTTGACTAACACAGACAAAATTGCCAGGGGAGTGTCAGGAAAAAGACTTAAGTTTAGAGGTGAATTAAAATGTAACATTTTGTTCATGGGAACAATTCACAAATCGAAAGAGTATGTCCTCCCTGGTTTAGTAAACCTCTTTCAGTTAGACTGGATCGTATTGTTTAACTTATGGGAATTTAAGTTAATGTCATAGAGAACTATAAGATGAAGCAAACAAAGATTTATTACGGATTTGAAAAGCGAATTCCCTTGCGTTTTTTCAGAAGGACTAGGTCTGTTCACAAAAACAGAAGTCAACTTTGAATTGAAAGAAAATGTTAAATCAATCTTTAAACCAAAGAGAAAAGTACCATTTTCGGCACTAGACACAATAAATGAGGAATTAGAAAGGTTGGAGAAAATTGGCGTAATTTCAAAAGTCGATTACTTGGATTGGGCGTCTCCAACCGTATATATAAAAAAGAAAAACCGAAAAATCACAGTGTATGCTGATTTTTCCACAGGCTTAAATGATTGCTTGAAAAACCATGCGTACCTTCTACCAACTCCAGATGATATATTCACTAAATTAAACGGAGGTAGAGTGTTTTCAAAGTTGGACTTGTCGGAGGCTTACCTTCAGGTTAAAGTCAGTGAAGAATGTTCGAAGTACCTGACAATAAACTAAATCGTCTTTCTTTTGGATTGAAGGTAGCTCCAAGCCTATTCCAGCAAATAATGGACACAATGTTGGCTGGTATGGAGTATGCAATCCCATACTTAGATGATATTTTGATTAAAAGTGAAAACGAGGCCCAACACAAAACGTATATTAGAGCAGTATTTCAGAGAATTGAGGAATACGGGTTCACGCTGTGTGCTGAAAAATGCGATTTCTTCTTAAAGATAAAATATTTAGGGCAGATTATTGACAGTAAAGGAAGAAAACCGGATCCAGAAAGGGCTGAGGCTATAAAAAATATGCCAGCACCTGATAATGTGGCTAAACTCCAGGCGTTCTTGGGATTAGTAAGTTACTATAGCATTTATATTCCAAAAATGTATGATATGAGAGATCCTTTAAATAATTTGGTGAAAAAGGATGCAAAGTGGATATAGTTGAAAGAATGTGAACATACTTTAAAAAAATAAATAGCTGTCTATTAGCAGATCTATCGTTAGCGCATTTCGACCCGAAGAGGAAAATTATTGTAGCAGCAGATGCCAGTAATGAGGGACTAGGTGCGGTATTGCTTCATAAATTCGAGGACAGATCTACGAAGCCAATAGCACATACCTCGAGAACGTTACTGCCCGCAGAATGAAGTTATAGTCAAATTGAAAAAGACAGTTTAGTAATAATCTACGCTGTAAAAAAATTTCACAGGTTTTTTTACGGAAGAGAATTTATTCTGCAAACAAACCACAAACTGCTGTTAACAATATTTGGTTCAAAAAAAGGTATACCAACTCACACGGCAAATCGACTAGAGCGTTGGGGTGTAATTCTATTGAATTATAATTTCAAAATAAAATATGTGCCTTCAAAGTAGCTAGGTCACGCCGATGGGTTATCAAGATTGATACCTAAATATATGGAACCACTGGAAGAAACAGTAATAGCGGTGCTAAGAGACGAAAGTGAATTGTCAGGTCTGTTATGCAACACTATTAGAGAACTACCGGTTACGCTAGAAGATGTGAAAAAAGCAGCAGAGAACGATGATTTCATTAAAAAAATGAAAAACAATTTTGGTTGAATGAGAAAACTAAAAAAGGAATTAGTGTGTCACCTTTTTCAATCTGCGAACAGATACGCAGATAGAGTTGTACTCTACAAAAGAAAATTCTGAAAGAATTTCACACTGGCCATCCAGGGATTTCGAAAAATGAAATCTCTAATGAGAGGCTATACTTATTGGCCGAGGATGGACCAAGACATAGAAAATTTGGTGAAATAGTGCAGAGGATGTCAACTGGCAGCAAGGGATCCCCCGGTAAAGATTCAACCATGGCCAAAGACAGATGTCCCTTTGACTTGGTTGCATATCAACTATGCAGGGCCCATAAATGAATCTTATTACCTGATCATTGTGGACAGTTTCACTAAGTGGCCAGAAATTGTTAAGTGCAGACATCCAACTGCAACAAATACAATAAACGCACTTGATGAAATTTTTAGTCGCTTTGGACTCCCTAAAACTTTAGTCAGCGACAACAGAATGCAGTTTACAGGAAGAGAATTCAAGGAATTCTGTACATCATTGTCCATTGATCATGTGATAATGCCAGTATATCATCCAAGATCGAATGGACAGGCGGAAAGGTTTCTGGACACTTTTAAATGAGTGTTGAAGAAGAAACAAGGCATGGACATGAATGAAAGAAGTATTCAGAAATTTTTGGCAGTATATAGAATTACGCCAAACCCGAATACGACGTCAGGGCAGAGTTAATGTTTGTGAGAAAAATATGCTCTGTGTTCAACAGGCTGTTGCCTAGTCCGGCGAAGAAAACTGCTAAAAAAGAAAACCAGATGACTAAAGCGTATAAGCCAGGTGACAAAGTTTTTTTCAAGAACTTTAGGGAACTGTATTGGGAAGAAGGAATAATAACCAAAAGAATAGGACAGGTCATATATGACATAAAAGGGAAAAAGTTTTGGTGCAAAAGACATTGGAAGCAATTGAGACCTAGACACACTACAGAGGTCACGGAAAATACCAAAGAGATTCCAATGGAAGTCCTGTATGACGCATTTGAAATTCCCGTTCCAGTAAGTCAACATTTGCCAACGGAGGTATCCCCGACCTCAAGGCCAGCGGTACCAGTATGTCAAACGCCGCCACTGCAAGGAGGATTGAGGCGAAAAAGACTTAGGAAAAAAATCAATCAATTACGTCCAAACCCTAAAAAGAGAAAATATTGAAGCTAAATTTCACGGGAAAATTTAGCTCAGGGGGAGGTGATGTAATGAATATGCATACACCTGCGTTCCCCCTCACAGTAAAATGATTGGCTGGTGTCAGCCATAAATACAGACTGATGTGGAGGTACATTGCCTACACCTATTGCATACGACTACGAGTACCAGTCCATTACGGCCACCTGCTAGATTGTCCTACCCAGTTACAGTAGCCAAAACCACTTAGCTACTTTGAACAAATATATCCCTTTCCGGGACATATCAAAAGATATTGTGGGAAAAGAGTATTATGCGAAGGAAGAAAAGCTATAAAGCTCCTCCAAAAATAGGATTTGGCATCTTTTTCTTGTTCGTTTTATATGAGAAAGGTTGGGAGAGAGGAAGAAAGATATTTAAGAGAAGGAAAAGAGAGATCAATTCCTAGGAGAATGTTTTATTTTTTGAACCACAGTATGTGAGAGAGTTAACTCTTCAACACCCAAAAGAATCCCTCAAAAAAGGACCTCAATAGGACTCAAACCTAATTTTTTGACAGAAGCCTTTACCCTAGATTTACATACAGATTTTAAAACAAAACTTGAATTTTAGCCCACAAGTTCTCCCATCTATACCTAAAGTTTTCATAATAAAAAATATAATATTGATCCGCAGATTTTTCTCACAGCAAGAGAATATCTGGCATTGTTTCAATTTTATTTCAGTAATATTTTATAATAACCCCCAACTGACAAATTTACAAAACACTGACTGCAAAGTGTATACAAGATGCAAAACTATTTCATTAGGTATACAGCTTACTGTGTCAAATGGCTAAAATGTGTGATGTATTCATGTTCAGTTATTACACAAGGTTTTGTAATGATGTGTTGAAAGGACTTTGTGATTTTTATAATGGTTCACAAATTTGAGTTACATGCCCGTATCAAATTTTGCATGAAGCACAACAGATTTGTTACTAAAGCTCTTGAAATTCATCCTCAAGTTTTTACTGAACAGTCTTTGGATCAAACACAAGATTTGTGTGGCGCGCGCACACACACACACAGAGAAAAGCTGATCATGTGTCAGTTCAGGGCAACTGATCACCAGCCAAAAAACAGAAACTGTGGGGGAAAAATTGTGAAGCCATTTCTGAGGATCATTGTCATACATTCTTATCAGCTCTTCCTTTTTCTTTCAGTGAAATCAGAAGATTCTAATCCAAGAACTTTTTTATACTACTTCATATATAGTTAAATAATATGACAATATAAAGTAAGGGAGATAACATACAGCATTTGGGTGAGTTGAAGAATTTATCTCTTTTGAATTTGTCCACTCGATACAAGGAGTACCACTTGCAGTTACAGACTTATTACCTCTGTAATCAGCACCAGTTCCAGTGTAGCACTCTGAAAATATAAGAAAAGCAATAGAACAATTCTAAGTAAGCATGTCTCTCGGGGGATAAGCTTAAAATGCAAAACATTAAAATATTGTGAAAAGGTCTTGGCCCAACAAAAAAAGGATTAAAAAAAGATTGATATGATCAGATCATACGATTGGATTTTGCACCCATCACACAAGAGGCAAATATCAGTTTTAGAAAAATATCAATCACTTGCGAATGGGATGTTTTTTACATTACACATTTTGTTCTTAGGCATGATATTTTTTTGAAAAATTTACAGAAAAATGTAAATATTTCTCACCCCTCAAGTTTAGATCCTGTATACTATTAATGTCAATGTGTCACACAAATTCTGGAATGTATTTTGTCAGCTACTCTCAGAAAAATCACTGCTTTCATCACCATCTACAAATTATCTTGAATTGCAGTCTGATTCATTGCCAGAGTCAAAAAACTGAAAAGTTGGAAAAATATGAAAAAAAGATCCTTATTTTTCCATGGATGCTGATATTTAAATGCCAGGATGTTGTTTTTCATTCACAATGACTGAGCAATTAGATGAACAAAGTCATTTGCATGGTATTTTTGGTTAGACATTGCACCTTTCAGGTCTGTTAACTTCCAGATTTTCCCAAAGTTAAAACCACCACTGAAAATTCAATGAGATTAAGAAATATGCAATAGGGCAGCTGAAGGCCACACCCCAAAAAATGAATTTGCAGACTGATTTAAGGACTCTAGGATGTGTGAGAATCCAAGACAATTATTTTCAAAAGTATCATTGCTATATGGAAGTTATTTTTTGTTAATACTAGATGGTTGAATACTCTCCAGACAGACTTACTACATGAATAGGTTTAGATATATAGTCGTGTCTTCTTTCACTTACCAGCATCAGAAGGTGTTTTCGTCTTTTCAGTTTCACAAATAAAATTACCAACATTGTTGCAATTGATATTATCCCAGTAGAAATATTCTGACAAGTATTTGGAGTCCTCGTATTTAAAAGCATTTGCCAATGCTAGGCATCTCTTAAGGGTATTATTGCTGGGCTTTGGAAACTGTGACTGAGGTTCCCATCCTAAAAGAACAAAAGAATACAAACAGACATTTGTGTAGATTAATATACACCATTGAGAAGATTTCTTACTGCTTCAACATGCTTCATTATCAAACAGAAGTTGTGATAACAAGCCTTAACCACAGTATAAAATCATTACAAAGCTGAAACATACCAAAAAACCAGCCTCATTCCTGTAGACAAACCACAACAGTGCTGGGGTTGATAAAGTCCTGAAGAAGTTACTGGTGGTTTAAAGAGACTTGCTACTACATGATTCCCAGTCACCTAGTGAAAATGTTGTATCTAAAAGCTTCAAAACATGACTCAACTATTAAAAGTAGTTAAAATGACTTTGTTATTAATATTTAGTGAAATGACTTAACTCTTCTGAGTTTGTAAAATGATTCTGATAATACTACTTAGTAAAATAATTTAATACTTACGACTTCATGAAATGACTTAGCTATTACAAATTAGTAAAATATCTTAGTGGCTACTAGTTAGCAAAATGTAGAAAATCAGAAAGAAATTGGTAGCAGAATTACTAATTTTGTGCTCCATTTAAACCCAAACTACAACAAAAACATTTACAGATACAAATTCAGCTAATCACGGTACAGTGTTTCCCATAGGAAACAAATGTTTGTAAATTTTGTTTCAGCTTTGTTATTAGGAAGTTACTTTAAGTACATTATGACTTCAATGAATCTTCTGCTAAATTTAGTATAAAAACTTTTGCCTTTATTAAAAAATACAAATTATTTTATTAAAATTCAATAATTAGTTGATTTCTTTTTTCAAGGATTTTTGCTTCAGATTTTTCTAATGTAAATGATTACAATTTGATTTTGTTTACATATAAATATCTTATATACTGCCACTTTTCATAAACATTTCCAGTTCTCAGCAATGTCTACAAACGGTTTATATATGAGAATTTTTCCCAATCCTTTGTCTTACTAATACCACAACAGTTTTAACAACAAACTTTACTCTTCTACAAGTTTGTTTTTTTTGGTTCTCAGTTGTCAATTTTCTGCTGAAGTTTTGCATTCGTCCTTACAGTATAAACCTTGTCACATCCTCATGGCATATGTGGGGTGACCCTCTAGCCCAGCCAGCAAGTGTGATGTCGTCAAAACCAGGTTAATTAGGTTGTAGTCTCTGAGCTGAACACCAGGGAAATGGCCACATATCACATCCCTGAGGTAGTCAATGATGCAGTTGAATAAATTAAGGGTAACCCTGGTGGATTCTGGTAGTGATTGGGAACCAGGTAGAAATCTCTCTCCATGGATCTGTATACAGTTCTCAGTGATGTCATAGAGCATGGTGAAAAGGATGAGGTACTTTGGCAGTAGGACAATGGTGCGCAGGATGTTCCATAGCATCATTCTGTCAACTGTGTCAAAGACAGTCTTCAGATTTGTTGTGAAGTAAAAAGTACACCCCTGATAACTATGTGAACTCGTCCAATATTATAAAGTTCCCTGGTATGAGATTAGTAGTAGTCGTATTGCTGTCAGTCTTTGTACTAATTATACAGGCATTATGGCAATAGCCTAAGCATCACGTATAGAAAATACTTAATGAATTATATTATATCAAGTACAAGTGTGCGTTATAACAATTGTTAATTTTCTCTAGCATCGATTCCTCTATTCAGGTCGTCAGCCCCAAGGTCTTCTAAACACTGAGTTAACATAGCCAGCTCCTGCCACCAGCTCACCTCAAGGTGGATCCTGATTGGCTAACACTGCTGCTATGTAGATTATCTACTAGTGCCACAATTCTCAATCTTTCTTTTGTCCAACCATGCAATTGGTCAAGGGGAGATAACTCGATTATCTCAACAATCTCCCTCTTTAGTTTATTGAGGTGCCAACCAATTCCAAGGCATCCATCAGTACACTTACTCAACAAGGGATTTGCGAGATCCACAAATAGACATTGTGTAATTTTGCCATCATCACCAAGTGGCTTATTTTTTTCCTCTTCTTCCCCTTTCTCTGTAATTTCCATTTGCCTTGTACTGTCCACAGTTCCTTGTTGTAAAACGCTCCAGCTTCCATACTAGGTTCATTTTTTACCAAAGTTTGGGCACATTGCCTTTCAGGAGCATTCAATACTCCATTTTTGTTTCTTCAGTGTTTTTTTTTTAATGTTTATCACACATTATCAAATGTCATCTCTGGTGTTGTTGATAAGGCTAATTGGAAATGCAAATCCCTTAGGTTGCAGTTTTGTAACAACCTACATGCCAGTATAACATCAGGAAGTTCTATATTTACTGCTTTTAATTTCTAGACCCTGCTATCAAACTCACTCAAATATTTGTCAATGCTTCCATTAGGCTCTCTTTTCAAATCTTCCAATGCCAAATAGACATTAAAGGATCTCCAATTCTTATCCTGACAAAAAAAAAAACTCTATCAAGCTCCTCAATCAGCAGCTGGTATCCCATTTCCATGATTATTTCAGAAATGGCCCACTCTGATGATGTCAGTCTTCCTCTTCCTGTCAAATTCAAATGAACTGCAATAGCCCACTTCTCCTTTGGCAAATCTGTATACATAGTCCACAGTTCTGATTCCTTTCGCCAGGTCTCATAATCATTCTTTTCCTCTCTGAACTGTGGTGGAATCTTCATGCTGCATGCCATCTTGTTTGCTCTGCTACCAATTTTCAATTTCCTCTAGCATAACTATCCAGGTTATCAGAATATTTATTGTACAAAAGTACAAATGTGGCACATAGCCTAAAATGCAGATGGCAAGGGCTGATCTTCATCTGCCTTAAAGTTAAACTTACCTAACCACAATCACTGACCCAAACATGCTACAATAATGCTTGCACCAAAACACCACATTCTTCCATCCTTTTTCTTACTGCATCCACCATAATACTGCATTGACTCTATGAAGTCCTAACTAGTCCCCATATGTACAATTTGTCTGGTGTGGGGGTGAATGAAATAGCAATTTTTAAAAATTTAACTCTGATGGATATTTACAATGAAAACAAATTTATATACAGAAACAAAAGAAGACAGTGTCAGTAATAGACACCACCACAATCCTGATGTGTGACAGAAACATTAGTTAAATGGACAAAATCAATGCAGGATTTTAGAAAATATGTTCAATCATTCAACCAACCACTCACACAAACACACACTCTTCCAAACACAACAACAAAATGAAAAACACACCCAAAAATCAAAAGACATCCCACATTTACCAGAGAACTGACATCTCTGATCATCTAACTGGGCAGGGAAAATTAAATTAAAGAAAGAGGTGGAAAAACAGTGAAGCCAATGAGCATACATTCCCCTAGCTAAGTTAACTTTGGCAGAAAAATAAACTAAAATTAAACAAGCCTAAACTAGCTTATTTTGGGCAGGGTTGCCAATGTTCAAACCAGAAATTCCAATATTTTTAAATACCTAACTGGCATCAAAATACTCCAAGTCAACCACTCCAAGTCAGTACGTTTTACTCAGCACACACGTGCAAGACTCACCCACCTTTCACCAAATTTTGAGAGATGGAGTCATTTCCTTTCCATCTTAATCCTGACTTTAAACTGATTCTTAAAGAACACGATTAGTTGGAAAGAGGTAAACTTCTTGTTGCCATTGAATTCCTTCTGTCATGTGGTCCATATCATGACTCACATAACACCTAGTAAGCAAAAAGAACACATAGTGCTCAGCCTTAGACAACAGCAATACAACATTACTACAAATAGAACGGACATTAAGGACAAAGAACTTTCCATGCAGCATGCAAACCATGATGTCCTCAACAAAATTGCACAATGGACCTATGACCCTGCAGTGGAAGTAGGCATGATCAAGGGTCTCCACTGACTCATCGCAGAGACTGCAGTATGGAGATTTTTCTAAGCCCACCAAACAAAGTCTCTCGTTGACCTAGAGGGCCCTTTGAATCACCAGCCAGGTGAGTGATGCCTCATCATCACCTGGATGTCGGAGAGGCCATCCATCACCTGTAAGAGGAACTTGGTAGCAAGTCGACATTCATGATAGAAGGATCACTTGCCTCAGGGTGAACAGGAGGCCTCCTCCATGGACGAGTGCATATTTCTCAAGGATGGAAACTTCTTACAGACTTCTTCCTTCCAGAATTCGCTGTTCTCATCCAATTACAAACATATCTGATCAAGGAAAGAAATGCGAAGTGCATATCGACAAATCTCAACATGAGGCATACCCAGACTGCCTTTCAAAAACAAGATATACTTCTATACATTTTTTTTAACATTTCTCGAGTTGATGATAAAACAGATAAAATTATAATAAAATTACTCAGCAGCTGTTAATATTCAGTTAGCACAAATGCTCTTGGAAAAAAACATGACTACATTTCTCTTTGTCCTCAGTCCTACAACCATAGATCTTGACCAAAATTATCATGTCTCTGCCCTGCCTTGATCAGTGAAGGAGAAAAAAGTATGAGAGAGAATGCTTGAGCAAACCACTTTCACATAATGTACTCACTCACCAGTTAAGGCAACAACTGACAGAAACTGGGACTCCTATAGTAAATTTTGACAAGGATTCAATCAAGAGAGATGGTGAGTACTTGGGCAAACCACTCTCTCAGAAATATCTTACCAGTTAAAGTAACAGCAGCAGACAAAGCCTTTTACCTCCACAGGCAATTTTGACAAAAGGTCAACAAGAGAGTTGGTGAATGAGCACTTGGGTAAATCCCTTTTCTATAAATACCTTATCAATTAAGGCAGCAAATCTCATAGCAAATCAATGAGGTGGTAATGTCTGTATTTTTGATGTTACACTGATTGTCACCCTTGACAGGAATCAACAGACTAGATCACCTCTCTTAAATACCATGTCCCTTCTGAACATGAGCAGAAGTGGGTCTATGTACTTTCTTTTCCTCCAGTATATGTGAATTGCTTTGACATTCTTAGGAATGAGAGTAGAGTTGTTTCCTCTTGCCTTTTCCGTTGTTTTGAATATAGAGGTGTCTTTAACCTAAGCCAGCTACCATCCAAGGCCCAAGAGCCCAGTCTATCCTGCTATTTAATGCATAAATAGGACAGAAAAAAAAGAGATGGATTCATGCCTTTCCCAAGAATGTTAGTATAAAAATGACCTCAACAAACAAGATAGGGATTTGAACTTGGCTCTCCAATTCCACACTGATGACCATTAAGCTACAATCCCTCACCCATCAAAAGTAAACAAAAAATACCAAATACTAAAAAATAAATGTCTAAATACATGGAATTTACCTGGAAACCAAAAGGAAGATGAAATTGGTTTTCCATCTGTTTTCCAAATCCAATTTTGTTCTTTTATTCCATCAGTTAGCCAGTAATGCTTTTCTACAAGACAAAGAATTTTCACCAATAAGAAGGAAAATATACAATTACTGGGATCATCTTTTAATTAACAATAAGTGGATGATAATGATAAGCAAATGACATAAGAATTTACAGTCATTGCTTTACATTCATTCTTATATAAACATCAATTTGGCTAAATAACATTTATTTTAATATTTCTTTCTTTCTTCAATGGAATGCTTCATTAGAATGAAGTCAATCTACGTCATTTTTGTATTATTCATATTGCAACTTGAAGATATCAAGGAATTTCATAGCACTTAACTAACGGAGATTGATACTTCAACTAGTTTTAAATGAAGACTTAAAAATTATAGTATTTTTAAATTATTTGTCTATTTATAAAAACAACAACAAAAGCTGTTGTTTTTAGAAGCTAAGATTACATTTATTTTATGTTTTCTTTAAATGCAAACATTTATATTTTTTCCTGCCAACTTATAAGTGAATTTTGACAAGGGTTTTAATCAAACAAAATTTAATTTTATTGTTCTCTGAAATAAAATTTGATCAGTTTAAATAAATCTAAACATAAAAATAATGTTCAGCTCCATTAGACATTATAAAATACTCTTTAAATTTTGTTCATTTTAATAAAAAGTTAAAATTCAGACAGAACTTATGGGATGACCTAATATATATATATATATATATATATATATATATATATATATATATTCAGAAATCTGATGAATACACACTGCTGAATTTTCAATCCTTGTTTGTTGCTTTCCTTTGCAACCAAACACTCATTATAACATAAATATCAGGAGATGCTTTACTGTGAAACAATAGTTATTTAATTATTATTTTTTCTTTTAATCACAAGGAACATCTTAAAAGCTTTTATATGTTTTTAAGCTAATATATTGCTGTATATGAGGTATATTTGAATACTTTTCATTTTTTTTTACTATCAAAAGTATATATATATATATATATATATATGTATATATATATATATATATATATATATATATATATGTATATATATATATATATATATATATATATATATATATATATATATTACACTTGAACATATGTTACCTAAATTTTTAAATTAATGTAATCTATTAGATTAGATGAAAATTATTTTTGTTTTTAAATCTGTATAAAGTGTAATATTAAAAAAAAACAAAAGTACATTTGACTGAGCTTAATAAGAAGTTAGTCTTTCTGAGAATTACTATTGTTGTGAGTTTGATCTTGATTGGATGACCACATATCTGGCCTTGTGCCTTACTTAATAAATATCAAATACGATAGCACCTGATAGTATCTGACTGTCAAGTTGTTAGGATATAAAAAACTGATACGGTTAATTAAAAGAATATTATTGTCTTGTTTTTCTCTTGTGTGCCTCAAGGTAGGAGGGTCTGCCTGTATACTTAATATACTTCCTCTTGCCTGTGCAGATTATTTTATGTGGAGATCAGTTTGTACTTGGTGCCCTTCCTTGGTAACTCAGTGAGTTAAGATAGTCAAGACAACAGCTAAGTTGTAGGGTTATTTGCCAGGGGAAGCTTTCTCTTAGGTTAGACATTTCCAAAATGCTGCTCTCCACCTGGAGGAAATGGAAAGTTCCAAAAGGCAAAAGGTTGATGTAGAAAAAAAAAACAACAGTTGAAAAGTGGCAAGAGAGCATCTATCTATCTACGTTTATTTTTCTTATATCTCCCAAGATCCAGCTGTTCATATCACTTTGAAAAGGTACTGAAAAGTTCTTGGTCTCAACAACATCTTCAAATACCAAACATGGCTAAATGATAACACATCAGAATTTATGTGGGAATCCATTTTTAGTCATACCACAAATATTTCTCATTCTCATTCACATGCATATATATATAAATATATATATATATATGTATATATATATATATATTATGAAATGGATTAAGTCCGACAATTATTTAATATATTTTCTGTTTATAGGTTATTTTTATAGATATAATTTATTTAAGTAAATGTTCTGTTTTTTTCATTAAACAGCACTAATTTCATTAACCACCCAGAATGTTCAAAAATTTTTGTAAAAACTCACAATCACACACTATAAACTTACTGACCCATCTCTCTTATAAAACAACATGTGAACCCACCCTCTCTCTTTAAATATATAATAGTAATCGCTGACAAAAAAACAATTAGGTCAAACAGGCTGAACCTCAGTAACAGGTCTGAGCAGAAGCTAAAAATAGATTTCCACACACGTGTAGTATCACGTGACCAAATATGAATGTTGAGTGGGAAAAGATCAACAAAACCAGTTGAGTAACGAAACTTGAAGAAATCAAACTATCTATGAAATCATGTAACTGGAATTACCAAACTGAAGAAAATGAATGATGTTCCCAACTCACACAAACTCCAAGCTCAGAATCAAGTGGAAATGAGTCTTGTGTAAATAATACCTGTTTTTAATTGTGACAGTCAAGATAAAAGATGAATTTCAATTGAACTCAACACACTATGCTTCTTACATCAATTGCATAGGTAAATTGCAAATGTTACAATCCCCTAAAGCATATGACACACTCAATTGGATGAAGGATCTGAATAATGAATTCTGTATTACTGTTGTTTTTTTTTGTTTATCTTTTCTTTCTTTTTAAACATTATCTGCGGTAATTATTGGTAACTATAGATATGTGTGTGTGTGTGTGTGTGTGTGTGTGTGTGTGTGTGCACATGCAGTGTAGATTGTTTTATGCTATTTATAGAGTCAAATCGTCTATGTCATCAGTTGCTTAAAAGTATTGGGTTACAATTTGTATATCAATATTATTTTGCATCTTGCCTTTTGGCTGGGATAGTAATATATTCCAATTATAAGTGCCAGAGAACAGTGTTCAACCCCAAGTGACTGGATTCTGAATGCTGATTCTCAAGGCAGGTACTCCTATCTTGGAAGACTTATACGACACAGTCATTCTCCCTCTCTGTCCATTTGCCTTAGCTTAGCAAATAAAATCTCATTTTGCCATACTACCCATGGCTTGGGTGATGAATGCAGATATTACAACATGAGAAAATATAATAGATTATGTGTACAGCATTACCTTTCCCCATACGCAGGATTGAACTGAGAAAATTATTCTCTTCCTGCGTTTCAATTTTTACCAGCTGTCCATTCATTGATTTGCACTTGTTTTCAGCATCATAACGAGACATGCTACCATTAAAAAGACGGTAACAACCAGTTGGGCCAGCAATCCATTGGTCTTCACAGCCTGCAAAATACAGTGAAAATATCAATTCTTATATTTCTTTTTTCAGTTGGTATTTTCATATCACTGTTAGGCTTATCCTACATCCTGGTCTGCGAATCTGTCTGGGTTATACAAGCTATCAATATTTGTTGTTTTTTTGTGTCAGCCCTAAAGCTTAAGGATTCTCGGGTTAGGAAAACACTTTATTATACAAAAAAATATTTTATATAATAAACATTGAAAAGTATCTCCATCTGAGGCCTGGAAATTATGGTATGCTTATTGTTAGTTTCACTCATTATATTAACCTCTTCACCACAGGCATAAACCAGAGGTTCCCAAAATGTGACCTATGGTGCCATGGGGTGCTACAGCTTGCTCTCAGAGATGCTACAGGATACTCAAAGATTTTAATACGCTCATATCCTGACATACAGAAGAATCCATTGGTCTTCACAGCCTGCAAAATACAGTGAAAATATCAATTCTTATATTTCTTTTTTCAGTTGGTATTTTCATATCACTGTTAGGCTTATCCTACATCCTGGTCTGCGAATCTGTCTGGGTGATACAAGCTATCAATATTTGTTGTTTTTTTGTGTCAGCCCTAAAGCTTAAGGATTCTTGGGTTAGGAAAACACTTTATTATACAAAAAAATATTTTATATAATAAACATTGAAAAGTATCTCCATCTGAGGCCTGGAAATTATGGTATGCTTATTGTTAGTTTCACTCATTATATTAACCTCTTCACCACAGGCATAAACCAGAGGTTCCCAAAATGTGACCTATGGTGCCATGGGGTGCTACAGCTTTCTCTCAGAGATGCTACAGGATACTCAAAGATTTTAATACGCTCATATCCTGACATACAGAGCAAGTCAATGGATTGACTCTAATTTGGGTGATTCATTTACAATGTATGTATGATACAAAAACCATACCCTTACTCTATGTCCCAATTTGTATAATTTCATGATGAATTTACAGTGAAAATATTTATTAAACTACATCTTCATATTGTAAATCAATAACCAATTCACTTGCTTTAACAATAAATGTTACTTACTCTTGAAACAAATCATTTCCAAAAGCAGTCAATTTTTCATAATGTTTCTATTTATATTTACTTAAATGTATTTCAGATCATTATTTTTACTTTTTTATGTACTAACACGACCACATAAATATAAATGCTGTTGCTCAGTATTTCCTGATTTAGGTCACTATGAAAAAAAGGCTTATTGAGTAAGGGTGTTGTATAAATTACAGTGTGCCTTCAAGTAGTACATCTCTCTACTAAATGATGGAACAACCAGAGCCTCTTTTTTATTATTTACTATCATAACAAACCTTTAATTGAAAACATTGCAAATTCCCATCTAGGCTAAAACTGATTCTTTGTACAAAATTAAAACTTTCCTTCCCAGGCTCAAATTGATCTGCAGAGCCTCATTTTGAAATTAAAAAAACAATCAAAAAGTTCTTGTTCTACTGACCTGTATTTAAGTTACAAATCACACCAGCTGCTTCATACTTGTCACAGTTATGATCAATATTATATGAACAGTTTTGCAATTGCTTTTCATCTCCAGTACATTCAACATCATCCATCAAATATAAACCATCTTTAGCTTCACCATATGAAGAAGCCATTACAAACTTTGTTGCTCCTCTGAAAAAGAAAAGAAATATGAAAAAGCAAACTTTCTAAAAATCCATATCTTGAAAAAGAAAAGTTTCAAGATAAAAGCCTTTTATTTTGAATTAAAAGAAAAAATGTTCTAATCTTCATTGAATAAACAAAAAAAACAAATGAGGAGAATTCATGGTACAAATTATTGTGTCATGTATTTGTCAACACAAATGCACAGTACAGTCAAGATAATTACCTCCCAAGTGTAGAAAGCTTCCCACTTATATACAATCTAATTTGCATGTCACCATACAAATAAAAAGCTAATATTTAATTATAATTCCCAACAGAATATAATCATATTAATAATGTAGTGCAGTGATAGATAGCCCTTGAGATATTCATGTGAACCCTCCTCAGGCTCCTCATTATCAGTAGACACACTCATTCTCTCCTCTCCTTACCCTCAAAATCTTAGTAAGCACCAGGCTTCTCTTCCATTTCAATATCTTTTGGCCCTCTTCGCAATCTAAACTGGTCTTCATGAGCCAACATGCCCTGCTCATTTTTTGTTAATACTGTTGTATTAAATCCTTTTTGCACTACAAATTGTGCTTTCTCAGGACTCAAATCCTTATTCCTCTTGTACCATTCTCAGTAATTGAGAAGGACATGGTTATTGGGGCTATAATTTGCCTCCCCCATCAATTTTGAGAGGCTTTGTGTTCTGCCCACATGCAGGATGGTCCTGTAACTTAAAAACAATCTTGGTAGATGGCTTTTTAGGCTACAATTCCCTGGATAGAATGCTTTCAATCCAACTTTTATTATCTGGACTATTCTCTCTGCAAATGAGGATCGTATGGCCTACATCCAATTCATGTTAACCACATACATAAGGTTTCTTCAGCAAATTCTGGTACATTATCCGACATCAATGTCTTGGGTACTCTGTTCCTCAAAAATACTAATCTTAACACCTGTTTTTCAGTACTTGCTTTTCTCAAGGACACATGGCACAGTGGATAAAGGTGTTAGATCCAGTGACAGGACCCAAAGGGTGTGAGTTCAATACCTGGCTAAGGCAGTGGAGAACTTTCAGAGGGAAATTAACAGGAGATAACTCATAACTGACATCCATTAAACATGGCACGTGGAACTAGAATAGTCTACCCCAGTGAGCAAAATAAAGGGTTCAGTTCAACATTCCAATCACCTGAAGAAAGCCGGAGCATACAACAGCTGAAATGTTGTAATAAATATGGCGACAAAGATGAGGACAAAAGTTCGAATAATGGAAATAATGTACTTGCTTTTCTGTCTGAAACTTTAACAACTTCAGTCTACTAATATAAGGAATAGGCCTACATCTTTAATGCATGCATGATCCATGTGTACCCTTATCCTTCTCTTTTGGCCATGAATGAATCTTGGTTTATCTAAAGTTCTTAATCTTTGCACACTTAAGGCATTTTCTGACATAATATTCCATGCCCCATGTATACTCTGGTCACTAGGCTTGAAGTTTCAACCTCAGTTGTGTGTTCAATACACCACCATGTATGTTGTTGTGTACTGTTTTAATGATATCTTTCCTTAATGACTTCGATGGTACAATAAGATATCCACTACATATGACTCCTCTTTTAATTGTCAATCTGTGCTTTGTTTCCTTGAAAGGCCTTTCCGCCATAGAAAAGAAATATGAAAAAGCAAACTTTCTAAAAATCCATCAATTGCTCTATATATTATTCCATATTCTATTTAGTACTCTTTTTAATACAGGACTCTACTCAGTTTCAAACTTGAGCTGCCTGAAGGATAACACATCTGCCTCTACCCAATGCAAAATTTTGTCCTCACAACTGTCCTTTGTTCCAACATTCTTGATATTAAAATTTTATCTTGACAATGTACCTATGTGTAGAATGGCATTTCCTTTACTATACATAATGTGGTAATTGAATGCTATCAGCTTAATTGCCCACCTCAAAATTCTGGACGACTTGACTTTAGGCAACTCTTGCCTCAGGTTGAAAATGAGCTCTAAGGGCTTGTTGTCCGACTTTAGTAGAAATTTCTTCCCCAATAATAAATTATCCACCCTTTCAGTACTCCAGACAAAAATGCCAGCACTTTTTTTCAGTGTTAAAATAGGTTGTAAACTTCCTGGACAAATACATTATAGGATGTTCCTCTTGCAATAAGATTGCTGCTATGGCATATTCGCTAGCATCAGTAGTTAGTGTGAGTTCTTTCATTGGGTCAAATACCTTAACTACCGGCTTGTTTCTAAGTGTTTTCTTTAGCTTTTTGAAGACCACCTCCTGTCTTTCAGTCCATTGAAATTCACTATTCTTCTTTCTCAAGTTAGCAAAAATTCAATTATGTTACTATATCGAGGTGTGTGTTTGTCTGGCTAAAACTACAAAACTACAATAATTAACAACAAATAAATATATATACAGACTCAGTATCACACAACCCACCTTTTTGTAAAACAAATGATCATCATATGACTTGTATTTACAAAGATATTTTACAATTAAAAATACATAATTAGAATGCATTAGAATGCATTCAAAGTTCTCAGAATTAAAATGTAAAAACAAACAGGAATAATTCTTATTGTTTGTTTTTACTTTTTAATTCTGCTGATAATTTTGAAACATTATTGTAGTTTTAAAATTTCTATTCCCTTGAATTTATAGTAAATAAAAGCATAACTTTAAAAAAAAAATGAATATTAAAACAACAAAGTAAATTTAAAAGAAGAAGAATATTAAATATTTGAAACAAAAATTCTACAAACACAACAGAATAAATTCCCATAAATATTCCGAGGGGAATTTTCAGTTGCTTTAATAGAATCAGATATTCCACAAACATATAAGTCATCTTTTTCAATATTTTTAATCAGGAAATTTTTAATTGCCTATTTTTAATAACAGGTTTACTTTAAATACATGCATTTTGTTTATATTGTAGGGATATTATTATCTACCTATCTATTAATAGCTAAGAAAAAACAAAATTTATAAGGCATTTTTATAAAAAAAAGTTTTTAAAAAAAACAACCGGTTTCGTCCCAGGACTTATCAAGTTTATATTTCTGGGAATAGAAAATTTATAAAAGTGTGTAAATTAAATTAACGAATGGAATGGAATGGAAGAGAAAAAAAAAAAATGAATTTCAAGAAACTAGAGTCCAATAACATTCAGATCCAGTAAGCATTTCCTCTGTTTACAAAGGGAAGGCTCACGGAATCTGATACAGAAGGACTCTAGAACCTTGAGGTGAAATGTGGAGTGGGACCTAGATAAAATCAAAAAACAGTCCGCTCTAAAATTAACCACACATTTCCTACTATTTATTACATGCTCAGCAATAACAGAGCCAGAAGTATTGGTTAGTTGGCTCTTCCTGGCTGTCAGATTCAAAATCCTGGGGAGTAAATGTTGTATTATTCTCGAATCCAAACACTGGGACGTCCTCCCTATGTAGTCGAGTCCACAACTACACTTATATTGGTAAATCACTGAATTAACATGATGGGAAGGGAGGACGTTCTTACGAATGGAAGAGAACACAGGATGGGTAACAAATATTACCCTAACATTTGCTGAAAAATAACAGCTATTGATCAAATGTGAAATTCGTCTAGATAAATTCTCACCCTCTGTACCAATATAGGGAAGACGCAGATAAACTGGGCATTTATCAACAAAATGCAGCTTAACCCTATGAAATTTACTAATGACATCTTGGATAACGGAGTCTAAAACATCCAAATGGTATCCGTTTTTTTTAAAGTGTCATTCTAACAAACTCAATTTCACCGCAGAGAAGGCCATCAGAACATAACTTAAGTGCCCTATGAATTAAGGCCTTAATCAAATTAACCTTTTGTTGTCTGGGACAAAACTGAGTGGTTTCTTCCTGGAATTAAATTTTGTGAACTTGTTTGCAGAAAAACTGTTTTTAATGTGTAGAAAAAATTTGAAGTGGAGCAAACATTCAACTGTTTTATCACCTCACAATTCTTCATACTGGCCATTTTCAATGTGAAAATTTAATCACATTTTGTTTGAGGCACCATAGTTAATTAAACTGTAAACAATAAAACGGATGTGCATTGAGATGTAATGGATATCAACTCAGAATGAGAAATCAGAGAGTCTTGGGTTTGAATTCCAGTAGGGTTTGTTGCATTCACTTACACACATATACACTTGGGAAATGTATGAACCCATCTCTTCTCCTCCAAATTATGGGTTTAATAGCAGAACAGACTGGGTACTGTAGCCTTGGCTGGCAACTAGTCTAAAATATTCTGCCTAACCAGTCATGATTTAAAAGAGACTTGATGACACAACTATGTATCATACATATGACACTTAACTGAAACAATAAAACAAAAGAATGTCAGGAATCGTTATTCAAAATTTGAAACCATTTTTACAAATAGGTATGTTTCAATTTATGTTTAAATAATGGGTAAATATTTATGATGCACCTGATAGAAATGTAAAATTTGCATGGAAAGTCATAATCATGGCAAATTACAACCTTAAAGACAATATTAATATTTTAGAAGACATTTAAAAATGAAAAAACACAAGTTCAGAGTTAGGCTAATCTTAACAAAATCATAGAAAATAGAATAACCAATCAGAGCCTTGCACAACAAAATGTAAAAGATTATAAATACTAAGATTTATAGAAGATCTCTGTACCTTTTCTTTTTTTTTTTTTGTCACATGTGATATTCATTGTCAGACAAATCTTGACTGGCTGTTATTTTGGTGGTTTTGCTGTCTGAAAAAGCTGTGAATGACTTCTGCTTTGCTAATTGGAATTAGCTGGACTAACCCAGCCAAATGGCTTTTGTTTCCTTTACTAATTAAAAGAGAGGACTGTTTTGTTTTTTTATTTTTATTATTTGCTCATTGAAATGGATGATGAGGATGTGGACAAGGCCATTAGGTCCTTTAATGTTGGTTCCAATCCGTAGTGGAATGACTGTAAAATACTTTCCACTCCTCAATTTATGGACAAAACCACACAAATGCATGCTGGGATTTTTTCCTAACCAATAAGATAGGCCACTTCTTGGTCTCATCTGACTCAGTTACGGTCTTGTCTTGAAGTTAGACTGCTGCCATCAGTGACCTGTCGGTATCCCCTCTTGTGTGTTCACACTGTTCTTAGTTTGTTAACGTTTTGCCATATTACTGTTGCTTTGCCTTGCATATTTCGGAGTTAGCTCCTCCTCATTTTCCTTAATCCTTCAACAGGGGTCTCTCTCCCCTGAGTATAAATACTGGCTGATCTCTCTCTCTCTCTTTTTCGACCCAGGCCTTAGGCTGCAACCTCGCGCGGAGGTGAGGTAAAACTTTCTCTTTCTCACTTAGGCAAATATGTGACATCTCACAGATACAGCGTTTCCCATATTCTGGGAACACGCTAAGGACAATACACGTACGTAACTTCCCCATACAAACACTATGTAACTTTTCATGTCTTCGTGTATTAATATATTTGTTTACCCATATTATATATTTGTTTACCCATATATATTGGTCTTGTTTGTTTCCTTTGTCTTCTTTGGACTTAATGAAACTCTGACATTCTGATGTAGCTGGACCGGCCAGCAGGAAATCTTAACCTTCTGATATCTCGTCACATTTTCACCACCACAGTCTGCTACAAATGGTGACCCCACCGACATGATCTCAACCCTTGCTAACACACACAAGACAATATATATGTACAAGCAAATTCTTCTACAGACCTTCCAAATGAGAGCCAGTCGAAACATAATATTGGAAACTTCTTTTCTATCCTACGCACGCCGTACACTATTAACGAAAAAACTTTTAATTCACTACAACATGTCTACAAAACAACTTTCTCCTGAACAGCAAAAGGAATTTCTCCTACAACATGTGGAAACTGCAATTACTACTATGAGCGAGCCTTACAACTCTTTCTCCGCACTGGTCTATATTTGCTTGACCTTTTCTTTCTCTCGGCGACGTTTGACTTTAATTTCACCCGGCTTACCAAACAGAGAATGCAACACCATTTTAACTAAATTCAACTCTCTTCTTCTGGACTGAAATAGATAAAGTGTGAACCACATCTCAAACAAAGGTGACTCACCGTCCTTTATCTTACCCTGCAATGATGCAACTCAAATTATCTAAGAATTTGCAAGAACAATATTCTACCGTCAATAATAGCAAATTCTCCCAACTTTCATTCGACACTCGGTAGAAATTCTACATCAGCTGAACTTGGCCTCGGAGTAGAGCAACGTGCTCCCCCCTCTCACCATCACTTGGCCGACCATCGTCGCTGACCACAAGAAACAGCCAAGCCTAGCAGCAGCAGCAGCAGCCACCAACTTCACCACGACGCTGCTTAAATCTTGGGCGCCAATTTTATCCTCGCATCCCCAAAACAACCTCATCTTTCAAGCAAAAGTACGATGAGAACAGCAAACAGGTTGACGGGACGACAAACCCAACTCTACATGGAGCATTGGAAAAAAGAGAGCAAAAGCTGAACACTACCGACGTTTCTTCCAGGATGTGCCCCAACTCTGACTCACTAGAGAAATGCACAGCACCCTGACGACAACAAGCACATTTCGTCAAATCACGCATAGCAACCACAGACACATTTTCTTTTCAGCGCACAAGAATAATTTTCAAAACTTTTTACATTTTAAAAGTTTGTTTCCTACAACTTTTAATCCAGAGGGGAGGTATTGTCAGAGTTAGCTCCTCCTCAGTTTCCTTAATCCTTCAACAGGGGTCTCTCTCCCCTGAGTATAAATACTGGCTGATCTCTCTCTCTCTCTTTTTCGACCCAGGCCTTAGGCTGCAACCTCGCGCAGAGGTGAGGTAAAACTTTCTCTTTCTCACTTAGGCAAATATGTGACATCTCACAGATACAGCGTTTCCCATATTCTGGGAACACGCTAAGGACAATACACGTACGTACGTACGTAACTTCCCCATACAAACACTATGTAACTTTTCATGTCTTCGTGTATTAATATATTTGTTTACCCATATTATATATTTGTTTACCCATATATATCGGTCTTATTTGTTTTCTTTGTCTTCTTTGGACTTTATTAAACTCCAACATTCTGATGTAGCTGGACTGGCCAGCAGGAAATCTTAACCTTCTGATATCTTGTCACATTTTCACCGCCACGGCCTGCTACACATATATTGTTTGCTTACTTAATATTATTTTTGCACTGTTTTTTTTCTTTCTCTTTATTGTTTATAACAAACTTTGTTAATTCTCTTTTTTGGGCAGTTCTATCAATTACATTTAATCATGGCCAATTACTCTACATTTAGAATTCAACAAAATATAAATAAGTCTGCAATTATGGCAATAATAACAGTAATCATCATTCTTTTCTAATTAGGATCAGCACTTTGCTATCTTGGACTTCTGGACTGAGATCAAAGTGTAGTATCTGCCTTCAGGCAGGTAAACTATATTTTATCTCTCAATTGCATTTCTGTCTTTGGAAGAAGCACATTACAAATAAATGATGAATGCCTGATTCTGGAAATTGTAACCTTGCAATAGTAACTGCCTCACTGCACCAAAGAGGGAGGTTCAATGGAATATCGACACCAACGTGACATTGGTTGTTGGGACTGGGCAATTTTTTGCCTTGGCCCATGTGCATGAACTTGAGCACCCTAATTTAAACTGGCTTTGTGCAATATCCTGTCACCATAAGGTGGAACAAGTACATACCAAGTGTAGTATCTGTTCCACCTGTTACTTTGATTCCAGGCTATATTGTGAGATGCAGTTTTGTTGTCATTTGTTCCCTTATGGTCAAATCAGTGTTGCTTACAAGACACAACATCAAATACTTTATCCACTAGCCATAAAAACATGAAACATATAAGATGAAAAGAAAATCACACCTCACCCACTTTTATGTAAGAGTCCCAACCCTAGTGACACAGCTCCACAACATTAGTTGCAGAAACTGGGTAGTTTTTATACTTAGTCTATACACACATGGGCACCAAATGTAAAACTGACCATGGTAAAAATAAATATATATGCATATATAAGGAGAGTGGACAAAGAAAAGAGTCAAATATAGAGAGACAGCCATACATATATTTACAGAGAGAGAGAGAGGACAGGAAAGAGAGAGTCTTGCTGTCTGGATATCAAGAGATAATGAGAAAAAGTTTAAAAGGGAAGCAGAGATGGAAAGGCATTAAAACTGTGGTAGATTAAAAACTCTTTATGAAAAGGGAGAGGAAAAGAAAGATAAAAGAGGAAAAAAGAAGAAATAAGAGAGGAAAAAAGATAAGAGGAATAGGAAAAGATAAGAAAGAGAGGAAAAGAAAGATAAGAGAGAGAGGGTGCAGTAGAAAATATTTGGGTAATCCTTATTTGCATATGAATCTAATCCATGTATAAGGTTTAGATAAAAACAGGCAACAAAGATTAGAAGAGATAAGAGAAAGGTTGATAAGATACAAAGGTTCAGAGCAGAGCAGAGGCATAAGATAAGAAATAAACTTAGTTTTCAGCACCCAGAGAATGTTGTTCTTGTCCTATTAATTTCCTATACTAATGATACCATTCAAAAATTTTTATCTCAACCCAATAATTTCCATTAATATTGAAACAGTTGAAAACATTTAAACATTTATTTGAATTAGAAAGGAAAACCAAAATAAACTAGTCAATGTAAAGTGTCACTTACCGATTAAATCCAAGTTGTCTGCAGGCTACATTTGCATCCTTGATATCCCAATCATCATCACAGACATAGCCCCAGGTATTATTTCGGAAGACTTTCACCAAACCATGATTGTAATAGTCAGAATCACCTGCAAGTCTAGAGAAATTGAAAATGATTAAATAAAACTTTATAATACAGGTGGGCAAACCCTGACCCTTGGACAAAACCCAACCTTTATTTGACCTGCTGACTATATGACAAATACAAGGAAGGAAAGTTAACTGACTTTTATGAATGGCTAAAAAATAAACGATAGTCTGTTTTAAAATCTTTTCATCAACAATCTCAGCATTTAGTGTAATATTTTGATAAAGAAATTTCCAAAGATGAAGCATGCTAAATCTACATATAAGTGAATCTTAACTGACCAAAATTTACCATCAATTTTGATGAGAGGACACAAAAATTTGGAAATGCTTTGTTTCATCTCAGAAAAAAGAATTGTATCATTCCCATTAATCTTTCATATTTAACAGTAAAAGAATTGCATTAAATTTAATGTGAATACATAATGGAAAAGATTGTTTTATTTAGTTTTAAATTACTGTCAACCTGGCCGCTTTACAAGACAATTAACAGTAAAAGAATTGTATTAAATTTAATGCGAATACATAATGGAAAAGATTGTTTTATTTAGTTTTAAATTACTGTCAACCTGGCCCCTTTACAAGACAATTCCTATCTTAGAAAATAACCAAGTAGTTCACAGCTCACCAAAGAAGCAATAATAATTGTCATTGATATAATTATCACATCCTATTAAATTTAGACAACTAGTCATAAATCCAATATAAACACAAACTAGAATCTGCATTAAATAATTAATATTGAATAACAAATTGCTTTGAAATTTTTCAGCCTATCAGATGGTATCTTGCCATGCATGCATAAACATACACTCTTCTCTGAGGTTACTCAACTGGCAGTAAGATGACATTAAAGTGAGCTTGTGTATTATTTTGTGCATGTCATATCCACAATGTACAAATAAGTAGATTCCTCAGGTCTCATGCAGGGCCTTTTTTCTAGCCAAACATTGCATTGCCCAGGCTCTTCTGCCCCTGACAGTGTACATTTGGCTATCTGTGGCTTCTGGCTTTTTCCAAAGATAAAACTGAGCTGAAACACTGTGGATGATATTATGGAGTATGTGACGAGGCAGCTGCTGATAATCCTGAAAGAGAACTTTGCAGATTGTTTTAAAAGGTGGAAGGTATGCTGGAATAAGTGTATGATGTCCCAATGAGAGGACTTTGAAGAGGACTAAGGTACATGATATCAAGGAAAGGTAACACATTATTTATTCTGGTTTTGTAAGTGAATTCTATTGAATGTTCAACATTATTTAGTTTATCTTATCATCATCCTTCGACCTTCCTATGGTTGGTTGGAACTCCATTGACAATCCTTTTTCACACTGTTCGGTCCTGTATTGCTGTCCCCAGATCCCCAATGTCCAACCCTGATTCCCAAGCTATGGTGTCTGGGAAAGTCAATTTTCATGAGAAGAAACTTCCAGAAGAATACTATGAGAGTAAGGATGAGATGATCTCCCTGTCCGCTCAGTGGCAGTAGCTAACAAACTGTAGTCATTTTTGCTTGGGTTTAAGAGAGATTGGTCTCAGTTCTCCCTAAATTGGGTTAAACATTACATGGGATCTCCAACTGATGTTCTGGATTTTTCTTAGTAGATCTGTATATACTCCATCCAGTCATCTTTCAAAACAAATGGATAATGTCCAAGTTTCTGATCCATACTGTTGAATTGGTTCAATCAGTGTTTTGAAAAGTTTGGACTTTTAAGGAGGATGGAAGATTCAAGTGCCAAATCTTGTCAAGTTTGTTACATGCATCCCATGTGAGAGCTTTGCAGATGTTGAAGTCTTTTTGGGAATCTATAATGTGAGATCAAAGATATTTGAAGTCCTCAACTTTTTTTGGATGTATTGTTGAGTGATTTCAACTTGGATGGTTCAAGAGAGGTTGTGATGTATTCTTTCTTACTCTCATTGCAATAGAAATCTACCTGTATCTGTCTGTATTTCTGAGATGAGGTATTATGTACACTATTTACATTATTTGGACTATATATATATATATATATATATATATATATATATATATATATATATATATAATTGTTATAGTGAAAGACATCTTGTCTAGTTAATAGACTCTCCCACCTATTATAAGTAGGAGTCAGGAGTAGTCGAGAGAAGGAGTAGTGTTCAGCAACCACAACTCGATTACTCTGTGTAACACTTTATTACAAGTTCCTAACGTTTCTGTACGTTTAACCCATTTAGGACTCTTTTAGTGCGACTACAAGTTCTATTGTGGAAATAACTTCACAACAACTTTTGGCGACGAGAATTCGAACTCATACAGGGGAGAAGAAAAAAAAGATTTTGTTCGCCAATACAACTTTTGGCGACGACGATTCATACTCATACAGAGGCAGAAAAAAAAAATCGTTCGCCAATACAACTTTTGGCAGCGAAGATTTGCACTCATACGGAGGAATAAAAAGTTTGTCCGCCACAGTGGTTTTGTCAACGAAATTCGCACTCATAGGGAGGAAGAAAATTTTGTTCGCCAAAAATAATGTGGGTGATAAAATCTCGGATTTACACTTTGAAAAAAAAAATATGGCGGAATACAAAAGTCTATTCCAGGATTTTTTAAAGTTCCAATTGGAACAACAAACGAAAATATTGGAACAACAAAAAACATTCCAGATGCAGTTACAGGAGGAAACTTTCAATAGACAGATGCAATTCCAACAGAAAATGGAACAGATGCATGGGGAGTTTCAAAGAAAAATTCTGGAAATAACCGCGAACAGGAAAGAGAAAAGTCTACAAAATGATTCTTTCCCAGAGAATACAATATGGAATTCAATTGAAATATTCATGTACAGTCCGGATGAAGAGGTAACTTTTGAAGAATACTTTAAAAAATATACGGACGTATATAACGAAGACTGCCACTTGTGGTCTGAAGGAAAGAAGGTTAGGCTTCTTTTAAGCAAATTAGGAACTGCTGAGCATAACAAATTGGTAAACTACATTTTACCGAAAAAAACTAATGACTTGACATTTACCGAGGCGGTAAATATATTAAGTGAGTTATTTAGTCAGAAGACATCTTCGTTCCACAAGAGGTAGAAATGTTTAAATTTGATAAAAGATGACGAACATGACTATATAATGTACGCAGCCAATGTGAATAAGCATTGTGAAGAATTCAAGCTAGCAGACTTAAGCGCAGACAATTTTAAGTGCTTAGTGTTTGTTCAAGATCTGGTAGCAGAAAAAGACGCAGAGTTGAGAAAATTAGTACTGGCAAAATTGGAAAGAAATCCAAGTATTATGGTACAGAAATTGACAGAAGACTGCACAAGATATGTTAGTGTAAAAACAGACGCTAAAAAGATAAAACAGTCTGGCGTTTCGCATGTAAGGAAAATGCGGTACAAAAAAGAAAATCAGTTGAACAAAAAGAATTGTAAAATTGCAGATTATCAAGAAAAGAGTAAAATACCAGAAAAAAACAAACAAAAATGCCCAAAGCCATGTTTTGTTTGCGGTGAACTACACTGGTACAGATATTGCAATTTTAGGAATAAAAAATGTTTCAACTGTGGAAGAGTTGGGCACAGACGTACACATTGCCGTTCAAAAAATAAAGGCAATAAAATACGGAAATTAAAGTCCAACAAGGTAAACAATGGAATAACTAGAAAATTCATTACCGTCGAAATAAATAATAAAAAAATAAAAATGCAACTTGACACTGGTTCGGATCTCTCTATCATAAATTTGCATACGTGGAAGAAGTTGGGGAAACCAACTTTAATGAAAACAAAGAAAATCATGAAGTCAGTGACGGGAGAAAAAATACAATTTATTGGAGAACTTGTTACAAACGTCACGTTAAATAAAAAAACACGAAAAGTTAAACTATTTGTCATGGAAAATACCACAAACTTACTTGGTACTAATTGGATAACAGAATTTCAATTATGGGATCTACCGATAAATTCTTTCTGTTACAAGGTAGAAAGTTTAAACTCCGAAGCCCAAAAATTAATAAAGAAACTTAAGGAAACATTTCCTACTGTTTTTTCTCCAGGGTTGGGAACGTGTACCAGGATGGAGGCAAAATTTTTTATAAAAGAAAACGCTCAGGCGGTATTCAAAAAGAAAAGGTGTGTTCCATTTGCCTCAATGGAACAGATAGATAAAGAATTGGACAGATTAGAGAAATCCGGTGTACTCAAAAAAGTTGACTATAGTGATTGGGCAGCTCCGACGGTATACGTAAAAAAAAAGTCTAAAGAAATATGTGTTTGTGCGGATTTTTCGACGGGGTTAAACGTGGCACTTGAAGACTATAATTATCCTCTACCAACAGCGGAAGAAATATTTGCGAAGCTTAATGGAGGCACAATATTTTCGAAGATAGATCTCAGCGATGCATATCTGCAAATACCGGTAAAAAAAGAAACGTCTAAACTTTTGTGTATTAACACACATCGTGGTCTGTATAAATTTAACAGACTACCTTTTGGGATTAAGGTCGCCACCGCCATTTTCCAACAAGTAATGTATTTGATGTTGGGTGGTTTGGATTTCGCAGTAGCGTATCTGGACATCCTTATGAGAAGTACAAGTATAGCAGAACATGTGAAACATGTCAATGCAGTAGTTTCCAGAATACAGGATTTTGGATTTAAACTCAAGGAAAGTAAATGCGAGTTTTTCATGGAAAAAGTAAAATATCTGGGGCAGATCATCGATAAGAATGGTAGAAGGCCAGACCCAGAGCGCGCAGCGGCTATAAAAGACATGCTGACTCCAAAAGATATTACCACATTACAAAGTTTTTTGGGATTAGCCAATTATTACCAAATATACATCCCTAAAATGTATGATCTGCGGGAACCATTAAATGAATTACTGAAGAAAGGAAAACCCTGGAAGTGGACTAATGAATGCCAGAAAGCATTTGAAAAGATAAAGGAAGTGTTAACCTCGGAATTATTTTTAACCCATTACAATCCGGATTTAGAAATCATAGTAGCTTGCGACGCAAGTGCGTATTGAGTAGGAGCGTGCATTTTACACAAAATGACAGATGGTCAAGTAAAACCAATTGCTCATTGCTCATGCTTCTAGAGCACTACTTCCGGCTGAGAAGAATTACTCTCAGATAGAGAAAGAGGCGTTAGGAATAATATTTGCAGTAGCGAAATTTCACCGTTTTCTCCACGGTCGACATTTTAAGCTACAAACTGATCATAAGCCGATTTTTGGATCGAAAAAGGGTTTGCCGAAGCATACAGCAAACCGACTACAAAGATGGGCTACAATATTGCTAAATTATAACTTCAGCATGGAGTATATACCATCGAATAAATTTGGCTATGCTGATGGGCTGTCCAGGTTAATTCCTAAAAGGAGCAAACCATTAGAAGACACGGTAATTGCTTCACTGAAATCAGAAGAAAAACTGAAATTTACTGTGTGTAATGCAGCTCGGGAACTTCCGGTAACTCTAGAACAAATAAAAGAAGAAGCCACCAGGGACGAGTATATCTTGAAAGTAAAAGAAAAAATAACCAAGAGGGACCAGTACATAACAAATGTGTTTTCGCTTTGCGATACAGTATTGTTATATCGGGAACGTGGGGTAATTCCATACACACTCCAGAAACAAATATTAAAAGATTTTCATACTGGTCATCCAGGCAGCCCTAGGATGAAGAGCCTAATGCAAAGTTTTGTTTATTGGCCGAATATGGACAGGGACATTGAGAACGCAGTAGCAAAATGTAAAGGCTGTGCTTTGGCTGCAAAGGCACCAACAGTAAAATTTAATCCCTGGCCAAAAACAGACCTACCATGGTCTAGGTTGCATGTGGATTTTGCAGGTCCACTGAATGGATACCATTACATCATAGTAGTGGATAGTTTCTCAAAATGGCCTGAAATACAAAGGATAAGAAATCTGACGACGCAAAGTACGAAAAACTTCCTGCTGGAATTGTTTGCAAGGTTTGGTGTTGTAGACACAATTGTGACGGACAACGGAAGTCGAAACAATTTAAAGATTTCTGTAAGGAATATAATGTCAAACATATTACCACAGCTCCATCTCACCCAAGATCTAACGGGTTAGCTGAAAAATTTGTCGACACCCTTAAAAGAGCTTTAAAGAAAGCTAGGGAAATACCTGCAGATGAAGCCCTACAGAAGTTTCTACAGGTATACAGACTTACCCCAAATAACGCAACAACAGCCTCACAATCGCCAGCCGAGGTGATGTTTGCACGTTGGGTAAGATCTGTTTTCGACAAATTATTACCGAAAAAGACAAAGCCAGGTACAGAAAAATTTATTCCAGTTAAGAAATACAATCCTGGTGAAAAAGTATACTTTAAGGTATATAAACAGAATAAATCATTCTGGGAGATTGGAAAAATAGAAAAGCGGATTGGCAACATGATGTACTTCGTGAAAGGTGAAAAATTCACGTGCAGACGGCCCATTAACCAGATCAGACGACGCTCGTCAGACGCAGTTGACAGCGCTCCAGTTGAAGAAACACCTATGAAGGTGATTTTTGATACGTTTGATCTTCCAACGCCAGCAACGATGTTACCTGATTTACGCCGATCCAAGAGAAAAAGAAAGGCAATGGATCATTTAAAAATGGATCCGAAACGTAGGAGATACGCTACAATGTTGCTAAAAAAATGAAGTTTTTTTCTTATTTTTTCTTTTTCTGTAAAAAATAAAATTAAATTAAAATTAAAACTTTTACTCCTACGGAGTAAAGTTTTAGGAGTGGGGTGTTATTGTGAAAGACACCTTGTCTAGGTAATAGACTCTCCCACCTATTATAAGTAGGAGTCAGGAGTAGTCGAGAGAAGGAGTAGTGTTCAGCGACCACAACTCGATTACTCTGCGTAACACTTTATTACAAGTTCCTAACGTTTCTGTACGTTTAACCCATTTAGGACGCATTTAGTGTGACTACAAGTTCTATTGCAGAACTTGTTCCTATATCCATTTGCTCAGATTTGTCAAGTACATTACTTGCTGCTTCTCTTGCTTTTGATGCATTGTGTGAGTTAAATTTGCCAGACCTTCTTTCTTCATCATAAATGTTCACACAATTTCAGCTACCACTTTCTGGTTGGTGCCAACAGCTTCATCGTAATTTCTATCCACCTTTAAATTTCTTCAGTTGTCACATGCTTTAGAATTGTCAACATTCATTGGTAGAACTACATCTTCATCATTTCAAGTCCTTTCTTCCTTCACAATGAAACTATCCAGTGTCATATAGAAAGGTAGACATTATATAACAATCTACTGAATACTATTTCATATACTTACCTGATATGATCATTGCCAAGTGGTTCATAGATAACGGTTCCATTGAATTCAGTAGAGTTAGCCTCAGGCAGTCTTTTCACCTGAAATGAAAGAATAAAGTTATTTCAATTCTGATATTAAGTATTTTTTACTATTAATTTTATGTCACTTTTTGTTTTGTTCATATAATTGTTGATTTTAATGACAGTATTCTAGTCCAATATATGATCCCAGAGACTAACAAATTTTTTATGGTGATAGACATTCTCCTGTCCTCTGTGCAGAGGTCATCATTATTCACATTACCAGTAGTGACAATGGTCCCAAAGGCTAACCAATTTCTTATCATCATGTACATTCTCTTGACACTTAACTAGGGTCAACAGTACAAAGCACTATCTAAAGTGACAATAGTCACTTAATAGAGTAATTTGACCATATATATGTGTGCGTGTGTGTGTGTGTGTGTGTGTACTGATATAATAGGAAAGAACAGTTAGATTAATGATCCAAAGTTCTTTAGTATTTGTTTTTATTTTTTAAAAAAACAGTGCTTGATACAGAAGTAGAGCTTAAATTATAATTATTTTTTAAAAATATGATTCCATCGCGACACAGAAATTACTATGTTTTGAAACTTGACATAAGTCCTAAAGTTTAATTTCAATATTAAACTCAAAATTTAGAGTAGAGGTTCATTCTCAAACAAACATCTAAAACATCACTTGAGAATATGGTGATGAAAAAATGCTCCAAACTTAATGAAAAATTTTATTGTCAAAATCTTTTTATATTTCTTTCCGCAGCTGCATGAGATAGAGTACACACAGTTTTTAGTCGGAAAGAAATATAAAGAGGAGATAGGCCGCCCCCTTAAGGTAAGGCTTCAAGAACACCAGAAAGCTGTAACATGAGGGGAAGTGGAAAAATCAAGCATGGCTGACCACATATGGAGAGAAAAGGGAGATCACGACCCTCTGTAGGATCAAGTTGAGATCATAGACAAAGAACATCATTGGAAAATTCATAAACTTAAGGAATCAGCACATACATGCTAGGCCACAAAAATCTCCTGAGCCGATCAAGCATAGAAATGAATACAATATGGGAACCAGTAATAAGGAGTGCCAGAGAAAAGTGATAACAACAACAAAAATTGCAATATGAGCTCTGGTAAAAATAATGGAATGATAACAGCAAAAATTGCAATATGAGCACTGGTAAAAAATTGATGCTGTAGACATTAGGTGTATAATACCGAGAGATTCATACACAGATATCCTCAAAGACACATGGCACAGTGGATAAAGGTGTTATTTAGATACAGTGACAGGACCCAAAGAATGTGAGTTCAATACCTGGTTAAGGGAGTGGAGAACTTTCAGAGGGAATTAACAGGCGATAACTGACAACCATTACACATGGCACATGGCTCAGTGAGCGAAATAAAGGGTTCAGTTCAACATTCCAACCACCTGAAGAAGGCCGGAGCGTACAACAGCCGAAACATTGGGATAAACATGGCGACAAAGATGAGGACAATAGTCGAATAATCTAAATAGTGTACATAATACCTCATCTCAGAAATATAGACAGATGAATAATATTTGTTTCAAATCAGATTAATTAAACTCTAAATGAGCTAATATTCCTCAAATAAAGTTTCAGAAAAATATATTTTATTTTTGAAAGATTTCTTAATAAAGAGAATTACATTTTAGAAATTTCAAAATGAAAACTTCCAATCAATTTAAATTAGTTTTGAAATACAGCAAAATATTTTGCTTATTGGAAATATTAAATTTAATCTATTAACTTTAAATTAAAACTAAAATAATAGCTTCAAGAAATACTTTTCATTTTTAAGAATTCATTTTAAACATTAGGTATTACGAATCTCTGGAGGTACCAAAACAAAGTCTTGAAAGAATAATGCTTAAAGCTCTTTTCAGTGTATTGATAATAGCCGAAAAAATTTAATTGATATCAGAGACCTAACAAGAACAGTTTTCAAAGATTGATTCATAATACTCTACAAAGTTTATGAAGAAACCTCTGATAAAAACAAGACTGAAAGCTGTCAGTCTGTTGAAATTACCTAAACAATTTTATTACTATTAAAGCATTAACAAGAATAGTTATGAAAGATGTTTTCATTGCATACACAATACACCATGAAATTTTATTCTGACCAAAGTCTTGACAAGAATAATCTTGAAAGATCTTTCCATTGGGAAATTTGTTATTGTTAGCAATGTGAGTAATATATATATATATATATATATATATATATATATATATATATATATATATATATATATATATATATATATATATATGTTAGACATTTTCAATCAAAGGGACAGAACTCTCTAACTTTTAAATATCCCATCTTCTCCTTCTATATAATAATTGCCAAAATGTCTGTGTGTGTCACACTTTTTCAATCAAATGGGCACAACCCTCTAACTTTTAAATATTTCATTTCCTTCTTCTATATAATAAATGTGAAAATGTGTGTCATACTTTTTCAATTAAAGGGATACAACTCTCTAACTTTTAAATATCTTCTTCAAATGAGACTTGCTAATCTAAGACTGGAATTGAATCCTCAGATTGAAATTTAACTCACTGTGAAATTGAAGACAAAGTGATGAACTTGGCTCAAAGAGATCTCAGCAATTTTGGTTTGCCAAATCAAAATAGAGAAACTGGACAAATCAACAGAGAAGTTTTGAGAGAAACAGGATACAACATGGAAGAACTGCGGCAATGTGTTCAGAATAATGAACCCCTGTTGAACCAAGACTAACAGCAAGTGTATCAAAAGGTCCTTGACAACATCAGCAAAAACAATGGAGGGATTTTATTATTGGATGCACCTGGAGGTACTGGTACAACTTTTGTAACTAAACATCTTTTATCTAAAGTGAGACTTCAAAGAAAAGTAGCTCTAGCAGTAGCATCATCTGGAATTGCTGCTACCCTCTTGCCTGGGGGAGGGGTTTACAGCACACCACCTTTAAACTTCCATTTGATTTGAACTACAATGAGACCCCTACAAAAGAGGTGCCAACCTGACTAAGCTACTGAAGGAGACAATCTTCATTGTCTGGGATGAATGTACCATGGAACACAAGCAAGCATTTGAGACCATGAACAAACAACCCAAAGACATTAGACAAAATTCACAAATAATGGGAGATATCACTGTGCTACTCTCTGGTGATTTTAGATAAATATTACCAGTCATTGCAAGATGAACTCCAGCTGATGAAATCAATGCTTGCCTGAAAAATTCTTACATTTGGAGCCATGTTCAAAGACTCAGCCTAAAAACAAACATGAGAGTTAGAATTACATGTGACCTTGAAGATTTCCACTTTGCTGTTACATCTTGGCAATGGAACCATCAAAATGGACCAAAATTGAGATATTTCTCTCCCAAATGGTTGTGGAGTTTCAATCTCAAGTATCCAAGACTTTTGATTAACCATGTTTATCCACACATTAAACACCAGTTCATGGATTCAAGCTGGCTTTGTGTGAGGGCCATGTCAGCTCCCAAGAATCAAATTCTGGATAGCATCAACTGGAAACTTCTCCAAGAAATTCCAAAAGAAAGCATGAAGTACATTCCCATTGACACTGTGGTTGAACAAGATTAGGCAGTGAATTATCCAATAGAATTCCTGAACTCATTGAATCCTATCACACAAGCTGGAACTAAAAGAAAATGTGCCAGTTATGCTATTGAGAAATCTGGATCCTCCAAAGACTTGTAATGGAACAAGGTTAGTTGTCAAGAAGATGCCTCCTCATCTCTTGGAAGCAGAACTCCTTACTGATCCAGGAAAGAAGCAAAGTTCTAATTCCAAAAATCCCCTTAATTCCTCCAGATGTTTCTTTTGAGTTCAAAAGATTTCAGTTTCCAGTGAGAGTGAGCTATGCAATGTCAATCAGTAAGTTCCAAGGACAATAATTGAAAGTAACTGGACTCCATCTGATGGAACCCTGCTTTTTGCATGGTCAGCTCTATGTTGGTTGTTCAAGAGTTGGGAATGAAGACAAGCTATTTGTACTGACCCCAAATGGGAAAACCAAAAATGATTTTTATCATGCAGCTTTGCAATAAGTTCCAAATAGACAAATTATATGATTGTTTTGATGAAAACTTAAATGCTTGAAAAATATTGTTCAAGTTTAATAAAATTTAATATGTATTCAATGCATGAAGTGTCATTGTTGGGCCAAAGGCTCAATCAAGAGCCCTCCATAGGACCTAGCTTAAATGTCACCTGATAGGGTGGCTTTTAATATATATATATATATATATATATATATATATATATATATGCTCAATGCCATAATAAATGGCAGAACTTTAATATATTTTAAGTCAAAGTTTGAGTGGGTAGTGTCCAACGACAAATGCCAGTTTAATGCACTCATGCAATCTTCAGGCAGTCAGTAGCTGTAGTTTGTGAAAATAGGAACCCTTATACCACCAGGCAAGTCCAACATGGTAAGTCAGCCAAACTCACCAAGGGGAGGGTAACCTATCCAGCCATGGTCAAAACAGTTGAAAAAAAAAAACAAAGAAAAAATTCCTTCAGAAATGGTTTACCAGTATGACAAAAAAGTGCTCAATGTTGTAGGAAACAATAATACTACAGTAGAGGAGCTTACAGCTTCAAGCAAGGAAGTATTTGACAACACCAAGCCACTAAAGTCACCCACGTCAGAGCATTTATAATTAAAAATAAGAATAAGCAGCTCCCAAAAGGATCTGCAAAAGACTGTGTACAGGTAAAATGAATGGTTGGCTAACCATCTTGGACTCACCTGATGGTATAAGGCTTCCTGTTTTCACAAACTAAAGCTACCAACTGCCTGATAATTGCATGAAAACACATGAAACTGGCAGCTGTGGTCAGTCACTGCCCACACAAAATTTGACATTATATATATAATATTATATGAAAAATTACATTTAAATATCAATTATATCATGACATCAATTTTTCTTGGTAAAATTTTCAGTATTTAGGGGTTGTGGTTTTAAACGGTATTTCCATTTGTTTTAATATATATATGTATGTGTGTGTGTCTGTGATAAAAAATGATACTTGGTTCTTTCAGCATTTGTAAGCAACTATAGTTACTTAAGAGTGTGAATGCAGCAGACAGACACAATCTCTTCTTAAGAGATTTTTAATTATACACAAACTTAAATTAAAAAGCAAAAAAAATTAGAAATATAAGATTGATTACTCACAGAATCATCTGGATGAGCAAGAACAATTTTTCCGTTTGGTCCAATCTGGAAATTTAAAATATAAAAAGCTTATTAAAGATTATATGAAACAGTTTATATATATATGTGTGTGTGTGAGTGAAAGAGAGAGAGAGCGAGAGAGATTTATAGGTATATATACACAGAAACAAAGTTAGCTAGAAACAACTGTCATAGATATTAGGACCTGTATATTGCAATCTAGTTTTCTAAGTAAAAATCATGAATATGTTTTATTGTGCAATAATGTGATTTCCTGTATAGTGCAATCCTCTATTTTGTATATATTAAATAGGTATACAAAAGTTCCCAGCTCTCGATTTCTTAAAACTAGAGAATATAAACTGTTTTTTTTTCACTTGAATGTTTTGCACATACCTAATAAAAATAATGAATATATCCTATTCTCTTGTGCAGTGTGTGTGTGTGTGTGTGTGTGTGTGTGTGTGTGTGTGTGTGTGTAATAGCATTTCTACACTTACATGTAAATAAACACACAGTCAGTATGTAGTGTTGATTCATATGTCTACACTGTCTCTCTCATATATATATATATGAACAGACAAGTCAGGCCAAAACAATTTCATGCTTTCAAGCAAAACTTCTCCAGTCATAGATCTCTCAAAGTTTGTTTTTTTATTTATCGGCACATAGTTTTACATCCAAACTTATACAAAAAGAATTTTTAGAATAGATTTTTTATTAATACAACAGATTTTTATCATATTAAATGTTATTTTTACTGGATCCTCTTTCCGAACCCTCTGCACTGACTTCAGTTTGATACCCAAACACTCTGAAATGTTCATATTGGAGCTTCCAACATGAATGCCAAGCAGTACAACAAACCATTTCCAAATTTCTGGTGGAGTAAATTGCATCATGGTGTTCTTTTTCTCACAGACTGACCCTATTATACTGTGCAGTCAACAAAATAAGAAATAATGTGCATACACAAAATGGCACAATTTTCCCATCTCACCCTCTGTGTGTGTGTGTATATATATATATATATATATATATATATATATATATATATATATATATATATATAAAAAATCAAATCATATGTGCTGGTGTCTGGGCTGTTGGTTCTTAGGAACTGAGCTGTTTGACTCTCAGATGTCGAATACAACAGGAGAGTCCACCATATATATATATATATATATATATATATATATATATATATATATATATATATATATATATATACATACACACATGCATGCACACACACACACACACACACAAATATTAGAAAATATTACCCCAACTATATTGAAAATAATTAAAAAAAATATACAGATGTTGATTGAATATTATTATTAAGTATGGGTGCATTCTCATTATCATTCTGGCACTAGCTACATTATGGCTACGGTGGATTGACTGAAAGAACAAATAAACATTGTTGGATTACCGACCCCTGATGATAATCACACGCAGCACAAGATTTAAAATAATCCACCTCTTTCTTGGTGACTTTACATAGCAAAAAGATATTTTCTCATCACTCTCGAAAAATGTGAGTACTCAACTACAGACACTGAAGGTTGCTTTGAACTCTTCAGATTTCATTTCATTTCTCATCTTTCCTTTTGTAAAATGTTTTGTAAATTTTCTTTTCTTTCAGAGAACAAAACCTGATGCAATAGTATTTCCACTACTGCCCGAAGCAATAATGAAGAAAAAAAAAATGCAAATCCAATTCAATTATACGAGGAAAAATCTTTATTACTAACCAGCTAAACAAGGGTGCTTGCAAAAATTTGTGCTTTTTGCGGAGAATAGGATAACCTATTCTCTGACATACAAAATGTAAAAAAATACCAGAAAAACAAAACTTAAAAAATTACAATGCATAAACCAAAATAATAAAAAGATTAAGTCCACCTACTGTGTAAATGATAACAAAAAAGAGCCTTTGCTCTACAGTACGCACTTTCTGTCCTTTCAAAGTTCAAAAGTTCTTTTCTTTATATATTTTTCTTTTCTTTCTTTTGGAGACAACATTCTCTTTTCTTTGGTGGCCAAGCTATCTTTTTTTTTTCTTCTTATTTTCTTCCCATCTGAATGGAAACTTCATCTTTCTTTTACTATTAAGCCGAGGAAGGGGAAAACGCCCTTAAAACACATGGTAGTACAACTTCTTATAACAGCACGTCTTTGATCCTCCTTCTTCTTCTTCTTTTTCTTCTTCTTCACTGTAAATGCTTTTAGCCCCAAACAACACTAAGGGACTTCTCAGTTCTTTCTTTACAGTAAACTTTGTAACATCCAGCTCTTCTTTCTTGGGCTTCTTTGAGAGGACATCTTAAAACTTGCCTCAGCTATTTTGTTACCCAGGCATCCTTTACTTTTAGGAAACACTGCCATTTCAGCAGAGAGAGAAACAAACCTTCTCTTCCAAGGAGGTCTAGCTTCCAACTGCCTACTGTTGTCCAGTAGCAGTCCCCTTCCCCTTCAAAGGGGACAGTTGACATTTGAACTGTCCAATCACAGTTCATAAAAAAATATCAGCAGGTTCTAAGGGCCAGTAACACACTGAGAGTCTTTTTTCTCCCTTCACCTCAAAATTTTCAAAAATGTCCTATCAATATATTTGTTAATATTTCTTAGTTCAAATTCTATGTATTTTTCTTTTAGACTTACACAAGTCCAGTAAATTGATTGCAGGTTAAATGTACCCAAAGCATATAAAATCTCATCAAAAGTGTTGAAGCACACAACAATGTATATCTCCTAGACTTCTTTTCCTCTTACAGAATTTGTAGAAGAATTTGCAAATAAATTCAATGTAATATTGTAAATAGGGACAAATATCATACACAAAATTTAAGTAATTGCAATGTACTGTTTAAGAAAGAAATCATAAATTTTGCTAATAATAATTATGAAAGGCTTTATTTTACAGGTGAAAATGACAAGACTAAATAATTTCAAAATATGACCCCAGAGTACATTATTTAAATAATAACTTATTTTTTCATATTAGACTAATACAGTAGATAGTGTATTGATTTCTCATGTTTGCATGTAAACCATTGAAATAGTTTTCATTTGCCTTCCATGTAAAATTCTTTTTGGTTACTCTAATACTTCTCTTGTATATAAGCTATAAGATCGTTTTTATTCTGAAAATAAAATAATTTGCTTCCTAAATTTTTCACAGTGAAAATTTTATTTCTTTAAATATCATAATAAACAATTTAACCAAGAATATTTTATAAAATTCTTCTTCCACTAAATTGCCTACTTCTTATCAGTAGGTAATACCAGTATAGTTGGCTTCCATGGTTTTAAGATCCATAGACACTTTTTTTGTAACAAATATTACTTATAGCATAAAATGTTGTAGACAAACATTTCTTAATCACTTGGAGTTTTGTTTTTCTGATGTGTTGATAGATTTATTAACAGCCTAACGTGTTGACAGTTAAGTATGGTGGAACAGAATTGCTAGCATCCGACAAAGTTTATATAAGGATTCCCTCCCTCCCACGTAAGTGGGGGTAGACAACTCTTAAAACATGTGACCTTTTAATGATAATGTCAGGTATGAACATCCATACTTACAATTTCTGCAAGTTTATACACATACAAAAACAAAAAATATTCAAAGGTATCAGATTGTAATGAACTTTGTTTAGTAAATATAGTTTTACTTAGAAAGAATTATAACATTGAGAGTTATATTGAAAATGAATTTTAAAAGATTTAAAAACTTTATAAATTATCTAATTTAAAATTGTATCTCAATGAAAATGCTAAAAAATCAGCACATCATGATGAAAAAATGCTTCAAATGTAATGAAAATATAGTTCTATCATCAAACAAAATCATTATGCTATGATTAAGAGGAAGGTTCAAAATATTTTTTGATTATTTAATTAAATTTTTTACTCTTTTTTAGAACATTCGAAATTTTGATTAACATGTTTTTCTTGCATCAGCAACTTTTAACAAATTTCTGAAAGTCTGTTCTGAATCAAAAAATAAAAACTGCAATAAAACTAAGACATTACTTAATTAAAAAAGCTTCTAATTGCTTTGAAAACAATCTTGTCTAGAGAAAAAAGTTTTTTAACGAAAAATGAATTTTTACAAGTATTGTTTTCATTTTTTTACAATTTTAAATTGATTAATTTATAAAGTATTTTAAATCTTTTAAAATTCATTTTCAATGTGATAATTCTTAGGAAATATTGTTATTAAGTAAAACTATACTTACTAATCCTATTTTGTACAACATATTACAATTTGATGAAACTGAATCTTTATTTGTAAAAGAATTTCAATTTGTTTTTGTATGTATGAACATCATCATCAAAAAGCTGCTTCGATTTGAGGTCATGAATGAACACGTTCTCTCATCTTCAGTGACAGTGTATACTGATTCAACAATATTTTGCCAGCCTTCCTGCAAGTTTGCAGATTTATTGCAGATCTTCCTTGATTGTAACCTTCTCCAAAGGAAAAGTGGGATCTTTCTGCCTTGTTCTTTGAATATCTTGGTTTCAGCATTGTGACTTTGGTGGTTCTTGGATGACCTATGAAATTTTTAAAGTCAGTCTTTTCAAAGTAAAACTCCATGGCTTTGTTAGCTGGCCATTCTGGATCCATTTGCAAAATATGTCCAAGAAATTTCCATCTTGCTTTCAGAAAGAACAAATACAAATGAGATTCTTGACTGTAGCCTTCACACCAAAAAGGACCCACTGGAACAAGGAATTGTCTCTCATACAGAGCAGTCATCTCTCATACAGGGCGATCATCTCTCGGTGTCCTTGTCGGCTCCCTCAGCTCCCACTGCCAAAGCCTTCAGACACACTCATTTTATAGACCATGATGAAGCAGCCGATTGGTTGAGTGGGAGAATTTTACATAGTGTAGGTGCACTGCGCCAATTTTCCCTTCCTCCAACTGCTCTGCGACACCATACGCATGCAATGCATGGGCGTTTTCAGGTATGTTGTTACATATCTTGCTCACAACAATCATGTTGACATCTGCTGTACAAGTTCTTGTTGGAGATATTATGAGGGTACTTTTTCCCTATCAGAATTCGTAGTTGTCTTCTGTGGAAACTGTCTAGCTCCTGCTCTTCTTTCTTTGTGATTACCTGCAGATTTTCTGAGGTATGGATGTACAAACTGATAAATCTAGTATTTAAAGGTCATGCATTTTAAGGATTGTCCCTCCTTATGGTGAAAAAAAACTTTATCGTCTGCTTCACCATAATTAACTATGAACATGTTCAGCTATCAATCGGATGTAAATAAATTGATTAACATGTCAGAAAAACAAGACCTCATAGTTAATAAATGTTTGCATACAACATTTTTTTAATGCTATAAGTAAGAAATATTTGTTTAAAATCAGATTAATTTAACTTTAAATTTGTTAATTTTATTCAAATAATAGTTTCAGCAGAAATATTGATTAATTTGCATTAATTTGCACCACAAGCCAACTGTAATAGAAATGTTCCATTATTGTATACAATTGCCTGATTATTTCGAAAATAACAATAAAAGTTTGTGCTTCATTACTGTTTAGGATTTATCGACAATGTTAGTTCAACCTCTTTCATTATTTACATTTGCCTCGCGAATAATAATGCATGGAAGCTTCATTTGTCTTGATTACTGAGCAATGCGTGAAGTTTAAAATGAATGTGCGAAATTTTAAAAGTAACCCAACAGGAAAAGTAAAAATGAAAAAAAAAAAAATGAAAAACGAAAAATAAAATAAAAATTACGTACCTCAAAGGATAAAAAAATGATGTTTTTTACTTATTTTCAACAATGTTTTTTTTTAAAAAAATAATTGTGTTGTGAAAGTTTCCTTAAAATCTGCCAATTATTTGATTTTTGCAAGAATTTCCAAAAGTAAAACCATGTGTTTTTCACGAGAAAGAAGCGCATGTTCTGTTGTCTTAAGAATATTTTTCCATTGCTTTTCTAAATAATTTAAATTAAATGTCTTAAGTTAGGTACCTCTACGATATCGCTAAAAAATGGCATAAGCATGATTAAAAAGACGCCAAATTTGACGAAAACAAAATTTTATCGTCTAAATGCTTATGTTCTGGAAGAGGAAAGACCAAAGTTTTTTTTCATTATTTTTTAAAATTTTTTCCTTCTTTTTAGAATATTCGAAATTTTGATTAAAAAACTTTGTTTATCTTTGTATCACCGTCACGAGTGAAATAACATATACAATTTTTAGCACTTTTTTTTTGTATGACACATTATTTTTGGAAATCTTGCAAAAATGAAAATAATTGTCGGATGTTAATGAAACTTTCAGAAAGTATTCACAGATGATCGAAATTATTATAAATATGTTTTTTTTTAATTAAAGTCATGACAGAAATATTTTTTTATATTTATTATCCCCCACCATAACTAATTTTATGAAAACTCTAGAAATTCGCTCGCGTCGGGTTTAGTGATTACAATAAAAGCACAAGGCTTTGAAGAATGCAAATCACGTTTTTTTTTTTTCTAATTGGTCCACCCGTACCTGAAAATTAGCTCCGAACTATAACATACAAAACTCAATAAAACAAATATATTATTTAATTTCAAATGCTTTTATTTGCTTTTAGCTGTTTTTATTAATATGGACAATATTTTCTGAAAGCAAAAATTTTTTTCGGTGAATAATAAATTTTTAATAGTTATTTCTAAATTATTTACATTTTTTACATTAAGTTGTTAAAATATTTTAAAATTAGTTAAAAGCCGCGTCGGGTTTTCTAAGTGTCCTTATGATATAGATCTTGTTTTAGTGTTTTGTAAATTGTATCGTTTTGACTACTCCGAACAAAGCTTGTAATTAAAAAATGTAATTTTGTCTTAAAAAAAATCGTTAAAACGGTTGTTATTAAAATGTACAGGAGGTAACAAGTATTAAAAGATCACGTGACTTGATTGTAATGGTGTTGCAAATTCTTAGCGAGACAAATGTTGTGCATTTTGAATTAGCGTTTTTTACTCATTACAAAAATCTGAACATCATCCTAAGTCATTTTCACCATCAACATTGCTACATTTTTAAAAATACCATTTATTTCATTTATCATTTTACATATTTCATTGCAATTTCAATTTTTTGAAGTTGTTACAGCTTTCACTTTTTTTCTTTCAGTGAGCCGTCTGTCAATTTTTCAATTACGATTCATTTTCATACTGTACCATTTGATTTATTTTTAATTTTTTTATATAGCTACTTTTTCAATATATTTCTTGAATTTGTGAAATTCTTTTTATAGATTTTTTAATTCATGTATATTTTTTTTGTTATGAAATAAGAAAGATAACATCCAACCGAGCACTGAAATTTGGCGCACTCAGATATTTTTCGACAATTTTTTTTTTTTCGTTTTTTATATTTTTTGATTTAGTTTTAATAGTCTTCATTGAGATTTTAATTCATTTCATTTACAATACATATTTTTCATATAAATAAGAAAAAGAAAAGAAAATTACCTAGCAATAGCTGATATTATTTAATTTTTGTCATCATCATTTATTTATCAAAATACTACTATTTATTTTTATTTTTATTTTTTTTTTTTTGCTCCTTATTAGTTTGTTTCATTTCTAGACATAAAGAACAACATATAAGTAACTATCTCGGTGATCATTGTGAATTCAAACAAACTATCCAGTATTGCCTCTGAGTCCTTGGTCCATTCTGTCTGCAGCTCATAAAAATTCATTGTCATCACCCTGCTCAAAATGTGTTAAAAAACAAAAATACATCAAGCCATTTCTCAAACTTAAATTATAAAAAGAAAAAATTGGGTTTTTTTACAAGGTGATGACAACTTGTTATTGTTGGCTGGCTGGCCCTTGACCCAGCAATGTCGAAGTCTTTTTTTGGCTTAATTTCAACACTGTTTTCCTCAATGCTGATTTCAAATAAAAAACATGCAAAAAAAACAAACCTGGTTTCTAATGTTCAGGTATAGTAATAACTATTTTTTTTTCATATTTTATGCCCAGAAAAAATTTTTTATAATCATTTTCATTTCACCAACCAATTTCACTGAGAAATGAAAGAGCATCCTTTGCTTTCAGGAAATACTTAGTTTCATGGGGTGCAGATCAAAGGTTTTCTTGATATTTTGTTCAGATGATGACAAGTTATTTTTCAATATTTTTTTCAGGGCAAATAGGCTGCAGAGTGTAACAAAATAACTATTGATATGTTTGTGATGATTTTTACTTAGGATAGAAATGTTTTATCAAGCAGATATGTGTTGACTTTAGGGGGCTTAACAGCTACGTGACGTCATTTACGTCCTTCCGTATGATCATTCGGATCTCACGTTAGCTGTCGATTTGTGATGACAACAACACATCACTCATTGCCTGTCAATAGCGAAAGATGTTAAGATCGCCTTCCTTTATTTTAAACCACATTTTTTTTCGAAGGAAGTAAGTAAAAGTTTCCTTAGAAATATATTAAATAATCTTTAAATTAGATAATAATTTTCGTTAAAAAAATTTTGAAAAACCTATAATTGATTTTTAAAAGAAATTTAAACTCGGATTTTAACTTAGTTTAAAAAATTTTTTAAATATGGCTGATATCGATTTTTTTTCAATAATTTCGCTGACAAAAAAAAAAACAAGATTTTTTAATTTCGGACATGCTAAGTCTAATGAGTAAAAAAATTAAAAAAATACTCAAAAAAAAATACTTCGGTATTTCTTCTTAATAATGATATATATACTTAAGCAGATAAAAAAATTTTCATCAAATTTAAGGCCTTTCTTGTCAAGCTATACTGTTTTTTTTTTTACATTTCGTAGATAGAGGTACATACTTAAGTTAATCAAAATTGGTAAATTTTGGTTTTAACTCCCGAGCCCTAAATATCCATTAAAATTTTCCAAAATCGTCATAATTCCGTGCAAATGTACATGCTGAAATCGAATTAACAATTAAATTATGAAGAAACCATACCGTTTTTGGAGTTATCGACAAGAAAAAATCGAACTTCTTGTTGGTCATTCGTCCCCCATTACTGCCATCATGAATATTGATTCGGTGCGGGATACTTCCGGCTTATTTACTTCTTTTACAGACTTACAGAAAATCACTACGCACTACCGTAAAGAAATGTAATTAATTTTTGTTTTATTTTCAATTTTTCAATATAAAAATGCTTTATTTTTATTATTTATTTTGTTCTTTTAATTTGTTATTGCTATTCGAAACGGAGAAAAGGTTTTATTGTATTATTTAATTTGTTTTTGTTATAAATAAAACTACACTTACTAAAAAAAAAATTACATTTCTTTACGGTAGTGCGTAGTGATATTCTGCACCGAAAGTCTGTAAAAGAAGTAAATAGGCCAAAGGCCAGCGCAAGTATCCTGCACCGAATCAGTATTCATGGTGGCAATAATGGGGGACGAATGACCAACAAGAAGTTCGATTTTTTCGTCGATAACTCCAAAACGGTAAGGTTTCTTCATAATTTAATTGTTAATTCGAGTTCAGCATTTGCACGGAATTATGACGATTTTGGAAGATTTTAAGGGATATTTAGCACTCGGGAAAGAAAACCAAAATTGACCAATTTACCTCTTTAAAGCTTCATTTTCACAAAAACAAAAAAAAATCGCAAATTAAGCAAAGCCTGCGAATTTTACGTGAAAATTGCGCAGTAATCAAGACGAGCAGAAGAAAAGAAAATCAGTAAAAAAAAAAGGCTGTTAAATGGTGCCGCAACACGAAAGAGGTTTAACTTACATTGTCGATAACTCCTAAACGGTAATCGAACGCAAACTTTTATTGTTATTTTCGAAATAATCAGGTAATTTCACACCATAATAGCACATTTTGTTTTTCATATGTGTTTACTTTAATCGATACATCCATTCCTCTTTTTTTTTCCACCAAGGTTTTTTTCCCCGATTAACGCCTTGATGAATCTGCAAACTTTACTGAGTAATAAAATCAGCCATAATTGACTACTCAACTGGCATTTGTTTATATACAAAATAAAATAAAATGACCTACCGTTTTCTTCTTCCATCTTCATGAAAGAATTACTTCCAACTTGAAAACGATTTTTAGATGATGTTTTTTTTTTTTTTTTTTTTTTGATAAAATATTGCAACAGTTGAGTTAATTCGATTCGAAAGGCAAAAAACTGCATTGTGATTTCTCATCTTCACTAACTTTGTAAATATCTCTTTGTAAATCTTTTCGAAACCTGTCCTGGGATAAAAATTCAAAGATTTTACGACGGGGGAACGACAGAATTATTCAATTATTGATAATTCTTTCAACGTCTTTCATCAATTGAATTGAACGAACTACAGACTGTCTATGGATATTGTTCATCTATTTGGTACTGGGAACAAAACAACATCCACAATTTGCTGATTCCCAAATCCAAATCTATTAACTTGTGCTGTCCATTATAAAGTTTTAAAGTTTTTCTTTGATTTTGGTTTCTTCTTGGAAACAACATCAATGTAACTAACGTCCCGAACGAAAAATTCCTGCTTTTCTTTTTTCTCAAGTCTTCTATATGATTTTTGATATTCTGATGGTAAAAGACTTTAAAACATTTACAAAGTTTTAAATAAGAAATTACCAATTACCATCGCCAGAATAAAAAGAAAGAAAATTTTCAATAAACAGCGTTTGTACGGCGTTCTAGTTTTAGGTGTAAGGGAGATAACTTTAAATATAGCCGCACATGCGCTTCAATAGTTGTCCCCCCTTGATTTAAACCGCTTCATGTTAAACTACAATTTACATCCAGTGAATAATTTCTCTCTCTCTCTCTCTCTCTCTTATATATATATATTTGTGTAGTTAGGTAGCATTCCTTCTTTCATGCACATAGGAGAAATATCATTTACGAATATAAATGTCCATTAAGGAATTGTATTCCTGATCAAAATTCGTAAATAATTATATAGGCCATACTGCAACATGTTTGACACGAAGACTCACACTACACCTTTCTGCCCATAGTTTCAATTAGGTTTCATTTAAAAACTCATGGAGGCCTGTCGGACCTTATTCGTAACATACTTGTTGACAACACAAATATAATAGTATCATCTACATGCAAAAAAAAGGCTAAAAATAATGGAAGCCTTATTAATAACAACAAAAAAAACAACATTCAATAATATCAACTATGAACATGGACACAATATCTTGACCGTGTTTTGAAAATGAAACATTATATAAATACATACATACAACAATCTATTTCATGTTAACAGTTAATACTTTTCAACCTTGAAAAAGGTTAAATCAAATGTATAGCCAAAGGCGCTCGGATAAAAAGAACAATTGGACAGTTTTTATATAATTTATCACCCGAAAAGAAAAAAATATATACGATCACATAAGAAAGTATATAAAAATACGAGGGAATTCTCAAATATTGTGAAACCAAATTTTCATAAACAATGTTTTGATGAGAATGTGACTAATCACGTCGTCACTAACGGCCCACCTGTACATGCAACATCCAGGCGTTTGCCATCTGATAAATTGAAACATGCAAAAGAGGAGTTCAGTCAAATGATGCAAATGGGCATCATTCGTCCCTCTTGTGCTTCTTCACTCTTTCATTTAGCTTCAAAAGGGAACGATGCATTTAGCGCGTCTGGTGATTATCATAATTCTATCGCGAGACTCGAATTGTACACGATCTCGCATGTCCATGATATTGCCAACACTTCAGAATAATCTTTTGAAAGATTCAAGAAATATGGGATGGTAATTAATCCAATTAAGTGCGAATTAGGAACGATAGAGGTTATGTTTTGTTGTCACTGTATAGGTGTAGCTGGCATTTCCCCTTCTATTAAGAGTGTAGTGACTATTCCGACTTACCACGTCCATAAAATACTTAGTTATAATTGGTTAGAAAATAAGTACTGTTTACAACAGGACAATTTACCTATAGCAGTATCCACACAAAACTTTCTGCCATGACTTTGTCTAACTCGGTTTTGTAAAAAAAATCAGTGATTGGTCAATTTTTATCCAATCGTTTATTTTAGATATTCCTTTCGATATTTTTCCCGCTTCTCTCTGGAGCCTACCCCAAAAGTATTTAAACAGTTCGTACTCTAGAAATAAGGTAGTAGAACAATAAATCAGCAGAACTCAGCAACGCACGCGTATCTACATTCTTCTACTCACGCACACACAGACACAGAACTACCGTTACACTAAACTATAAACTGTCTGTCACAAGCCAAGTCACAAACCAAATTCTATCATCCTTTTTGTACAAACTTTTCATTCTTGAATTCAAATCTTATTTGTTCACTGAACTCTGAACATTTCAACAAGAAAATTCTTAAGTACATTATTCCTATCTTGTATCAGATATCAGGACAAGGGAAGCTACTTTTCTCTCCCTAAATGTTAATACATAAACACAATTGTTGTACTCGTTGATTTTCAATATATATTTTATTGTTGAATGCAATTTGATCTCTCGCTCTTCTTTCCTTGTGTTTTTGCAAATTTAAATGTATGTGCTCTCACTAAAAACGCAGCCTCACTAACAAATCTGAGCAGCACACCACAAGAGCGAAGCTATTCAACAATTCCCAGTGCACACAAACATGAAAAGTTTACAACATTTTTTAGGCATGGTAAATTTTTACTGACGCTTTATACCTAATCGTGTAAGTATCTTACAACCTCTTACTAATCTTCTAATTAATGTAAACAGATGTGATATTCCAGTGTCAGGTGATGCACTGATTGCCTTTAGTAATATTAAAACTGCCCCAGCAAAACTATCGAATTATCACATATCCTTCCTGATGTAGAGTTATGTTTGGCAGTCGATGCCAGTGCTGTTGAAGCCGGAGCAATATTACAAAAAGTTTCTGGTTCTTGGAAACTTATTTCGTTTTCGTTCCCCAAAAAGCTAACCAATACGCAGCGTAGATACAGCACATTTGGAAGAGAACTATATGCCTCTTACACAACCGTTTGTCATTTTAAGCATTTTCTGGAAGGGATACATTTTTATATTTTTACAGACCACAGACAATTCTTGATGCATTCCGTCAGGTGTCAGAAGCGTGCGACTGGAACAAGATGGACTACAGCGCATTTACTCGCCATAAAATGCTAGAATTAATCAAACAGCAATGAGAAACTATTATCAAACTGAAAACAGACCTGAAATTCACAAGCAAACATCAAGCCAGAATCGCTGACGAACCTTAAACAAAACTCCAGGAAATGCTGACTTCTCTCAACTCTGCTTCTGTCAGGATCGCGCACACGTCCCAGACTTCAACAGACTGTGAACCGCTCATGCGACTGTAGCGTTATTGACGCCGTAAATCAACCCGCACACTTTTTAATTTACGAATGTATAAGCAAACAAAAAGCAAACAAGAGAAAGAACACAAGAAAATAACTTTTCATAACAGGTACAATATTTATATTTATAAATGTCAACGGTTTTATATGAGTTACTTCCCTTTGACTGGGTGTAGGTAACTCCATGAAAATAGATAACTCGACAAAAACGGCCTGAAAATTAATGAAAAAAAATTTTCTTCGTGTTAAATGTATATTTCATTATTTAGAAGAAACACTAAAGTATTTTTTGAATATTTTTTGAAATTTTTGAATCATTCTTAGCATGTCTTAAATTTTAGTTAAAAATCTTGTTTACGAAATATCGAACAAAAACTCGATATCAGCTATTTTTTTTTTAAATTTTGATTTTTGAAAAATAAGTTAAATTACTTGTTTAAAAATCGTTTAAAAATTTAATTATACGTTTTTCAAAATTTATTCAAAGAAAATTAGAAAATTTAAAGTTTATTTAAAATATTTTGAAAGAAACTTTTACTTACTTTCTTCGTAGAAAAATGTTTAAAATAAAAGGGCGCCGACGTTTGACAAGTGATGAAAGATGACATTTAAATTATTGACAGCTGACGTGAGATGCGAGTTCTCATACGGAAGTACAGAATGGACATATTTTTTTTTTTTAATTGGACTTGCTTAAGTAGTACCTTGTAATAATTAAAGTAAAAAAACTTTCAGCATTCCAATTTTGGGATATTTTTTTTTTGTGTTTTTAGTACTGTAGCTTTCACTATAAGTTTGTTGATACTATCTGGAGAAATTATAAATACTATAAAAAAAAATTAATTAAGATACAAGTGCTGCACTGCTGTTTCAGGGCCCATATAGACCCTACTAAATAAAGTCAATTCAGATCTATCATAAAAAAAATTATATCCTCAGTAAAAATAATCAAACATAGTAAAAGTCACAGCCTATTTTCTCTGAAAAAAAAAATGGATTTTCATATTTTTATTGGGGTAAAAATAAAAAAAATGATTTATCATCTGAAGAAAATATCAAGGAAAATTTATGTGAACCCCATGTGACGTTTTTTTATTGCACGCATGATACTTCCGGTCTTCCGTAGATTTCATTGGCAGACACATTATTGACACATGATTGAGACAAATTAAATTTTTTAATATACATCTGTTCGTTAGTTTGTAATATGCTTTGGAATTTATAATCTGTAAATATATATCTACTTAATAACAACATTCGTTAAGTTGTACAAACTTTTCCCTAATTTTATAAGAATTAGCAACATAATGTAAAAATTTAAAAAATTATTTCAGAAACAACAAATAATTGTTTTAAAAATTTATTTTTTATCGAAATATATTTTTGCTTTCAGACAATATTGTCCATGTTCATCAAAATAAATAAAAGCAATTAAAAGCTTTTGAAATTAAATAATATTTTTGTTTTAATGAGTTTTGTATGTTACATTTCGGAGATGATTTTCAGGTAGAGGTGGTCCATCAAAAAAAATAAAAACATGATTTGGTTTCCTCAAAGCCTTGTGCTTTTAACTAATAAAATCACTAAACTCATCAAAATTAAAATTATAGAGTTTTCGTACAATTAGTTGGAGGGGGGGTAATACATATGAAAAAAAACTTCTGCCATGACTTTAATAAAAAAAAAAACATATTTATAATAAGTTCCATCATTTGTGAATAGTTTCTGAAAGTTTCATTAAAATCCGACAATTATTTTTATTTTTGCAACATTTTCCAAATTAATGTGTGTCATACAAAAAAAAAACGTGCTTAAAATTTTATATGTTATGTTACTAGTTCCGGTGATACAAAGAGAAACAAGGTTTTTTTTAATCAAAATTTAGAATGTTCGAAAAAGAAAGAAAATTTTTAAAAAATAATTAAAATATACTTTGATCTTTCCTCAATAATAACATAAGTATTTAGACGCTAAAATTTTGTTTTCGTGAAGTTTGGCGTATTTTTTTATCATGCTATGCCATTTTTTAGCGATTTCGTGGTGTGGCCTAACGGTTAAAGTCTTTACTACTAAAATTATTTTTTTACTTGAGCTCACAAAAAGTTGAATTAACTTGTCGCTCAAAATGTTCACTGAAAGAGAGTTTAAAGAATCCTGTAAAGCTGAAAATATGTTGATAAACTTTTAGCTTTAAAGAAGTTGGAGAAGTGAATGTTCCGTAATGTCTAATTTGTTTTCGTTGCTCGTAGTGGAATGTATTGTTCGTAATGTTTGTAATTAAGTTTCGTAAGATTCAATCAATATCGTGATTGAATAGTTTTTAAGTTGCAGAAGTTGGTGAGTGAGTTATTTAGTTGAAATTTTAGCTTGAATTACAGTGAAGTTATTTCATGTTAAAGAACTTGAGATTCTAACTTTGTACTTCACTGCTGTAGCAATGATACAAGCGTCGTGAACTCGTTTAGCAAATGCTAGTCAGCGTAAATTCTCACTGACTGGGTTCGCTCGTACATTCAATTTATGTTTTTTTTAATCACGTGACAGGCTCCAAAAAGCATTGTTTTTTCGTCAGGTCAAAAACTAGGTTGATGTTATTTGGACGTAGTGGTCAGCAGGTAAATTTGTACAATACACAATTACAAACATTCAACACGAAATCAATCTTCTAAACTACAGTTTAATAATTAATTCTACTCTTATGAGCTCAGGTACAAATGGTTCCTAATCAAAGAGACGTAACTCCGTCTAACCTTTCAGTTTACATGCATGTACATCAAATACTTAAAATTCAATTGTTATCTTTCGAATCATTATTTTTGTCTTTTATTAATTGTTGTGGATGGAAGATTATGAACACGCACAATGTTAAGCCTTCTGATCATTCAAACCTTCTGATATCTCTTAACATCCTCACACAATCCCAACAAAAGTTTGAAAAGAAAAAAAAACTTTCAATATGTATGATACTTCGCAAATTTTGTAGGCCAGTGCACATGTCTGCCTGCTCTAGTTGTAGTTTTTGTCGGGGAGTTTCAGGTCGTATATCCTGCTAGGCGGAATAATTTTGATCAAGCGAGGTCGAAGAGTGCTTATCGGCATCAATGAAAGCCGGTTTCAACCTGTCAATGCTGACAGTGGTTGTCTTATTGATCAAGATGGTAAAATATTTCGGTGCACGGGAGATAACTTGAAAGGACCGGAGTACGTCGGTGTGAGAGGTTTTTTTTAACTGCATCTCTGCGTAGAAATACAAACTCACAGTTTTCCAAAGTTCTCGGAACGAAAATTGCTTTATTTGATGTGCGCGTTGGGGTAAATACGAGGTTGGACATGCGTTCTTTCAAGTCCTGAATGAAGTATGTAGATGGTCTTGTCGACACATCTTTTTCCATCATTTGACCGGGGAGTGTAAGTGGGCTACTGTTGTGTCGGAAACCTACCACCCCTCTTGAAGATGAACTTGTCTGCTAGCAAAGACTTTATATAGTGGCACGTCGAGAGACAGACAGAAAGTTCTTGGCAGGCAAATCAAGAGATTGGTTCTCTGTCTCAGTTTTTTACGACCGTTATTTTTCAGCTCGTGGGATTATCTGTTTACGTCAACGAGCTTTTGTTTGTGTGAACTGTTTTGTTACGTTAAGTTGGGTTTTTTTCTGTTTTTCTTTCGTACTGACATTCTTTGCAAAAAAAAAAAGTTTTTTTTCCATTTTTTCTTTTATCACCCCTCTTTTCACTATATTCATTTATTTTAAAATTAGGTTTTTATTTGGTTTTTCTATAACCCTCCCCTTTAAAATCCTTCTTTGTTTCCACGTATTTATTTTGTCTTACCTTTTAAATTTCTCTTCATTTATTACGTATTAATTGTTTCTTTTCCTTTATAAAAATATCATTTAAGTCCGTCTTTTTTATCATTTAAGCTTTTCTGTGTTAAAATTTCCGTTTATATTTGTTAATCTGTCTTTATTATTGTTTGTGTTTCGTTCGTCTTCTGGTCGGACTAGATTTTTCTAGCGGCCATATTGTAAATTTTTTAATTTATTGTTTCGTATTTTTTTAAAAAGTTATCGTTAAACGTTTTCTTTTTTCCTGTATTATTGTATTCATTTTTGTTTTGCAATTGTAATTTTTCTTTTTCCGTTTTAAAAGTTTTTGTGACCGTTAATTGATTTATCTTTTTCGTTTAACTTTATTGTTTACATTTCGCCGTTAGGCAATCCTTGTTTTTGTTAATTTCTGTATGTGACTTTAGCTGTACTTTTGTAATTAATTTTTTGCTTGTCTCGCTTTCCGACGAGTTTTGTAATTTATTTTATTTTTATATATTTTTTTTTTTTTTTTTTTCGCTAATAGGCAAGTTTCACTTAGTTCTACCCTCTCCCCACGCCATCCTTTCCCTTCCCTTCCCGTCGTATGATTTTTTTTTTTTAAATGGATAAAAAGAAAAATAAAGCCACTTCTTTTTTGATAAAAAAAAAAACCAGTAATAGACATTAAAAAGTCTGTTAAAAGACATTTATTTTCTATAGATAAAAAACCGCCTGACAAAGACGATCCACTGGAGTACCCACTTTTAGAGGACACTTTGGAAGAACAAAATAGGCCTAGTCCTAATAGTCAAAAAAATGTAGATAAAAATAGTCCAAATAAAAAAGCTACGGAAGCCCAAAAGGGTCAGAATCCAAAAGCTTTGGAAGCCGAAATTACGGAAGCCGAAAATGGCCAAAATCTAATGGAAGCCAATAAGGGCAAAAATACAGAAAGTATGGAGGCTAATAATGGCCAGAATACTGAAAGTATGGAGGCCAATAATAGCCAAAACGACAATGATATGGAGGCCAGTAATGGCCAACACAAACAAAAGAACAAGTCAGAGGCCGGGGAATCGCCCTCTTGTTGGTCGTCCCCACCAAAATGTATTATCAATTTAGCGGAGTTCTTGGAGCGTGCTAAGAGTTACGCTCACCTTGTCGTAGAAGGTGGACTTTTAGAAGACCCCATAGAACTAAAGAAAATTGAAAAAAGAATTGTCAGTTTTCGTCGTCGACAAGCGTACGCTCAAAATTTGTCGTTCGACGAAAAACACTGTGTTGAAAACACTAGAGTCCTTGGGGTTTAAGCCCCTCAGAATAGTTAAGGGGGCAAAATACTTCATGTGGGACGTACTGCTACCCACGCCTGAAGATTGCGTTGCTATGTCTAGCCGGGATCTTATAACGAAAGATCTCATAGTACGAACGTAGTACGAAGGCCGAAGACGGACCAGTGTGGCAGTATATGAGGTCCCTCCTCAGGTTATCGGGGAACACATTGCTGCCTTTTTGTCCCAGTATGGCGAAATTCTGGGCGCCTCCTGTGATAGCCTGAACGGGGGGTGGAGCTTTGATATTATGTTGGACGAGAAGGCCTTCCGCTCCATCCCCAACTGTCTGGATGTTGGTAGCTTGAAGTTACCGGTCATAGTAACTGGCCGAAAACCGGTATGCTGGAAGTGTGGAGAGATTGGTCACCTCTCCTCTTCCTGCCCAGGGAGGAAGGCCCCCGGCAGTCAAGCACCAGTAGACCAAAATCCTCCTCTGACCGAGTCTTTACCTTCCGCCTCGCCTGTAGTGGGCGTACCAGCTGCTGGGACCGGGTCGGTTAATCCGCCGGTTGGTGAAACATCGAAAACCACTTTCCCCAAAGAGCCTTCGCCCGCTGCTTGTGCAGTTGTGGAGAAGGAGGAGGGGGAATGGCTGGTAGCTGGTAAGGCCAGGGGGAAGCACCGGACAGCGGGTCCTCAGTCCCCTGAAACCCCAAGGGCGAAAGACACGGACAGCCCCACTCCATCTTGCAACGCTAAGGGCGATGCCTCGGCCTCTCAGCTGTCATTCAAAGAAAAACAAAAAAAGTATGACCCAGCTTTTGAAAAAACTGAGAAAGTAAAAGAACTGAAAAAAAACTTAGATCGTCAAAAACAGTCCCAAAACACAGAGCCTATTCCATCCACATCATCTGCCCAGTCCGCACTCTCTCCCATGAAGAAACCTTCCCCTCCATCAACCCGGTCCAACTCTCGTCCTCACAGTAGAGATCCTAGCCCCTACAATCATAGGTCCTACTATACTCCCCTTCAAAGCCCTACTGCTTCTCCTGTTAAACCGAGATGCTCCTGCACACCTCGGAAAACTCCCTGTCCTTCCCCCTCTACTAAAGCAGAAATGCCTTCTCCCGCTACAAAACGGCAGAGAAGCCCTGCTCAGGAGAAGAAAGGAAAAAAAATCCCAGAAACTTATATTCAACACAGGGGAGGATGTCTGTCGCGTTTCACCGGCTCAGGCCGAGAGAGCCCGCGATTACGGTAATCGCATAAAAGAACTGAAATATCTGCTGTCTATAAGTCAATATGCGGACCTAGACGTAGAGGTTCCACAGAACTTCCCACTTGCGCAAAGGGTTCTAACTGTGATTAGAACCGGAACTGGTGCAAAACAAATATGGGCAATGTTGGATGAGGCCATCAGCGCTTACAAGATGGCCTTACCCATAGCAATTGTGGAAAACGAGCAACTCGATCATCTGAGGCAATTTTGTGCAGGGAGGGTCCCCATTTTAGTTCACCCATATCTATACAGGGCTCTTAAACTGACATTTCCCTGGGATATCGGCGGAATCTCTCAAGACGGCTCTATCAAGAATGAGATGGGTCACGGGTCTATGGGAGAGGCTGTCGGTATCCTCACCCCAGCCATGTTCAAACCAGTGTCACAACACTAATCGGTTTTCATTATGGCTCTTTGGTTAGCAAGTTTGAATGTCCGAGGCCTGAGGTCGGAGTCTCGAAGGGTGAGGCTCGTTCGCGATCTTCAGCGCCTCGGGGTGGATGTATGTTGCGTGCAGGAGACCCGTTTTTTATCTCGCGATTATGAAGACATTCTGTCTAAGGGGTTCGACCTCTTTTCAGCATGTTTTGATGGACGCTCGAGGGGTGTTTCCTGGCTGGTGAGCAAGTCTCTGGACGCGGTGTGTGCTCTTGTCTTCGCGGATCCGGCGGGCAGGCTTTGCGTGCTGGATATTACCATAAAGGATAAGGCTCTTCGTCTCATTGGGGTTTATGCGCCCAATGACCATGCGCAGCGGTCTGTTTTGTTTCGGCAGATCGGGCCGTTTCTGACGACTTCTCGTTCGGTAGTTCTAGCGGGTGATTGGAATGCCGTCCTTGATCCCGCTATAGATCGTATAGGGCAAAAACCGGGTACTAACAATCCGGATGTGAAACCGTTTCGAGACTTTATCGACGCGTTTGATCTCGTCGATAAGTATCGAAATGAACACCCCCGGGAGGTAGCATGGACTTGGACTAGGGGCAGCAGCTCGATGGTTAGCGCAAGCTACATCGACCGAGTTCTAGTTAAGAGTCGAAGTAGGGCTCTTAGAATGTCCAAGCTTCCATTTTATAGTTTACTCGGATCATAGGCTTGTCCGGGTCCGGGTAAACTTAGATAAGCCTAGGGTTAAGATGGCTGGGTATTGGAAATTGAACTCATCATTATTTGGTGAGCAAGATTTCCGGGACCAGCTTTTACTAATGCTACAGCGGGAATTGTCGGGTGCTGTGGTGGGGAATAGATGGTGGGACTTTCTAAAATCCAAACTTAGGTCTTTTGCTGCTGATTTTAGTCGACGACTCAACCTAGCAAGGCTAGCAGCGCAAAAGTCTCTAGAGGCAAAAGTTGATCGGGCGGTTAAATCCCGTGATAGTGGGGACATAGCCATAGCTAAGGCGGAGCTGGCCTCCTTGCTTATCAAGAAGGATCAAGCTCTGGTAGTTAGGGCTAGGATAAAAAGAATGTCTTGCGAGGCTACGAATATGGCCGCTTCATTGCGTTCAGAGGAACTTCGTAGGGCAACTAATCGGCATATCGCGAGCATCACATTGCCGGATAAGCGGACGGTGACTACAGACGTGGGCATTTGCGAGGCTTTTCGAGACTACTTTCAGGAGCTTTTTACCAGAGAGCCCGGTCTGAGCACTGCTCAGTTCGATGCCTATTTAGCCGACTTTCCCCGCCTTGAGGCGGCTGAAGCGGCTGGGTGCGAGGGGCCCATAACAGAGTCTGAGATCTGGGATGCGCTGAAACAGGTAGGCCTGGACAAGACTCCGGGATTAGATGGTCTTCCCTATGGAATGTACTTGAAGCAGTCTCCCGTCTTTGTCCCCTTGCTGGCACTGATTTACAACAACTGGTTTAAGCAGGGGTCTATTCCTCAACGCTTCACCAGGGGTGTGATCAAGTTGCTTCGCAAGAAGACGGTGGGGATGGGGTAGATAATTATCGGCCTTTGACGATGTTAAATACAGAGTTGAAGATTTTAGCTAAGGTCTTAGCTGACCGTTTGCAGGTTGTCCTCTCTAGTCTGATTGGTCCCGAGCAGACTTGTGCTGTGAAGGGCAGGACTATTCAGGACAACCTTCATATGGTTCGCTTGATCATTGAGAAAGTCGACAGTGATGCCGCGCTGATCAATTTGGATCAGTCCAAGGCTTTCGATAGGGTTGACCATCGGTTTCTGGAGGCTGTTCTTGCGGCCGCCGGTTTCGGGCCGCACTTTCGCACTTGGATCCGGCTGCTGTATGCGTCCCCCGGTGCGCTGGTAGAAGTGAATGGGGTAAGATCGAAACCTTTCATTTTGTCTCGCTCTATTCGTCAAGGTTGTCCGCTGTCTCCATTGCTGTACGTTCTTGCGTTGGAACCTTTCCTGCGTAAGTTGAAGACAAATCCGGTCCTTCGCGGAATTTCCCTACCTGGTGCTACCACCTCGGCCAGGTACTCCGCCTATGCTGATGACGTTTCGGTTCTGGTGTCGAGTAGGGCCGAAATTAACGAAGTCAGCAAAGAAATCAACGGTTATGAGATGGTGACAGGGGCCAAGATCAACCGCGATAAGTCTGTTGGCTTGCGGTTGGGTTCGTGGAAGGGAGTTTCTCTTCCCGGACCTTTCCTCTGGACGGACGGGCCGGTCAAGCTACTCGGCATCTGGTTCGGTCCCGACCTCCTGTTGGAAATGAATTGGTCGGAGGTGCGGGAGAAGGCTGAGTTTACAGTACGTCTGTGGACTCGGAGGAATCTTTCCTTGAAGGTGAGGGCGGAAGTATGTGCTACGCACATCTACCCGATTCTCCTTTACCGACTCTCCGTGCTTTCACTCCCGTCTAGCACTTTACTGGCGTTTGTAAGGCTCTTGTTCTCTTTCTTGTGGAGAGGCAAGGCTGCCATGGTTAGTCGCGAGATCTGTTACCTCCATCCCTCTGATGGCGGTCTGGGGATGCCTTGCGTTGAGACTCGTCAACATACGCTTCGCATTTCATACCTAGACTGGATGTGTATGCAAGTGGATGAGAACGGCGAATTCTGGAAGGAAGACGTCCATAAACATTTTCCATCCTTGAGAAATGTGTGCTCGTGTGAGGAGGAGGCCGCTCGTACTCTTCGAGGCGAGGGCTCTTTCTATCGCGAATGTCGGATTGCCCTCAATCGACTCTTACAGGCGAAGGATGGCCTCTCCGACGTCCAGCCGTTGTCCCGTAAGGCATTATATCAGGTGTTAGTTAGGGGGAACGTTCAAGATAGTCTGATAGGCGAGCTCGGTCTGACGAAGCGGGAGGCTCGCTGCATATGGCCTTGGGCGCCCGGGTTGAAATGTCTCACTAACCCTGAGGCATCACTCACCTGGCTGGTGATTCGAAGGGCCCTCTGGGTCGCCAAAAGACTTCGCTCAGCGGGTTTGGCAAAGTCGCCAAACTGCGTTCGCTGCAGTGGGGAGGTGGAGACCCTAGGTCACGCCTTCTTTCATTGTAGTGTTGTAGTTCCGCTGTGCAAGTTTGTTGAAGACATCATGGTTCGCATGCTGCGCGGAAAGTTTTTTGTCCTCGAGGCCAGTTCCGTCTGTAGCAATATAGTACCGCCGTTGACTAAGGCTGAGCACTGTGTGTTCCTTTGCTTACTGGGGGTTATGCGAGTCGTGATATGGACGACGCGACAGAAGGAATTCCATGGGGACGAGAAGTTTATCTCTTCCCAACTGATCTTGTTCTTTAAGCATCAGCTTAAAGTCAAGATCAGGACGGAAAGGAGGCGACTCCATCCATTGGAATTTGGCGAAAGGTGGGTGATTCTTGCGCGTCTCTGCAGAGTGAAAGGTGCTGACTTAGAGTGGCATTTTGATGCCGGTTAGGAGGATATTGTTTTTGCTGGGTTGAACATTGGCAACTCACCCCTTAATAGGTTAGTGTAGGTCGTTTTGTTGTTTTAGTTGTTTTTTTTCTCTCCCGTTATTAAACTTAGCTAGGTTGTGTATGCGCATTGGCCCCTTTTATTTTTCGTCCCTATTTGTTTTTCTTTGAGTTTAATTCCCCATCCCTGCCATCGTTTTGGATCAGTCCAAGGCATTTGATAGGGTCGACCATCGCTACCTTGCTACTGTCCTGCAGGCCGCCGGATTCGCACCCGACTTCTGCCGCTGGATTAGCCTCCTGTATCGCTCCCCCAGTGCTGTGGTACAGGTGAACGGAAAGTTGTCGGGCGCTTTTGTTCTGTCGAGGTCGGTTCGTCAGGGTTGTCCGCTGTCGCCTCTCCTTTATGCTTTGGCGTTGGAGCCTCTCCTGCGCCGGCTGAAGGACGAGGCGTGCAGTCCGGCCCTACGCGGGATCGCCGTTCCTGGAGGGTCTCGAGCCAGGGTTTCCGCGTACGCCGATGACGTATCCGCTTTCGTGTCGTCCCTTAGCGATATTGAGGCGGTGCAGAAGGCGCTTGATCGGTACGAGAAGGTGACAGGGGCCAAGATAAACCGCGACAAGTCTTCCGGCTTGCGGTTAGGTGCCTGGAAGGGGCGTGATCTTCCAGGCCGCTTCGGTTGGACGGACGGTCCTGTCCGCATTCTTGGGGTGTGGTTTGGACCCGACCTCCAGCTGAAGAAAAATTGGTCTGAAGTACTAGCAAAGGTCGTTTCTGCCGGTAAGACTTGGAATCGACGGAGGTTGTCCGTAAAGGGCAGGGCGGAGGTGTGTGTTACATACATTTTCCCCCTGATTCTTTACCGCTTGTCAGTACTTCCTCTCTGTAAGGCCCAGAGAAAGGCGCTCGAGCAAGCGCTATCCTCCATTTTATGGGGGGGACGCGCGAACAGGGTCGACAGACGAGTCTGCACCAAACGTCCGTGTCATGGGGGGCTGGGAATGCCACACTTGCAGAGTCATCCGTGCCTCTCGGTTGTCTTTCCTACGCCGCGCATTGACTGGAGGAGATCCGATTCTGGAGGGGATTGTTAGGGACGCCTTCCCTCGCCTTACAATCAATCCCCCCATCTCGAAGTCCGAGCGCCATTGTAGGTCTCGAGATGAATCGCTTTTCCTCAGCGAGTGTCGGTCAGCCTTGAGGGCTATTCCGCGGTCCAGTGACCTTTCACGGCCTAGGAAGGTCTTCTATCGGGGATTAGTGGAGGGTCGCGCGAAGGATCTTCTACGTGATACGCTCGACTGTTCGGAGGAGGAGTATCGCTCCTACTGGTCTTGGGCGCCAGCGGCGGATTATCTCAGTAACACTGAGTTTTCGCTTACCTGGCGATTGGCTCGGAATCGGCTGCCTCTCAACGACAAGGCTTTCATATGGGGCTTGGCGGACTTGCCAGACTGTGAACGGTGTGGCCTTGGATTAGAAGAAACGGCTTCGCACGCCTTCTACCATTGCCCCCGGGTCCGCCCCTTATGGGACCATGTCGGCGAGCTGACGGCTCGTCTCGCTCCCGAAGAACTCGTGTCCATTGATCGTGCATACGCGTGTGACAATGTGTCGCCCCCGTATTCCGGGGTGAAACGGATGGTGTTTCTGATGCTGCTAGCCACGGCCCGAATGGTGATTTGGACGACGCGCAAGGAGGAAGTCTTGCGAGGCAATCAGCTTTCTTATCAGGATCTGATCCGATTCTTTGAGCACCAGCTCAAGATGAAGATTAGAACTGATAGAAAACGATTGCATTCGACAGTCTTTAGCGAAAGGTGGGTAAAAGCGGCGAGCTTGGTTCGTTTGAACGGGGCTAGCCTTGATTTTCTTTTCTAGGTCAACCAAAGTTACATCGGGGTGGTTTCCTGTGGAACCCTCCCCTCGGTTAGGTTAGACAAGCTTAAGTGTACCTAGTTAATGTGAGTAAGTGTTGTTCCCGGCCTGTTTCCCGGCTATCTTTTCAGTTATGATCCAAGTCGAGATTCCCAACCTCCCCAGTTTGTTTTTAACCCCCCAATTTTATCTCGACTGGCTCAGCCTTTTATTTCCCCACGCCCGTGTTATTTTTCTCCTTCCCACTCCCTTAGCGAGAGTGCTTCTTGATTTTGCCTTATCGGCAGAATACAGCGGCCTCTCTATTTTGAGGGTTGGACGGTCCCTACTAACACGAATTATGTTTAGTTTAAATATTTGTTGAATTTTTAGTTTGTTATTGGGTTCATCTCCCTCCCCACTTTCATCTTTTCATTATTAGAATTTTAATGTATTTTATTATCATCCAAATTTTTATGGTGTGGGGCGCGTTTTTTGTAGGTTCCCCTGGTGTGGATGTGGTATTATGGTGGATGAAGGTTTGAATGGCGACGGATGAGTTCTTGTGGTGAATGAGATAATTGTAATGTATGAATGGGTCGCGAATCTGATTAGCTAGGTATAGGATAGTAAGTAATGACCAGCCTTTACCCCTCCCCTTTTTCGGCCTTGTGCCACAATTTGTACTTTTTGTGCAAATAAATCTTGTACTGACATTCTTTGCAAAAAAAAAAAGTTTTTTTTCCATTTTTTCTTTTATCACCCCTCTTTTCACTATATTCATTTATTTTAAAATTAGGTTTTTATTTGGTTTTTCTATAACCCTCCCCTTTAAAATCCTTCTTTGTTTCCACGTATTTATTTTGTCTTACCTTTTAAATTTCTCTTCATTTATTACGTATTAATTGTTTCTTTTCCTTTATAAAAATATCATTTAAGTCCGTCTTTTTTATCATTTAAGCTTTTCTGTGTTAAAATTTCCGTTTATATTTGTTAATCTGTCTTTATTATTGTTTGTGTTTCGTTCGTCTTCTGGTCGGACTAGATTTTTCTAGCGGCCATATTGTAAATTTTTTAATTTATTGTTTCGTATTTTTTTAAAAAGTTATCGTTAAACGTTTTCTTTTTTCCTGTATTATTGTATTCATTTTTGTTTTGCAATTGTAATTTTTCTTTTTCCGTTTTAAAAGTTTTTGTGACCGTTAATTGATTTATCTTTTTCGTTTAACTTTATTGTTTACATTTCGCCGTTAGGCAATCCTTGTTTTTGTTAATTTCTGTATGTGACTTTAGCTGTACTTTTGTAATTAATTTTTTGCTTGTCTCGCTTTCCGACGAGTTTTGTAATTTATTTTATTTTTATATATTTTTTTTTTTTTTTTTTTTTTCGCTAATAGGCAAGTTTCACTTAGTTCTACCCTCTCCCCACGCCATCCTTTCCCTTCCCTTCCCGTCGTATGATTTTTTTTTTTTAAATGGATAAAAAGAAAAATAAAGCCACTTCTTTTTTGATAAAAAAAAAAACCAGTAATAGACATTAAAAAGTCTGTTAAAAGACATTTATTTTCTATAGATAAAAAACCGCCTGACAAAGACGATCCACTGGAGTACCCACTTTTAGAGGACACTTTGGAAGAACAAAATAGGCCTAGTCCTAATAGTAAAAAAAATGTAGATAAAAATAGTCCAAATAAAAAAGCTACGGAAGCCCAAAAGGGTCAGAATCCAAAAGCTTTGGAAGCCGAAATTACGGAAGCCGAAAATGGCCAAAATCTAATGGAAGCCAATAAGGGCAAAAATACAGAAAGTATGGAGGCTAATAATGGCCAGAATACTGAAAGTATGGAGGCCAATAATAGCCAAAACGACAATGATATGGAGGCCAGTAATGGCCAACACAAACAAAAGAACAAGTCAGAGGCCGGGGAATCGCCCTCTTGTTGGTCGTCCCCACCAAAATGTATTATCAATTTAGCGGAGTTCTTGGAGCGTGCTAAGAGTTACGCTCACCTTGTCGTAGAAGGTGGACTTTTAGAAGACCCCATAGAACTAAAGAAAATTGAAAAAAGAATTGTCAGTTTTCGTCGTCGACAAGCGTACGCTCAAAATTTGTCGTTCGACGAAAAACACTGTGTTGAAAACACTAGAGTCCTTGGGGTTTAAGCCCCTCAGAATAGTTAAGGGGGCAAAATACTTCATGTGGGACGTACTGCTACCCACGCCTGAAGATTGCGTTGCTATGTCTAGCCGGGATCTTATAACGAAAGATCTCATAGTACGAACGTAGTACGAAGGCCGAAGACGGACCAGTGTGGCAGTATATGAGGTCCCTCCTCAGGTTATCGGGGAACACATTGCTGCCTTTTTGTCCCAGTATGGCGAAATTCTGGGCGCCTCCTGTGATAGCCTGAACGGGGGGTGGAGCTTTGATATTATGTTGGACGAGAAGGCCTTCCGCTCCATCCCCAACTGTCTGGATGTTGGTAGCTTGAAGTTACCGGTCATAGTAACTGGCCGAAAACCGGTATGCTGGAAGTGTGGAGAGATTGGTCACCTCTCCTCTTCCTGCCCAGGGAGGAAGGCCCCTGGCAGTCAAGCACCAGTAGACCAAAATCCTCCTCTGACCGAGTCTTTACCTTCCGCCTCGCCTGTAGTGGGCGTACCAGCTGCTGGGACCGGGTCGGTTAATCCGCCGGTTGGTGAAACATCGAAAACCACTTTCCCCAAAGAGCCTTCGCCCGCTGCTTGTGCAGTTGTGGAGAAGGAGGAGGGGGAATGGCTGGTAGCTGGTAAGGCCAGGGGGAAGCACCGGACAGCGGGTCCTCAGTCCCCTGAAACCCCAAGGGCGAAAGACACGGACAGCCCCACTCCATCTTGCAACGCTAAGGGCGATGCCTCGGCCTCTCAGCTGTCATTCAAAGAAAAACAAAAAAAGTATGACCCAGCTTTTGAAAAAACTGAGAAAGTAAAAGAACTGAAAAAAAACTTAGATCGTCAAAAACAGTCCCAAAACACAGAGCCTATTCCATCCACATCATCTGCCCAGTCCGCACTCTCTCCCATGAAGAAACCTTCCCCTCCATCAACCCGGTCCAACTCTCGTCCTCACAGTAGAGATCCTAGCCCCTACAATCATAGGTCCTACTATACTCCCCTTCAAAGCCCTACTGCTTCTCCTGTTAAACCGAGATGCTCCTGCACACCTCGGAAAACTCCCTGTCCTTCCCCCTCTACTAAAGCAGAAATGCCTTCTCCCGCTACAAAACGGCAGAGAAGCCCTGCTCAGGAGAAGAAAGGAAAAAAAATCCCAGAAACTTATATTCAACACAGGGGAGGATGTCTGTCGCGTTTCACCGGCTCAGGCCGAGAGAGCCCGCGATTACGGTAATCGCATAAAAGAACTGAAATATCTGCTGTCTATAAGTCAATATGCGGACCTAGACGTAGAGGTTCCACAGAACTTCCCACTTGCGCAAAGGGTTCTAACTGTGATTAGAACCGGAACTGGTGCAAAACAAATATGGGCAATGTTGGATGAGGCCATCAGCGCTTACAAGATGGCCTTACCCATAGCAATTGTGGAAAACGAGCAACTCGATCATCTGAGGCAATTTTGTGCAGGGAGGGTCCCCATTTTAGTTCACCCATATCTATACAGGGCTCTTAAACTGACATTTCCCTGGGATATCGGCGGAATCTCTCAAGACGGCTCTATCAAGAATGAGATGGGTCACGGGTCTATGGGAGAGGCTGTCGGTATCCTCACCCCAGCCATGTTCAAACCAGTGTCACAACACTAATCGGTTTTCATTATGGCTCTTTGGTTAGCAAGTTTGAATGTCCGAGGCCTGAGGTCGGAGTCTCGAAGGGTGAGGCTCGTTCGCGATCTTCAGCGCCTCGGGGTGGATGTATGTTGCGTGCAGGAGACCCGTTTTTTATCTCGCGATTATGAAGACATTCTGTCTAAGGGGTTCGACCTCTTTTCAGCATGTTTTGATGGACGCTCGAGGGGTGTTTCCTGGCTGGTGAGCAAGTCTCTGGACGCGGTGTGTGCTCTTGTCTTCGCGGATCCGGCGGGCAGGCTTTGCGTGCTGGATATTACCATAAAGGATAAGGCTCTTCGTCTCATTGGGGTTTATGCGCCCAATGACCATGCGCAGCGGTCTGTTTTGTTTCGGCAGATCGGGCCGTTTCTGACGACTTCTCGTTCGGTAGTTCTAGCGGGTGATTGGAATGCCGTCCTTGATCCCGATATAGATCGTATAGGGCAAAAACCGGGTACTAACAATCCGGATGTGAAACCGTTTCGAGACTTTATCGACGCGTTTGATCTCGTCGATAAGTATCGAAATGAACACCCCCGGGAGGTAGCATGGACTTGGACTAGGGGCAGCAGCTCGATGGTTAGCGCAAGCTACATCGACCGAGTTCTAGTTAAGAGTCGAAGTAGGGCTCTTAGAATGTCCAAGCTTCCATTTTATAGTTTACTCGGATCATAGGCTTGTCCGGGTCCGGGTAAACTTAGATAAGCCTAGGGTTAAGATGGCTGGGTATTGGAAATTGAACTCATCATTATTTGGTGAGCAAGATTTCCGGGACCAGCTTTTACTAATGCTACAGCGGGAATTGTCGGGTGCTGTGGTGGGGAATAGATGGTGGGACTTTCTAAAATCCAAACTTAGGTCTTTTGCTGCTGATTTTAGTCGACGACTCAACCTAGCAAGGCTAGCAGCGCAAAAGTCTCTAGAGGCAAAAGTTGATCGGGCGGTTAAATCCCGTGATAGTGGGGACATAGCCATAGCTAAGGCGGAGCTGGCCTCCTTGCTTATCAAGAAGGATCAAGCTCTGGTAGTTAGGGCTAGGATAAAAAGAATGTCTTGCGAGGCTACGAATATGGCCGCTTCATTGCGTTCAGAGGAACTTCGTAGGGCAACTAATCGGCATATCGCGAGCATCACATTGCCGGATAAGCGGACGGTGACTACAGACGTGGGCATTTGCGAGGCTTTTCGAGACTACTTTCAGGAGCTTTTTACCAGAGAGCCCGGTCTGAGCACTGCTCAGTTCGATGCCTATTTAGCCGACTTTCCCCGCCTTGAGGCGGCTGAAGCGGCTGGGTGCGAGGGGCCCATAACAGAGTCTGAGATCTGGGATGCGCTGAAACAGGTAGGCCTGGACAAGACTCCGGGATTAGATGGTCTTCCCTATGGAATGTACTTGAAGCAGTCTCCCGTCTTTGTCCCCTTGCTGGCACTGATTTACAACAACTGGTTTAAGCAGGGGTCTATTCCTCAACGCTTCACCAGGGGTGTGATCAAGTTGCTTCGCAAGAAGACGGTGGGGATGGGGTAGATAATTATCGGCCTTTGACGATGTTAAATACAGAGTTGAAGATTTTAGCTAAGGTCTTAGCTGACCGTTTGCAGGTTGTCCTCTCTAGTCTGATTGGTCCCGAGCAGACTTGTGCTGTGAAGGGCAGGACTATTCAGGACAACCTTCATATGGTTCGCTTGATCATTGAGAAAGTCGACAGTGATGCCGCGCTGATCAATTTGGATCAGTCCAAGGCTTTCGATAGGGTTGACCATCGGTTTCTGGAGGCTGTTCTTGCGGCCGCCGGTTTCGGGCCGCACTTTCGCACTTGGATCCGGCTGCTGTATGCGTCCCCCGGTGCGCTGGTAGAAGTGAATGGGGTAAGATCGAAACCTTTCATTTTGTCTCGCTCTATTCGTCAAGGTTGTCCGCTGTCTCCATTGCTGTACGTTCTTGCGTTGGAACCTTTCCTGCGTAAGTTGAAGACAAATCCGGTCCTTCGCGGAATTTCCCTACCTGGTGCTACCACCTCGGCCAGGTACTCCGCCTATGCTGATGACGTTTCGGTTCTGGTGTCGAGTAGGGCCGAAATTAACGAAGTCAGCAAAGAAATCAACGGTTATGAGATGGTGACAGGGGCCAAGATCAACCGCGATAAGTCTGTTGGCTTGCGGTTGGGTTCGTGGAAGGGAGTTTCTCTTCCCGGACCTTTCCTCTGGACGGACGGGCCGGTCAAGCTACTCGGCATCTGGTTCGGTCCCGACCTCCTGTTGGAAATGAATTGGTCGGAGGTGCGGGAGAAGGCTGAGTTTACAGTACGTCTGTGGACTCGGAGGAATCTTTCCTTGAAGGTGAGGGCGGAAGTATGTGCTACGCACATCTACCCGATTCTCCTTTACCGACTCTCCGTGCTTTCACTCCCGTCTAGCACTTTACTGGCGTTTGTAAGGCTCTTGTTCTCTTTCTTGTGGAGAGGCAAGGCTGCCATGGTTAGTCGCGAGATCTGTTACCTCCATCCCTCTGATGGCGGTCTGGGGATGCCTTGCGTTGAGACTCGTCAACATACGCTTCGCATTTCATACCTAGACTGGATGTGTATGCAAGTGGATGAGAACGGCGAATTCTGGAAGGAAGACGTCCATAAACATTTTCCATCCTTGAGAAATGTGTGCTCGTGTGAGGAGGAGGCCGCTCGTACTCTTCGAGGCGAGGGCTCTTTCTATCGCGAATGTCGGATTGCCCTCAATCGACTCTTACAGGCGAAGGATGGCCTCTCCGACGTCCAGCCGTTGTCCCGTAAGGCATTATATCAGGTGTTAGTTAGGGGGAACGTTCAAGATAGTCTGATAGGCGAGCTCGGTCTGACGAAGCGGGAGGCTCGCTGCATATGGCCTTGGGCGCCCGGGTTGAAATGTCTCACTAACCCTGAGGCATCACTCACCTGGCTGGTGATTCGAAGGGCCCTCTGGGTCGCCAAAAGACTTCGCTCAGCGGGTTTGGCAAAGTCGCCAAACTGCGTTCGCTGCAGTGGGGAGGTGGAGACCCTAGGTCACGCCTTCTTTCATTGTAGTGTTGTAGTTCCGCTGTGCAAGTTTGTTGAAGACATCATGGTTCGCATGCTGCGCGGAAAGTTTTTTGTCCTCGAGGCCAGTTCCGTCTGTAGCAATATAGTACCGCCGTTGACTAAGGCTGAGCACTGTGTGTTCCTTTGCTTACTGGGGGTTATGCGAGTCGTGATATGGACGACGCGACAGAAGGAATTCCATGGGGACGAGAAGTTTATCTCTTCCCAACTGATCTTGTTCTTTAAGCATCAGCTTAAAGTCAAGATCAGGACGGAAAGGAGGCGACTCCATCCATTGGAATTTGGCGAAAGGTGGGTGATTCTTGCGCGTCTCTGCAGAGTGAAAGGTGCTGACTTAGAGTGGCATTTTGATGCCGGTTAGGAGGATATTGTTTTTGCTGGGTTGAACATTGGCAACTCACCCCTTAATAGGTTAGTGTAGGTCGTTTTGTTGTTTTAGTTGTTTTTTTTCTCTCCCGTTATTAAACTTAGCTAGGTTGTGTATGCGCATTGGCCCCTTTTATTTTTCGTCCCTATTTGTTTTTCTTTGAGTTTAATTCCCCATCCCTGCCATCGTTTTGGATCAGTCCAAGGCATTTGATAGGGTCGACCATCGCTACCTTGCTACTGTCCTGCAGGCCGCCGGATTCGCACCCGACTTCTGCCGCTGGATTAGCCTCCTGTATCGCTCCCCCAGTGCTGTGGTACAGGTGAACGGAAAGTTGTCGGGCGCTTTTGTTCTGTCGAGGTCGGTTCGTCAGGGTTGTCCGCTGTCGCCTCTCCTTTATGCTTTGGCGTTGGAGCCTCTCCTGCGCCGGCTGAAGGACGAGGCATGCAGTCCGGCCCTATGCGGGATCGCCGTTCCTGGAGGGTCTCGAGCCAGGGTTTCCGCGTACGCCGATGACGTATCTGCTTTCGTGTCGTCCCTTAGCGACATTGAGGCGATACAGAAGGCGCTTGATCGGTACGAGAAGGTGACAGGGGCCAAGATAAACCGCGACAAGTCGTCCGGCTTGCGGTTAGGTGCCTGGAAGGGGCGTGATCTTCCAGGCCGCTTCGGTTGAACGGACGGTCCTGTCCGCATTCTTGGAGTGTGGTTTGGACCCGACCTCCAGCTGGAGAAAAATTGGTCTGAAGTACTAGCAAAGGTCGTTTCTGCCGGTAAGACTTGGAATCGACGGAGGTTGTCCGTAAAGGGCAGGGCGGAGGTGTGTGTTACATACATTTTCCCCCTGATTCTTTATCGATTGTCAGTACTTCCTCTCTGTAAGGCCCACATGAAGGCGCTCGAGCAAGCGCTATCCTCCATTTTATGGAGGGGACGCGCGAACAGGGTCGACAGACGAGTCTGCACCAAACGTCCGTGTCATGGGGGGCTGGGAATGCCACACTTGAAGAGTCACATCCGTGCCTCTCGGTTGGCTTTCCTACGCCGCGCATTGACTAGAGGAGATCCGATTCTGGAGGGGATTGTTAGGGACGCCTTCCCTAGCCTTACCATCAGTCCCCCCATCTCGAAGGCTGGGCGCCGTTGTAAGTCTCGAGATGAATCGCTTTTCCTCAGCGAGTGTCGGTCAGCCTTGAGGGCTATTCCGCGGTCCAGTGACCTTTCACGGCCTAGGAAGGTCTTCTATCGGGGATTAGTGGAGGGTCGCGCGAAGGATCTCCTACGTGATACGCTCTGCTTTTCGGAGGAGGAGTATCGCTCCTTCTGGTCTTGGGCGCCAGCGGCGGATTATCTCAGTAACCCTGAGTTTTCGCTTACCTGGCGATTGGCTCGGAATCGGCTGACTCTCAACGACATGGCTTTCATATGGGGCTTGGCGGATTTGCCAGACTGTGATCGGTGTGGCCTTGGATTAGAGGAAACGGCTTCGCACGCCTTCTACCATTGCCCCCGGGTCCGCCCCTTATGGGACCATGTCGGCGAGCTGACGGCTCGTCTCGCTCCCGAAGAACTCGTGTCCATTGATCGCGCATACGCGTGTGACAATGTGTCGCCCCCGTATTCCGGGGTGAAACGAATGGTGTTTCTAACGCTGCTAGCCACGGCTCGAATGGTGATATGGACGACGCGAATGGAGGAAGTCTTGCGAGGCAATAGTCTTTCGCATCAGGATCTAATCCGATTCTTTGAGCATCAGCTCAAGATGAAGATTAGAACTGATAGAAAACGATTGCATTCGACAGTCTTCACTGAAAGGTGGGTAAAAGAGGCGAGCTTGGTTCGTTTGAACGGGGCTAGCCTTGATTTTCTTTTCTAGGTCAACCAAAGTTACATCGGGGTGGTTTCCTGTGGAACCCTCCCCTTGGTTAGGTTAGACAAGCTTAAGTGTACCTAGTTAATATGAGTAAGTGTTGTTCCCGGCCTGTTTCCCGGCCATCATTTTAGTTATGACCCAAGTCGAGATTCCCAACCTCCCGAGTTTGTTTTGGCTTCCTTTTCATCTCAACTGGATCAGCCTTTTACTTCCCCATGTCCAAGTTATTTTATCTCTTTCCCACTCCCTTAGCGAGAGTGCTTCTTGATTTTGTCCTCTGGGCAGAATACAGCGGCCTCTCTATTTTGAGGGTTGGACGGGCCCTACTAACATAAATTATGTTTATTTTAAAAAATTTGTAGTTTGTTATGGGGTTCATCTCCCTCCCCCTGCATCTTTCCATGATTAGATTTTTATGTATTTTATTATCATCAAATTTTTATGGTGTGGGGCGCGTTTTTGTAGGTCCCCTCTGGTGAGGATGTGGTATTATGGTGTATGGAGGATTGAATGGTGATGGACGAATTCTTGTGGTGAATGTGTCAATTGTAATGTATGAATGGGTCGCGAATCTGATTAGCTAGGTATAGGATAGTTAGTTAAGACCAGCCTTTACCCCTCCCCTTTTTCGGCCTTGTGCCACAATTTGTACATTTTTTGTATAAATAAATCTTGACTACTCAGGCGATTTCTGCACCTTTTACCAACCAATAAAACCCTTTTTATTGTTACGTGTTATTTGTCGTTTGTCTCTACAAACCCCAAACCAACATCATAACAGTGGCGACGGAAGATTCGTTCATCACGCTGAGTGGAGAATTTTTCAACTCTAGGTGGACTATATAATTTTTTTTTTTCTTACTCTGAAAAAGAAAAAAACAAAATACGTCGAACTTTGTTCTTCCTGAAGAAGTGGGATTTCAACGTGCCAAAAAGTAAGACTTGTGCTTATTTTGGATATATACGTGTTTTTCCCTTTTTGACTGTTTTTGAAAAGTGTTTTGTGTAATCTATTACGCATAATGGAAGATTTGATTGCATTAACGAAAACTCTAGTGCAAAGTCAAATTCAGCAACAGGAGCAACAAAAATTGTTTCGGGAACAACTATTGGATTTACAAGTTCAGCAGCGAAATGACACAAAGGCTTTATATTAGGTATGTCCAATATTTCGCTAAAAAGTGGTATACCTTGACGACAAAAGGTCCCCAAATTGATAAAACAATTTTTAACGTTTAAATATTTATGTTGTTATTAAAGAGGAAAGACCAAAGTATTTTCTGAATATTTTTTCAGATTTTTTAATCCTTCCTATAAATGTTAAAAATTTTATTAAAAATCTTGTTTTTTTTCGAGTCAAAAAATTTCGTAAAATCGAACTTATCGACATTTCTGTCGGAAAGATCATAGTTTGTTAGTTAAAAAATCATGAAAAATCAATTACACCTTTTTCTTTTGTTATCTTAGGAAATTTAGAATGATTAACGTATACTTAATGTAATTTGAAAGAAACATTACTTACATTTTTAGCAGAAAATTTTTTAAGAGAGATATTTCCCACCAGGGTAGTCTATTTTGACAGGCGTTGATTGATGTACGTCAATATATTCACAACTTACGGTACTGAAATTTATTGTACGGTACCGCCAAAGTGATATAATTCGTTCTAATTTTAAGTGAATCTGGTTAGTAGATTTTTTTTTTTAAATTCACTTTCAAATTTTTTTTTTTTTTTTTTTTTTTTACCTTACGTTTGAGGAAGAATTCTGCACTGAAAATAACATTTAAATTATGAAAGAAAATCAAATTTTACAAGTAAAAAAAATACATTTTTTTAAATTGAGGTTTATTATTTCAGTCATGAAATATTTTTCTGGGAATATAAAAATTACATGAAACACCATTAATTGAAACGGGTTAACTTAATGAAATGAGATTTTATTTCTTTTTTATTAAGGCAGATTTTTTTCTATTTATTAATAATTATATGGCAGTAATATGAGTTTTATTTTATTTATTAATAAAATTAACATGCTAATAGCAGCTATGTTGGTTTTGTTTTGACTCGACAAGTATTTTTTAGTTTGAGTAGTAGCGAGCTAACTCCAGAAAATTTAAACTCCAAAAATCGTTTTAATTGATAATTTGTCGTGTGGATAATAATTTCAAAGTAATGTACAATGAATTTATGCATTCGATTTCAAACTTGAAAATTTGGGTGGACTTCCAAGGGCGTTTTTTTTTTTTTTTGTAATTGTAAATAGTCGATATTTTCTTTTATCCCACTATTCGATTATATTTGAATAGAAAAAGAACAAAATTGAAAATAATACGACGATATTCAGAAAACTTGACAAGTGTTGTTTTCTTGTTACAAAGCCATTTCTGAAAAAAAAAAAAAACTTGCTTCTATCAAAGGAAACTACTCATGTGACATTATTTCAACAATGTGCATCCGTACTTTCGTTGTAGACGATTTTAAATACAATTTTGGAATATTAAAAATTATTTTTAAAATAATTATGGTTGTCAGATTTTAATAAGCTTTCAAATTTATGATCTTTAAAAAGTAGAGAACATAATATATCATTTCCATAAGGTTGCAGAAAGAACTTAATGTATAAATATATAACAACCTTTTGTCATATTGTGTATTTAAAATTGAAAAAAAAAAGAAAATTAATGTAAAAATTTATTGTTCATCAAAAAATTTTTTTTTTCTTTCAGATAATAATTACCTTCGTATATATTATTCAGAAAAGCCATTAAAAACTTTCTTAATTAAATATTGTCTTAGTTTTATTGGGTGTTGTATTTTTACAATTTCGGACATTTTTTTAACAAAAAAATCGATGATTTAGATTTTTCAGAGTTTTGTGCATTTAATTAAAAAAAAAATTGAGGTTGCAAATAAATTTTTTTTTGTGTTTTCATAAAATTAAGTTCGAGGGGGGTAACAGATATAAAAAAAAAATATTTATACCATGACTTTCAAAGAGACAAACATTTCTAAAATAAGTTCATTCATTTCTGAATAAGTTCTGAAGTTTTCATTAAAATCCAACAAGTAGTTAATTTTTACAAGAATTTCGAAATTAATGTGTCTTTCAACTGACAAAAAAACAACTAAAAAAAACCGCTAAAAAGGTCAAAATTGGACATACCTACTTTATATGAAGCGATTTTACTTAAGAATCCAGTAAATTCGTCATTCACGGCCGAAGGTATTGCTAATTCTATTACTGAGTTCAAATTTAACCCAGAGGGCATAACATTTCCTGCGTATTTCAAAAGATTTGAAACAATATTTGAAAAAAAATGTGAAGGTTGGACTGACGAACAAAAAGTGAGTTTACTTTTACAAAAGTTGGGTACAGATGAAAATAATAAGTATACGAATTTTGTCCTTCCAAGAAAAACTGGTGACATTTCTTTCGAAGAAACTGTTAATACTTTATCTAGTATTTTTGGCGAGCGAGTTAGTTTGTTTCATACTCGTTTCTCGTGTTTGAATATGGTAAAGCGTGACGATGAAGATATTGTTACGTATGCTGGAAATATTAACAGAATGTGTGAACGTTTTATGTTACATGATCTTTCAATTGATCGATTTAAATGTTTGATATTTGTTCAAGGCTTGACTTCTAGCAAAGATAAGGACATAAGGTCCCGAATATTGGCAAAACTCGAACAAAATTCCGAGATCACTTTGCAGAAGGTTACGGAAGAGTGTCAAAGAATTGAAAACTTAAAACCTGACAATACGCAACTTGAAGAAAAAGACATATCCCGTGTCCATGCTATTCGACCAAAAACGGGAATAGTTAAAAAAAACGTTAAAAAACCAACGTGCTTTGGATGCGGTGGTGGTCATTTTAAAAGTGAATGTTTTTTTCGCGACAAAAATTGCTATTCGTGTGGCAATAAAGGCCATATAAGTACTCATTGTAAAGGCAAAAGAAAAAAATTCAAGTCGAAAAAAGATAATGTGAATATTGTGTTGTCACGTCAGGAGATTGAAGAGGGGCAGAAAAGAAAATTCGTACAGGTAAAAATTAATGGAAAAAATGTTAAACTACAGCTAGATACTGGAAGTGATATTTCCATTATTAATACATCAACATGGATTAAAATAGGCAGACCTCTGCTTAAAAAGACTGAAAAAGTGGCTCGCGGGATTACTGGAAAAAAATTGCATTTTCAAGGTGAATTTTCTTGTAATATTTCATTTGTTGGTAAGACACTAAAGTCTAAAGTGTATGTGCTACAAAATGCTTCAAATTTATTGCAAAGGTTGTTGTTTCGACAGTAGGCGTTACGGGCGCGCCGCCGCACGCCGTCTTCGTGGTAGCGTTTTGAAAAAACTCAGACCAGCGTTGTGCGTGCGCGACGCGCCCGGCTGCGGTAAGCGGCGGTCGAAAATTGCAAAGTTTGATGTTTCGGCAGTAGGCGTTACGGGCGCGCCGCCGCACGCCGTCTCCGTAGTAGAGTTTTGAAAAACGGTGGAGAAGCGTTGTGCGTGCGCGACGCGCTCGGCGGCGGTAAGCGGCGGTCGAAAATTGCAAAATTTGTTTTTTCGGCAGTAGGCGTTACAGGCGCGCCGCCGCACGGCCTCTTCGAGGTAGAGTTTAGAAAAACGGTGGACCAGCGTTGTGCGTGCGCGACGCGCTCGGATGCGGTAAGCGGCGGTCGAAAATTGCAAAGTTTGTTGTTTCGGCAGTAGGCGTTACGGGCGCGCCGCCGCACGCCGACTTCGTGGTAAAGTTTAGAAAAACGGTGGACCAGCGTTGTGCGTGCGCGACGCGCTCGGATGCGGTAAGCGGCGGTCGAAAATTGCAAAGTTTGTTGTTTCGGCAGTAGGCATTACGGGCGCGCCGCCGCACGCCGACTTCGTGGTAAAGTTTTGAAAAACGGTGGAGAAGCGTTGTGCGTGCGCGACGCGCTCGGCGGCGGTAAGCGGCGGTCGAAAATTGCAAAATTTGTTTTTTCGGCAGTAGGCGTTACAGGCGCGCCGCCGCACGGCCTCTTCGAGGTAGAGTTTAGAAAAACGGTGGACCAGCGTTGTGCGTGCGCGACGCGCTCGGATGCGGTAAGCGGCGGTCGAAAATTGCAAAGTTTGTTGTTTCGGCAGTAGGCGTTACGGGCGCGCCGCCGCACGCCGACTTCGTGGTAAAGTTTTGAAAAACGGTGGACCAGCGTTGTGCGTGCGCGACGCGCACGGCTGCGGTAAGCGGCGGTCGAAAATTGCAAAGTTTGTTGTTTCGGCAGTAGGCATACGGGCGCGCCGCCGCAATGCCGACTTCGTGGTAAAGTTTTGAAAAACGGTGGACCAGCGTTGTGCGTGCGCGACGCGCTCGGCGGCGGTAAGCGGCGGTCGAAAATTGCAAAGTTTGTTGTTTGTTTCTGCAGAGAACACCGAAGATCGCGTAGCGGGGGGCGGCAAAGACAACGACCGACGTCGACCCAGCAGTAGGCGTTACGGGCGCGCTGCCGCACGCCGACTTCGTGGTAAAGTTTTGAAAAACGGCGGACCAGCGTTGTGCGTGCGCGACGCGCTCGGCGGTGCTCGGCGGCGGTAAGCGGCGGTCGAAATTTGGAAAAGTGCCGATTTTGAAATTTATGGAAAAAATTAAAAAAATAAAATTCGATATTTCAATTACTCATATTGATTCTTACTTTTATATCGTTTGCAACGTTTCTGAACAAAAATTGCATTGAATAGTATGAAAATTTAGAAAAAAGCAAAGGTTGTTACACGAAATGAGTTCAATGCATAAGTTGGTAGGAAGTGCGAGCTTGTTCGGTTGGCGTCGCGGACGAGCAATTTTACGCCTGTCGCTGGACTTCTCTGTTGGCCGTCGTCTAGTCGTCTTCGTGCGTGTTTTATTTGATTTTTCTCGCTTTCACTGACTTTCAACTTGATCTCTTCTTTACCATCACGTACCCCCGTTACGTAAATGCTCTCTTCGCCGTTTACGTCGTCGCCGTCGCCGTCATCGTCGCCGTCGACTTCGTTTTAGACAGCATTCCTTCGGAGTAGCGAGCTTAACCGCACAATCCTCCCTGGACGCCGCCTTTTCTCTATGGGAACCGTTGTTCGGACGCCTCGCTCCTTCGTCTCTTTGTCCATTTTTTAGTAGGAAGTTCGTGCTTGTTCGGTTGGCGTAGCAGAGAGGCAATTTTACGCGTATCGCTGGACCGCTCGTCTTCGTGCGTGTTATATTTGCCATTTCTCGCTTTCACTGGTCGTTCAACTTATCTCTTCCTCACCGTCGCGTACCTCTGGAACGTAAGTGCCGTCTTCGCGCCGTTTGCGACGTCGACGTCGCCGTGGCCGTCATCGTCGCCGTCGTCTTCGCTTGGGCCGAATCAGGAAGAATCAGTAACTCGCACACTGTGATGGTTGATGGAATGCCAAGACACGTAAAAGACTTGCGTCCCTGTGTAGGTTCAGATACTTCAGCAACTGACACTAACAGTGAGTGCGCTCAGGGAGTGAAAGAATAATCACCATCGGAGGTAGGGCGAGCACTTCTTCAGATGGCGAAGACTGTGCGTGAGGTTGTCAGATCAGAAGACACCTCAGAAGACGAGTTTTCTGAACATACCACACAATCCCCTTCTACAGTCGCCCCGTTCTGGAGAAGCTCAATGATAAAGAGGCCCACCCCTGGGTGTCACTTATGTGACAGGGAGGAGTGTAATGAAAAAGATAATCAGCTACCTCGAAAAAGAGTTCGTGTTTTGTGTGCGATCTGCCGAAGAAAAATTACCAAAACGTAGTTAGCAAAAATCTACTTTAAGAACCAAAATCTATGCTAATGTTGTTCTCTCCCCTGAATGGCGTGACCAATCAGAAAATATTTCTCTGTTGATAAAAGCCGTTGTTTTTTGCCTACGTATTTTTGCCTCCACAGAACAATCTGAAGTAATAAACATCAACCAGCTTCATGAAAAGGATATTTGGTCGGGACCGGACGAGATGTGATGGCTCAGTCCCCGGTCCAGAACATTAACAAATACCACCACCTCTTCAACTTCCAGCATCCACACTCGTGCCAGAACTTCAAACTTCACAGACAGATCGCCAACACATGTTTTGCCTACCACGCTACCTCAACCATCCCTACAGAGGAGGTATCTGACCATATTAACATTGCAGCTGAACAATTTTCCGATGTGGATTGGATTTTCTGAGCTTGGTGGACAAACACGCGTGTTTGCTGGTAAAACATTTATAGGCATTTACTTCAGATCGGAATCCCCATTGTACAATACAGGCTAGACACCAGCATCATTTTATGATTAAGGTGTGGGCTGGAATCGTAGGTGACACTCTGGTAGGTCCTTATGTTCTCCCAGCATGTCTTACAGGAGTTGTCTACAGTGGCTTTATTTCAAATTTCCAAACCTGCTAGAGAATGTATCCCCGCTAATACGAAGAGACATGTGGTTCATCCATGATGGGACTCCAGCATATTTTAGTCACATTGTTCACTATGCATTGGCTGATATCTACCATGAAAAATCAATAGGTAGGTGAGGACCAGTTCCATAGAATGCATGTTTCCAAAAACTCAATCCTTTGATCTGTGGGGGCCACCTAAAATAATTAGTTTATACAGCAGATATTAATAATGCAGAGACACTTCATCAATGTGTCATGGAGGGCTGCAAAACCATTTGACACCGAGTAGTTGAAAGGGTCTATCAGTCCACCATAGAACTGTAATGTCAAAACCAATATAGGTAGAATTTTCCTGAATTTAATTAACGAGCACCTTTGGTCATTCTCCAGCACTAAAAAAGATTTACATATAGCTGTACAAAAAAATTGATAACTTCATATCCCAACATAACAATAATGTATTAAGCAAACTCCAAAGCAAAAATGCTAAAAAATAATACTACTAAAAGCCAATGCAACTGCCATAAAAACGTAACCTGTCCATTAAATGGCCAGTGCATGACTGAAGGTATAATATACAGAGCTAAGATTGCTCAGATGATGGACTCACCGAGAACAACTGGAAAATCATGTTTCTGCCACCACAAAATGACACTGAGCAATACTAAATGCAAAAACTGCACATCACTTTCAAAGTATTTTGGCGATTAAAAAACAACCACCAGAAATCAACCATTAGCTGGGAAATAGTAAAAGCTAAGCCATACAATGAAAAGTGAGATAGATGCAACTTATGTTTGTTGGAGAAGGTTATTATATTAAAACATTTAAAGAATATTATTTTAGTACCTAATGAAAATTATGCTGGGTAAAGAGATAATGTTCATATGAAAATTAGGACTTACAATTGATAAAATCAAAAATGTCCTTAAAGCAACACAGTGAAATTTCTCTAGAAGTTGTCAAATTTAAACCTGTCACCAGTTGAAGTCGATTGTTGTTGGTGTGGAAGGCTCAAAAGAAATTCTTTTTTTTAGTAAGGATGTAACTAAAATTTGGTCTGTGATTCTTTGGAGTTGATGTCAGAAGAAATTGGTAGTTCTTGGTTGTTCTCAATTGTAAAAGTTAATTTTTAAGCCTGTCCTCCCGTCCTGGTGACAATTGACAATGTGTGAATGAAAAATCATTTTCACCAGCCATCAACCCTGTTCATATTTTTGGGTACCAGGATTACTCAGATAATATTCCAAATTAAGGAGGGTTTTAATTCCTTGCTTCTGATTGGTGGAAAATCCAAAGGAAGAATTTTCCTTTTCAATCCTTTTATTTTTCTTAAACATCTGAATTTTATAGCAACAGACAGATTCAAATCAAAACATATTGAGAAAAGGCAGTCCTGGCACCTTATTGGTTATTAAAGGTTTGCTTTTAGGACAGAGTAATGGATATAGAATAGTAATGTTTTTTTAATTAGTTTTTTTTTAATAAAGTGGTAGTAGTAGTCTGTGTTTAATAATTAAAATAAAATAAAAAAAATTCTTAGATCTTCTGAAAAGTATTACCTACTTATCTCCTTAACAACTCATTAACATTGACACCAACATTCCTGAAGACAAGATCAATCAGCTAACTTTGTTTCCAAAACCAGATACTTGGATAAGCAAAACAAAAAATCAATGACCCTGTACCAAAGTGAAGGACAATCCTACTGGCACTCACATCACTCCCTGACTACTTAACAACCTCAATATAAACCCCAGAAAAGAGGGATTCAAGTCAGTTTTCTTTCTACCCATTCACTAGAAAGCAGAACAGGCTGATCCACTCCTCTGACCACTAAAGAACTAATCAGAATGAATGCTTGATACAAAGAATGTGGAGAGTCACACACACACCCACACTCTCTCTCTCCTAATGTATGGTGAGCTACAAACACTGTCACACAAGCAGACAATGTGTATTCATAAAAAAAAATTTTTTCAAAACAACATTCACCCAGCATTCATTCATTTTGCATATGAAAACCAATATTCTGCACCAACTACACCAAAGGTTATTATCATGGCACTATTCTCAGGCTTTCTGTCTCCATATATAAAGCAAGGTATTGTTACTATTAAGCATTGATGTGTAATGTCAGTAGTAAAATAGAAAAAGGAAATAGATAGAAGCATTAACTAGATTATCTTCTACTCCAAGTAACCCAGCTCTGTCAACTGTGCACATAAAACAAGTCAGTAAAGTCACGAGCATACAGAAGACATTGACACAACCAATATAAATAGATTAAATAAGTTTATCTTTCACAAGGCTCATCTACTGTCTTTGGTTGATTTCTTTCTGCTGTTTTGAAATTTCAAACTTTATCAAATTTGTTTATGTAATAAAATTGTAAAAAAATAATAAAGAACATTAGAATATAAAGATTATTGAAAGATTTTTAAAATATTATGAGGAAAAATGATAAAACGTAATCCAACATAGAAAAAGTTTCAAAATGAAGCTCGTTGGTACATGAGAACAACAATCTGGTACAAAAAAAATTAAATTTAAAAAAAGCCAAAGCAAATTTAAAATGATCAAACTATAGAAAGTAATACAATTGAATTTGTGAAAAGTTGTTATTCTAAGAGTTTTTCAAGATATTGATCTCTGTTTTTGTGTTTAAGATTTCCTTTAATCATTTTGAGGAGAGTCATGATCATTGCAAAAGTTTTTCATAATTTTAATCTCATTTTTCAAACTCTTGATCTCATTCTTTTTGTTTAAGATACCTTCTATCATTTTGCAAAATGTCATTATCATTCCAAGAGTTGTCCAGATTATTGATCTCATTCTCTTTGTTTCAGATACCTTCTATCATTTTGAGAAGAGTCATTATCATTTCAAGGGTTGTTCAAACTATTCATCTCATTCTTTTTGTTTAAGATACCTTCTATCATTTTGAGAAGTCATTATCATTCCAAGAGTTGTCCAGACTATTGATCTCATTCATTTTGTTTAAGATACCTTCTATCATTTTGAGAAGAGTCATTCTTATTCCAAGAATTTTTCAGTTTTTTGGTCTCATTCTTTTGATGAAGCCTTCATTAATTCTGAGAATTGTCATTATGTTTGTACAAGGTTTGTATCTCTTTTTCTTTGTGCTGCTTTTGTTATTACTACTGTCAGATGATCCATCCTATATTCACCATTTCCTATAAAATCTGGCCCACTCTTTCCTTACAAACTGAAGAAATGGATATATAACTGATTTTTTCCTTACCCCCTTGCTATATGTTTAACAGCCTTGGCTACCTGCCAGTTTAGCAAAAGTACAATCCAAAATTCAAAAGCATGGAGAAGCCAACAGCCAAACACTCTACTATCATTTCCAAGAATTCATTTTGATAGTGTGTGATAAATTACTCTGATAGTGCTCTGTGTGATAAATTACTCTGATAGGCTTCTGTGTGATGAATTATTTTCCACTCTTGAACCCCTTTCCCACAGACAAAATATTACTATTCTCTTGCTACTCTAGTGCTATTTCCATGGCAAATGTTCAGACAAGCTACATTCCTTACTTCTGTGGAGTGCTTGAGTGATGGTTGCAATCTCCCCAGGCTTCCTGCTAGCATTGTTTATTTTTGCATTATTCCCATGCATGCCACGTCTTGCATGTGGCCAGCTTAGTCCATTTTATGAATGGACTAGTGGTGTTGTTGGACGTCTCTCCATATTATATGGCCGCCTGTTCTACTCTACAACTTCCACCAGTTCGGATAATTACAGCTAGGACCTGCAATGCCACATACACAAGATCATTCTCTTCACATTCTATTGGTAAGGAGGAAGTTCTGCTCAGATTGCTTCTGCCCAAGAACTGCTACTTTGTAAAACAAACTCCCAAGAGTATGCTTTCCACATCACTATGATTTTAATTTCTTCACGTCTGGTGTCAAACATTATCTATCCTACTGTAATGAAAACTCAGGTCTAGTTCAGCTTAATGTGCCTTTATTGAATGTAACTGAAGAGTCTTTCCCTTTTGGCTAAGACAGCATGATTTATTTATACAAATCATAAAACAGGGGAGGTAATCGGCTTTGTCTTACCACATTCTCCCTGGCATTGCTTTCTCCTAATCCAGCTCAAAATCATCCAGGTTACTGGGTCTCTTGACCATTCTCTGGGCTCGTCTCAGTGGCAGCTGATCTGGGATTTCAGGTGTGATGGGAATAGTCAGCCAGAAGTATTTTGTCTCATATTGTTTTTGTCTCCCTCTTGGAGTGGGACACTCTGATTCTGAAAGTTGATTATCAGAGTCTGTTGTAGCATGCTTTCATTTTGAGTGAGCTGTTCTGGTGTCGATCTCTAAATCATCACTATCAGAGCCTTGTTCCTCAGGAGAATCCAATGGAATTGTGTCATTGTTATTATTAAGAGGGAGAGATATTGCTTCAGGGGAGGATTGCTCCTCTCTCTGGTTTGATAACTTGCCAGCAGGGACCAAATCTCTGAGGGAAACATTCAATTGTCTCCCATTGGGGTGCCGGATGTGCACATAGCGTGGGTTCACCTCGAGCAGTTCTACCTTACTCACAGGAGAATCATACTTGCTTTGGTGAACATGGTTTCTAAGTAAAACAGTACCTAGCTGTGAGAGCCATGAAGGGAGGGAGATCCCGGATGAACTTCGCCTTCGAAATTTTAAAAACTTTTCATGAGGTGTTGCATTAGTTCTTGTACACAATATTGTTCTTATAGTGTACAGAGCCTTGGTTATTACGTCTTCCCAGTGTCTAATTCGAAGGTTTTGATTTTCAAATGCTAACTGTATGGTTTTCCATATTATGCTGTTGTATCTCTCACACTGTCCATTCCCTTGAGAATTGTATGGGGTAGTCTGTATGAATATAAGCTAACGGCCTCAATATTAAGGACAGTGTACAAGACAATGTATGACTATTGTTGCACTTATATCTGGACAGGGAAAGGCAAAAGAGAATTGAGAGTACTCATGAATGACAATTAGTAAATATTTGTTTCGGGATTTAGATGGAAGAGGGCCCTTAAAGTTCATGCTCAACCTCTCAAATGGGTGTGTAGCTTTTACTTAGGTTCCCGGTTCAGGTTTGTAGAACCTTGGTTTTATTTGAGTGTAAATCTGACAACCATTTGTTATTTGTTTCATGTCCTCGACTGAAAAATTCAAATTCTGGCTTCAAACCACATGCATCATCCTCGGGATGACAGAGATTGTTATGAACTTTTTGTAGATCTTTGGTGCTGTTTATTGATAGCGCATCTACCACTGCATTTTCCTTTCCCAAGTGATAGAAAACATCAAACGAAAAAGAGGAAAGTTCTACCCTCCATCTCGCTATCTTTTCATTTTTTATTTTGGGAATAAACATAAAAAAACTGAATTTTGGTCAGTGGTTAATTTAAAGCAGTGACCAATTAAGAAATGTCACCAATTTTTTTAGCATCTTGACTATAGCATAAGCATTCTTTTCGACAGCTTAATGGCTGTGCTCAGATTTTGACAATGTTCTACAGAAGAATGCAACAGGGCACCCGGATTGCCTTAATGTGGCAGCTATGATGAGGTCCCTACTTCCAGGAAAATATCAGGATTTACCAAAGTGATGGCTGAATTGGCAATATCTCTTTTTAACCTCTCAAAGGCAGAAGAAGGTCTAGGAAATATAGCAATTTTTGTAAGTGGGTGTATTTTCTCAGAAAAAGTGGGTATCCATTGAGAATAATGTGTTTGTAAAAATTAAATCCAAATCTGACATTTTGAGCCTTGTATTACTCTTATTGGGTAAAACCACAAATTTGGTGCTTTGATTTAACGCATTAACCATTAATAAAATTGATTGTAATTGATTTTTTCCGTTTTTATGCATCAAACTACATAAGAGCAAATATACCCATGGTTTGTCACAAGTTAGTTATTGTTGTGGTAGGATCCACCTAATCTGCATAGGTGACTACCGACTATATAAATAATGGTTGGTACCGGAAGACGAGGGAGCGAATACAGAGATCCAGCTAGAGACTCTGCCCGACTGCGACTTAGTCAACACATTCTCCAGGAACGTCTTTCCCAGAAATATACAGAAATACTATATGTAAATATTGTGTACATTTTCTTGTTATAATACATTCTTGTTCTAAGTACATTTTGTGTTGTATTATTATTCCATGCATTAGTCGAGATTCAACAATGAGTCAAGACTCAACAATGGCGACGAAGTAGAACGAACCATACGGAAAAAAGAAAGAATTAATAGTGAGAGTTTTCAACAATTGGGACAAGTCATTGAAGAACCCAGGCTGAAAAAAAAAAACTATTAATTCAAAGTCTAACGTTAACGTAACGTCGAAGGATTCTGAACTTCTGGATATGTAGAACTCGTTAAAAGACGACTAAGCATAAAGGAACGTTCACTCAGAAAAATTTGAAAGGTGTCGTAAACGAATAACGGTAATTTTAAATTGAAAAATTATCTACAACGAGACACCCTCTAAAAAGAAAAAATCTGGCCGACTACAAAAACATGCATGGATTAAAAGGAGCACAAATACACCGTGTCGACTTTGAAAGGTAATTTTTTTTTTATTTGTTCAACAATATAGTGACGAATTACCTCTGATAAGAAAATCAGACGTTGTCATTGAAATACGCGAACGGAAGGCGGAAACGAAAAAAAAGTCCGACGCTCTCTGTTCACAAAATAAAAAAAAAAATACCAAAGTTGATTAGCACGGGCGTGAATGTAAAAGCAAGTCATAAGAATTAAAAGTCGTACGTTGTTTCGATTTTTTGGTCAGCTTATATGATATTCGTGGATACACAAATTAAAAGTATATTCCTTGTTGCATGAACACTATCAGCTAAAGATGGATGAACTATCCAAAGTCATATCTGAATTATTCAAATCCCAGCAGTTGAGTCAACAACGTCAGCATGAACAGTTTGCCTTATTAATAAGGGAACAACAGATAGCACAGCAAAAATATCAAGAACAACAGATAGCACAGCAAAGATATCAAGAAAAGCAAGATGAAAAATATCAAGAACAACAGATAGCACAGCAAAAATATCAAGAACAACAGATAGCACAGCAAAAATATCAAGAAAAAAGACAGCAAGAACAACAGATAGCGCTGCAAAAATATCAAGAACGGCAAGAGGAAAGACTTTTAGAAATTCAAAAGTTAACACTGGAGAAATTAAACAACTATCAGGCAAATGAGGGAAATTCTTCATATTCTAATAACACCATATTTAATTCGCTGGAAACTTTCAACTATGTGCCAGACGAAGAAAAAACGTTTGAAGCGTACTTTAAACGATATGAAGATATTTTCTACACAGACTGTGAAAACTGGTCGAATTCAAGAAAAGTCAGTCTATTACTAAGAAAGCTAGGTACAGCAGAACATAGCAAATTTGTAGATTTTATTCTACCGAGAAAAACAACTGAATTGGAATTCTCGGAAACAGTGAAATTGCTAAAAGAGCTGTTTGGAGCAAATATGTCGCTTTGGCATAAGCGATGGTTATGCATGAATGTCTCTAAATCCGACGATCAGGATTACTTAACATATGCATCTATAGTGAATAGACATTGTGACAATTTCAGATTGGCAGAGATTACGGTTGAAGAATTCAAGTGCTTAATTTTTGCTCAAGGACTGGTATCCAGTAAGAGTGCCGAAATAAGACGTAGAGTTTTGTCTAAACTCGAATCTGAACAAGGCCTTACCCTGCAAAAGTTAGCAGAGGAGTGTCAACGGGCCGTAAGTTTAAAGAAAGAGTCGCAAAAAATCGAAGAAGCTGGCATTGCTTATATTAAAAAAATAAAAAAACAGTCAAATTACCCATCAGAGAAAAATTGGAGAAAAAATTCGGCGTATTTTAATAATAGACAAAAAAATAAAAAGAACGAGTATGGAAAAAAGGTCCCACCATATAATTGCAGACGTTGTAACGAAAGACATTGGGAGGTAAATTGCCCATATAGAAATAAGAAATGTTTCGTGTGCCAAAAGAATGGTCACAAAGGATCGTGTTGTAAAACGAAAAAATTCAATAGCCGAATTAGACAAACAAATTCGAATATCAAATCAGATAGAGATTTGAGGAAATATGTGACGACTGAAATATTCAAAAAGAATATCAAATTTCAACTCGATTCGGGGTCAGATTTAACAATAATGAACGATAAAACATGGAAAATTTTAAAAAGGCCTACAATAATGAAGTCAACGAAACTCGCTCGAACGGTAACTGGAAAGGAAATTAACTTCGAAGGCGAGGTTGTACTTCCCATGAAATTGAATGGGATCGTTAAAAAAAATGAAAGTTTTCATTCTGAGAAATGGAGAAAACTTGTTGGGTACAGATTTTATTGAAACATTCGAATTGTGGGATAAACCGTTAAACTCATTCTGCAGAAAAGTAGAAAGTAATACGCAAACAAGACAGGGCATTAAAGATGAATTAAAGAAAAAGTTTCCGGAAACCTTCACACCTGGTCTTGGAAGATGTAACAAGTTTGAAGCTAAATTTGAATTAAAGGAAAATACTATGCCTATTTTTAAAAAGAAACGTAACGTGCCTTTCGCAAGTGTAGAGAAAGTTAACGAAGAACTTGATAGGTTGGAAAAAATGGGAATTATTTCAAAAGTAGAATCTAATTCATGGGCTGCGCCGATTGTGTGCATAAAAAAGAAATCAAACCAAATCAGAGTCTGCGTTGATTTTTCGACAGGGTTGAACTCGGTAATTAAGGACTACTATTACCCGTTACCGAGTCCGGAGGAGATTTTTAACAAGCTAAATGGCGGAGTGATTTTTTCAAAAATCGACTTATCAGATGCCTATCTCCAAATTCCCGTCGAAGAAGAATGTTCGAAGTTACTAGGGATAAACACGCATAGGGGTTTATTCAAGTACAACAGGCTTCCTTTTGGTATTAAAGTGGCACCAGCCATTTTTCAACAAGCCATGGACGTCATGTTGAATGATTTAGACTTTGCGTGTGCCTACTTTGCGTGTGCCTACTTAGATGACTCCTTGCCTAAGGAGTGCAAATGTCGACGAACATCGAGAGCACCTCAATCAAGTATTTAAAAAGATTCAGGACTTTGGATTTAAAGTCAAAGAATCAAAGTGCGAATTTGGTTTGGAGGAAATTAAGTATTTAGGTCACATAATCAACAAAAAGGGCAGATTTCCAGATCCGGAAAGGTCCATTGCGATTAGAGATATGCCGACGCCCACTAACGTGGCGACACTACAGAGTTTTCTGGGGCTCGCAAACTATTATCAAGCGTTCATTAAAGGAATGTACAATCTAAGAGCTCCATTGAATGAACTACTGAAAAAAGACAAGGCATGGGAATGGACGGTAGAATGTCAAAAAGCCTTTGATGAAATAAAGAAAATGCTTACGTCCGACCTCTTTTTAACCCATTACAATCCTAAACTGGATATTGTAGTGGCAAGTGATGCTAGTTCATACGGGGTAGGAGCATGTATTCAACACATAATGCCAGATGGTTCTAGAAAACCGATTGCGCATGCTTCGAGGGCATTACTCCCAGGAGAGCGAAGTTATTCACAGATAGAAAAGGAGGCGCTGAGTATCATTTTTGCCATAACAAAATTTCATAGATACATCTACGGCAGACATTTCATGTTAGAAACGGATCATAAACCTCTGATCACTATTTTTGGGTCAAAGAAAGGGTTACCCGTTTACACGGCAAATCGACTGTTAAGATGGGGAACCATTCTTCTCAATTATGATTTTCACATAAAGCACCTATCATCCCAAAATATAATTCATGCGGATACTTTATCAAGACTCGTACCGAGTCAAGATGAAGGATTCGAAGAATCAATTATTGCAAATATCAGAGCAGATTATGAGGTGAAAAGCATGGTAAACAACATTGTAAGAGAGCTACCGGTTACATCAAAGGAAATCAAAAAAGAAGCTGAAAGTGATGATTTCATTTTAGGAATAAAAAGTAAAATGGTAGCAAAGGACCAAAAAGTTCAGGAGATTTATTCAATTTGTGACGGAATTTTATTATATGGTGAGAGAGTAGTAGTACCAAAAAAGTTGCAGAAAAGAATCCTACGGGACTTTCATATGGGTCACCCGGGGATTAATAGAACAAAAAGCTTAATGCGAAGCTTTGTATATTGGAAAGGAATGGATGTGGATATCGAAAACATGGTTCATCGATGTAAAGGGTGTGCGTTAGCAGCTAAGGCACCACCTATAGTACACAAACCATGGCCAAAGACGGATCATCCGTGGGAAAGATTACACATTGATTTCGCTGGTCCAGTAGAAGATTATTACTACTTAATAGTGGTAGATAGCTTTACAAAATGGCCGGAAGTACTACGCTGCAAAAAGCCTACGTCCAATACCACAACAACTTTTTTGCATGAACCATTTGCACGGTTCGGTGTGCCAGAGTGTATTGTGAGTGACAATGTTACACAATTCACTTCTGACGAATTTAAGGAATTTTGTGAGTTATATCAAATTAACCACATAACGACGCCGCCGTATCATCCGAGATCCAATGGACTCGCAGAAAGATTTGTAGATACGTTAAAGCGCGCTCTGAAGAAAGCCTCAGGAGTTCCAACGGAAAAGGCGCTTCAGCAATTCCTACAAGTATACAGAATCACGCCAAACCAGAGAACACAATCAAACATGGCACCAGCTGAACTAATGTTCGCTAGGAAAATTCAGTCAGTGTTTGACAAGCTTTTGCTAGGAAGAAATAGAATAAAGAACACTATGTATACAGCTAGAAAAAGATACACCCCCGGAGAGAAGGTGTTTTTCAAGTGCTATAGAAACAACATTGAGTTCTGGGAGCGAGGCATAGTGGACAAGAGAATCGGTGACCTGATTTACATAATTAAAGGGCCGAAGAATACTCATAAAAGGCACCAGAACCAACTCAAAAAATGTTACGTTCTAGAGCATGAAGAGAGTATACCGGATGAGGAGGAAGATCCCATTGATGTAATGTATGATATTTTTCAAGTAGAACCTCCGCAGAGTGCTCCTGAACCGAGAAGATCCGGTAGGAAACGAAAGTTCACGGACCCATTGGACGTGAATCCAAAACGAAAAAGATATTAAAATTAAGCAGATTGACATATACATAGGAAGTATGCAAAGGGGATCTACAAAGAAATAACCATAATCATCATCCCATATAGGAAGCCAGTTTGAAATCCAAAAGGGATTCCAAGGCTTGGGAGGGGGTGTTGTGGTAGGATCCACCTAATCTGCATAGGTGACTACCGACTATATAAATAATGGTTGGTACCGGAAGACAAGGGAGCGAATACAGAGATCCAGCTAGAGACTCTGCCCGACTGCGACTTAGTCAACACATTCTCCAGGAACATCTTTCCCAGAAATATACAGAAATACTATATGTAAATATTGTGTACATTTTCTTGTTATAATACATTCTTGTTCTAAGTACATTTTGTGTTGTATTATTATTCCATGCATTAGTCGAGATTCAACAATGAGTCAAGACTCAACAGTTATGTTGTTGGAGAGGTAGTTTTAGCAGTGGTTTTAGCCATTCAAGGTCTGGCTTCATGATTCCTTTACCCACAATATATCCAAGTAGTCTAATGGTTGTTGACCCATAAGAACTCTTGTCATGTTTGAGTGTAAGATTATATTTCTTAACAGCCGCCAAAAACAGTTCTCGGATGCAATTGTGGTTGGCCCAGTCATTGTCACATTATCTATGTAGGCAAAGGTGCCTTGTAGATTTTCTTCAAGAATTATTTTATTGAGAACCTTCTGAAAACTGGAAACCCCATTAGTGAGACCAATCAGAATCCACAAACTTCAAAGCAGTATAAGGTTTATCTTTAGAGTCTATAGCTACTTGGTGGTAAGAACTCCTTAGGTCGAACATGATAATATTCTGTATTTGGCAATCTTGTTTATCATCTCGTCAATACAGGATATAGAGTATGCATCAAGGAGCGTGTACCTATTTATAGTTTGGGAGTAGTCTATGATGGTACTTTTTTTCATTATCAGAGGACATTATTGATACTGGTGCCCTCCATAGTAATCTACTTTCTTTGATTATTCCTTCTCTTAACATTCTTATTATTTCTACTTGAATAAACGTTTTGTCTTCAAGAGAATATTTTTGAGATTTTGGTTTACAGTTTTTGGTTAAATTTTTAAAAGGAGACGGGTATTTTACATTTATAGCAGCCAAGCCACAGATGTTCAACATCAGTTTAGGGCTCCCAAAAGGGAGATCAATATTAAAATGCTGTTTGAGGAAATCATGGCCCAGATGGACATCGCAGCACAGATTTGGCATTAATGTAGTTAGTTTAATTCACCTCTAGGTTGGCCAAAATATATCCTCTAACCTGTGAAGATAGTGAAGCATTTGCCATAGCCACCTGATTATTACAACGTACAATTATAAAATCTGTTTCTTTTTGCAATATCAGTGCTAATAAAACTCTCTGAGCTTCCTGTGTCAACTAGAGCATTCATTTCAACCTTGTTTATTTTTACCATTAATATAGCCTTTGAAAGACATTTAGGGTTTGCAATTGATATGATATTAGTCACAATAGGAGTATTTGAACTAGGTGAAAAAAAAGCTTGATCAACAAACCTTAGAGAAATGTCCCTTCTTCCTGCACTTATGGCATTTAGTTTCCTTCACTGGCCAACCCAACCTGGGGTGTAGTTTGAGACCACAAAAATAACATTTTCATTTGGCTGCTGCACTAGCAGCATATGCAATGTCTTTCAGAAAGAAAAGATTTTGAACTGGTGGAGGTGGGGAAGAAATGGGGAAGTCTGTCATAGAAGGCTGTCTTTTTATCCCTGTTTGGGTCATTTGAACTGATGAACTAGTTGTAGTGTGAGTAAGTGCAACCTCTGTTTGTAGGTATGAACAAGATTGCTTTCCTGCCATCTCCAAGATAAGTGCCTGCTCATGAGCAATAGCTAAATCAAGTTATTTTCCAGCAATCTTTGATGGATATAGTTTGATTCTAATCCATTTGTAAAAGTGTTGTGATGGTATAACCCAACTTCCCCATTCACGATAATGGACGGACGGTTTGCCGATAAAGTGCGACCACAGCAGGTGATCGTCAGCGACTTCCTTTGTAGGAGCGACTTCGTTTGTAACACCTATTGAGGTTAGCATACTCTCGACTCTGTCTCTGTATTACATCCGATTATAAAGTTATTATTGAACCCACACTCGGGTTTACTTTGTTTATTATATCTTGCACGAGATATAACAAAAAGAGTCTCTGATAAATTTGTCCTTTGCCTGATCTGCTGTCATCGCTTGAAAATTGCAGTCTCACCTTAAGATTTTTATGCACTGAAGATACTCTGTTCTAACTCCTCCTCGGGGGATTGGTGGGTAGTTGCTAACACATGCTGGGCAAAGATTATGTTTCATCTCTTCACAAAAATTCCATCCCAAATGTCCATGGCACTCTGATAAGTTTTACAGGGAAGAAGTATTGGTATATACAGATATGGAAATGTGGTGCATTAGCAGGTTAAATCTATCCGTATCAGTAATAAGAATGGATGAACTGTTTTCCAGTGCAAGCGAGAATCCTTTGAATAATCGTTTCCAATATTGCCAGGTATCAATAGAAGACGGGTCTGCAAAGTCCAAGATGAGACATTCTGGTTTAATGTATTTGTCCATAATTACATTCAGTAAATTGTAATGAAAACTCAGAGTCTAGTTCAGCTTAATGTGCCTTTATTAAACATAAGCGTCTTTCCCTTTTAGCTAAAATGGTGTGACTTATTTATACAAATCATAAAAGAGGGGAGGTAATCAAGTCCATCTTACCAGACCTACATATCTTCATAAAATTAACTTGTTGCTTTCCTCCCTTTACACCATTATAACAATCTCATTCAGTAAACCCTCTACCTTGAATGGTTCTTGTGCCTTGTATTGGATGAATAATAGTATAAAAAATAAATTTATGACATTTACAAAGAATATCTGAAGAACAATGATTTCTATGGATCCTGAAAGGACATGACATTTAAAAAGGAAAGAAATGCTTACATTAATTCCTAAGCATCAATAATCCTTTTCTTCCAGATTTTCTATTGTAAAGTCTCGTTAAAAGCAATAAACCTCTTCATTCATTTTTTTTATCTATTTTTTCATCTCTATATTAGCTTTATCTGTATTTCTGCTTGATTATCTACAATATAGGTGAACCACTGACATAAAAAAGACTTGAGATGCATTTTGATTTTAGTTTGATTTTCTCATGCTTTTAATGTCTTCTTCAGTGAAATGGAAATTTTATTTGATTCAGAATCTTTAATTTGTACCCTCTTCTTTAAACCTGGATTCAAACTCATGATTCTTATTGTAATATTCTGTTAAAAGTTGTTAAGCCGAAATATGTAATGATGCAATACGAGAATTTCCATGAGTATTTTATAGTCAGTTTGCTTTGGTTTGTTTAACAGCATATCAACTACTTATGGGTCATTTAATGTCTAAATTTTATTTTTTTGTGAGCTTTCGTAATTTTTTTCCAATAATGTCTGATGGTAATTTTTTATATTTTTATTATGAAAATATATTGCTATATCTTCATGTTTTGACCCTAGTTTGGAGTTCACTATGTGCCCATAACTGTGACCCTAACAGGTGCTACCACGCTGGTTCAGGGTGGACCTGAGAAAAACAACAATTAAGAGGCAGTTCCATGCTCCTCAAAACCTCCAGATGAGAGGCTTGGTTGTTGGATGTAGTTTATCATCATACCTAACACGGTTTTATAGTCGAGGAACTCACAAGGAGCTTATTCAATCATTCAATTAAGAGTTATGATTCATCAGAAAATTCAAATAAGAAAACAATGAAATTTTCATAGATATTCATAATATCAATTTCATGATACTCCTAATTATTATTATTATTACTATTATTATTATTATATGTCACAGGTCCAAAAGACGAACAGATATTTTCCCGCTCACAGATTGAAGTAGATTAAAGTATATTTAGACACTGTAATGTAAAAAACTGTGCAGACATAGTTTCAGTGAAATAACAAAACCAGCAAATCAGATTAGGGAGTCAATGTTTGGCCAGTCAAATGACACATCAAGAACCTGAAATGGTGTCAAAGTTAATCTTGTCTACTAATATAAGCAGAGGAGAATCAGCATTGAAATAGATAGTGGAATAGCAACAGAGGAGAAGCAACCACTTCAACATATCAGGAATGAGACATTTGCTTGACACAATGGCGCCATAAATTTCTACTCACTACTCCCAGATAAAGAATTTAACACAAGAACTAACACCCAGTGGATAGATAATTAGATTTATTTTGAAGTACAAGATTCACATATTTAAACCAAAAGATTACACAAATGATTTATAACTAATGCTTGCTGTTCACACATCAAACTAATTCCTCTAAAAGAGACTCATTCTTTTTCTTTTCCACAGCACTAATGTTCAGCCTAGTAGATACTAGTTATTGTTTATTGTATATTTTTTCTATAAATCCATATATGTGTTTAGTCATGTTTCTGTAGTTAGAAGTGTTGCTACCTTAGGGTTGACAAAACAAAATCGTAGCTATCACACCCTCTACCTATATCATATTATAATCATATATCATAAATGATACTGTTTAGTTCAACATTTCATTTACATGTTATGATGACAGATATAAGTATTAGATACTATGAAAGAAGAAAGATGATAATGCTCTCATACGTTTAACGCCTGCTTCAGAGAAATGGAAAACCATGACAATTTTTAATCATTTCATTTGTACCAAATTACTTCATGAAATAATGAACTGCATACATATTTATGATTATTATTATAAGATTTTTGTTAGAGTTGTTAAGCTCAAATAATTACGATGCAATAAGGGAAATTCCAGATGGATTTCATAGTCAAGGAACATGCAAAGAACTTATCCGATCATTAAATTAAAAATTATGATTCGTCAGAAAATTCAAGTGAAAACCGGAAATATATACTATAATAAAAAGAAAGAACAGTAAGATATATAATCCGGTGTCCTTATTGATATTTTTATTTTTACAAAACAGTGCTCAATGTAAATTTACAGAGCATAAATATTATAAACTAACTGATTTAAAATATGGTTTCTTTGCTACACAGGAATTACCATGTTTCAAAAACCAAAGCTAAAAACTTCAAATTTAATTATATAATTAAATCAAAAGCATTAGTTCTGTTTCATCCTCAAGTGAATTTTGGAATAACTTATTTTTAAATTTACTGAGTTTTAAATGCACATATAATTCATAATTTCTTATTTCCAAGGATACAGAGAAATCCAATCATTTAGACAGGGGCGGTAGCGTGTTCATTTTTATTAACTATTGTTGTATCAATTATGAGTTACATTCAAAAAAGAGGTTAAGTTTAAGGAGGGTAGGTGTGCATTTTTTAACGAATTTTGACATCAGTTCAATGCATGTTGTCTGGTTTTTTATTAACGACAAAAAGTTTTTCGGCATTTTTTCCGTTAAATTCGTACTTGTATACTTAAAGATTCTTTCTAAAAGGGGTGTTTGGGTTAGAATATGTTATATTGAACTACAATTTTAAAATATTATTTTTACTCTTAATTACTAATAGACTATATTTCTTTTTAAATCAAGTAAATGTAATAGAATTACTTAAATTATTTAAAAATTATAATTACATATCAATTATAAGTATGTATATTACCAGCTCACATTTTTTATTTTTATTTTATTTTTAAATATTACGTAAAGAAAATTTTTGACAATGTCAGCAAAGAATAGTTATTTCATTTCTTTGATTCAGTAAATTTTTACTTTTTATAAACTTAGTAATATATAGTTTCTCATGTATGCACAAAGGACATGGGTCATTTAATGACCTACATATTCTAGCTTTTCTTATTAATTTCCAATGGGAGCTGGTAATATACATACATTACTACTGATCAACCTGCACTAAGATTTGTTTAAAGTGGCCAGTTGCTTGTGTGGCACAAGCACACTCTCTCCATCGAAACAACATAGCCCATAAAGGTGCACTGTGTGCCAAGCATTAGGTGTTTGTGATGATCGCATGTTATATTATCATGGAGTTTGACCTCCTCGGGACCTTAAATACATTGTGTAGTTCATGGTGGACCGCACAATATGCATAAGGGGTTTTAATGTCATAGTTTGCTGTCTCTGGTATGAGGGCTGGTGGCTATATATATATATATATATATATATATATATATATATATATATATATATAATACTTTCTGTGGACTTAAAGATAGCTGGTGGCTATATATATAAAATCCTTTCTGTGGACTTGTAGATAACTTGTAGATATGTATTAGTACAGGTAATAAATCGGTTTATATATAATCTTAGTAGATCCTAATAATATAAAATATTAAAACTGATCCACAAAAAGAGCCCAGTGTATTTACTTTAACAGAGCATATAAATTACATAATGGAGAAATTAAAAATTACCTCATGAGTACAGAATATTTCAATTAACCTCAATGCGTTAGCTTTTTCAACTCAAATGGTGGACTGTAGTCTGTGTTGGAATTAGATATTTAATATTAAATATTTAAAAAAGAGAAAGCAGTTGAAAAAATGATACAGAGCTTACCAAACTGCCCAAGTGGTGGTAAAGGGAGGGCAGTTGTTGTCTGGTTTAAATGGAAAGAAGATACACAAATTCAGCCCAGATATTAACCTTAACACCCCAAGTTGGGATTATAAGAGAAATGGAGTGAAATTCAAGGAAGGCCGAAAAAGAAAGTTTTAAAATGAAATTATTAATTATTAATTATATAACAAAAAACAAGAAAATTTGTTACCACTCAAAATTATCAAAATATGCTTACAAATAAAAGATTAACAATAAATCATTTTTAGATAGTTTATATTAAGAAAAAGTTTTTGAAAAAAAATATTTGATAAAAATTTTTTTAAACCTATTTAAAAAATTAATATTAAAAAAATAATTTTAAAATTTTTAAAAAATATATATAATTAAATTAAAAAATGATTGAAATTAAAAGTTAAGATAATTATATTGACCATTTAAAATTTTAAAGATAAGTTAAATTATTAAGAATACCGACCATACCCAGGATAAAAAAAAAAAATAATAATTTTTTTTAAATTAAAAGAATAAAGAAAACAAAGAAAATAGTAGTGGAAGGTTATAATATAGGATTGATATGGAGAAGGTATTAGATGGGTTAAATAAATAAAAAATAAAGTAAGATCAAAAATATTATAGAAGTTTAAACCTACACCCGTGACAATATTTAGAAACTAATTCATTCCTTTGATTTAATAGTTTGCTTTGATTATTGAATGTTATTATTCAAATTTTCTCTTCTAAACAAAGGTCACACCTACTCTTAAGATCATTAGGAGTATGAGCAAAACTATAATTTTCCAGTCAGTCTTACAGTTCAGACCTTTCTCTCTCAATTCCCAAATATTTTGAAAAGAGCTATCTGATATTTTAATTTCATGTTGGAAAAAAAGTGCCTATTCATGTAAAGTTTTTGTTTCCATTCCCCCACATGTAAACATTGGGATTTAACTTATTTTCTTTGGGGTAAGTAGTTGTTTGATATATTACCTTAGTAGCTCTGTATTTTCCTTCAATTGGACAATTTTCACTATTTCTACAATTACAGAGGGGTTCCATGCCAGGTTTATTGTTAGCCCCATGGAATTTACTAAAATGTAGTTATTATGAATGTTGATAATTTTGTACATGTTATTGGTGCAGGAATAGCTTATTTTGATCATTTTCCTATTGAAGATCTTACTTAAAGGGTTGTTTTTATTAACTTCAGAAAATGCTGTTCAATATTAGTACTGGATAATTTACAAAAGTTGGGAGGGTGACCCATATAATTTTTCTTTTTGTATTTCTGTGTCTACAATCCATTTTAGATACTTCTGTGTTACTACTGTAGTTTATGTAGGATAAATAATTTTTAAAGCCTCTTTTATGGAGAGCATTTTCATACAATTCTTTATTTTTAGTAAAGATATTTTTGTTATTCATGATGAACTCATTTTTGTTCCCAATAGCAATGATCCACTTACTGTGAAGTTACAGAAAAAAAATAATTAGGGCCTTCCTTTAAGTTACTGGGGTTTATTATTGAAATTGCTTCTAACCTGAAAATAGTAGATTATCTAGATATCACTCTTAACCTTAACAATAATACCTTTAAACCTTACCATAAAGAGCATGAAAACCCCCAACTATATTAATGTTGATTCTAAACAACACTTTGCCATTGTGAAACAGATACCCATTACTGTTGGCACTAGAATTAGTAAACTTTTGTCTAACATAATTGCCAAAACTGTTCCTCACAATACATTGGAGAAACATACAGAAATGCTTCTTTGAGCACAAAAAACACTTCATAAATAACAATTTAACAAATGTGCAAGTCATACATGGAAACAAATTCAACCACAATTCTGATTTTATAAATGTTACACTCATAAAAAAGAAAATAATTCACTCAGAAGGAAAATCCTTCAGTGTGCCACCATTGAATATTATCCAAATATTAATCTATGCCCAGGTTTTTTCCCAAAATCACCTTTACTAACAGAATGACTATTCTCCCAGCCAATATACACAACAAATAAATCAAAAACTCAAAAAACAATGGTTGAATCAATCAACACAACAATACAAACAATATTTCTACATATGAAATTATTCTCTTTAAACATGAAGTAATTGACGTAATTTTTCAGTTGACTATATGAATAAAAAATAGCGTTTCTAAATTATTTTAGTTGATAACAACATTTTGTTTGTTGTTTATTGATACTTTGTTTCAATAAATTCATTTTGTTTCTTGCCCTAAAAAAATTCACATTGGATGAAACGTGTCGGCTAAAACTAGTTTTCCTATTGTCTTTTTCCTTTATAAATATTGTTTTTTCTACAGGTTAATTCTGAGAAATTTTTACACACATACACACACACACACACACACACACACACACACACACACACATATATATATATATATATATATATATATATAACATATATACATATATATAACATGCATACATACATATATTTAACATACATACATATACAGTGTAACCCAGATATAAGAGAAACCCGGATATAAGAGAGATTTCATCTGGTCCCAAATTAGAGCCTGTGTTAATAAAACAAAATAGACCAAACCCGGATATAAGAGACTTCTTCTCCGGTCCCGTCAACTCTCTTATATCCGGGTTACACTGTATATATATATAACATACACACACATATATATATATATATGTGTGTGTGTGTGTGTGTGTGTGTGTGTGGTGCCTCTAGTGGCCAAATAGGTTACAGGACTTGTGATCATGATATTTACATGATGGTGGGCTGCAAACTTTATAAGCTGACTATGAAGTAGTGATGCTAGACCTGTGAAATCCTATATGCATTCATTTCAACCACTTATCAATTACTGCATTGTTTCTTTCCAGGTAAAATGACACCTGACTGTTTAAAGAAGACTTCAAAGCTAGCTAGTAGCAACTTCTCTTGAAAATGAACAAAATTTGGCATTGTGGTATTATCAAGTACCTGAAGGATAAAGTTTGGCCCCTAAGGACATGCTTTCTGTGATGCTCCAGCTTTATCACGAATGGAATTGTTGGGCAGCTGAATCCAGGAAGGAAGGGCAAATTTTAAGATGACCCATGGTCTGGATGTCATTCAACTGCCATCACCAAGGAAACATTGATCATGTTCACCACATGTTAATGGATGACAGGTAACTGACTATAAATCAAATAGTCAATGCAATTAGCATAACCTGTGAGAGAATTGAGAATATTCTGCATAATGAACTTGACATGACTAAGGTTTCTGCTTGGTAGGTGCCATGTCTTCTGACACCTTATCAAAAGTGCATCAGACTGATCACATCATGGGAAAATCTGATATTGTTTGAAGCAGATCCTGCTGGTGTCCTTGAACATTTCCTAACTCATGATGAATTTTGGATTCATCACTTTGAGCCAGAGACCAAGAGAAATTCATGCAGTAGAAACACCTCTTCTCACCTGCTCCAAAATAGGCCAAGGTTGCTTCTTCTGCATGGCTTCAGTCTTTTGGATGCAACAGGTATTGTGCTTATTGACTATCTTGAAAAGCACCACACAATAAATGAAGAGTACTATGCCATATTGCTGACGTAGTTATGAAAGTTTATCATGACCAAACACTTAAGAAAACTGATGAAAGGTGTATCGTTTCATCAGGACACTGCTCTAGCACACAAGCCCTTAGTTTCAATGTCCATTGTGCAAGACTGTGGCTTGGAAGTAGGTGATCACCCTCCCTATTCTCCTGATTTGGGTCCATATGACTATCTTCTGTTCCCCAACATTAAAAACACTTGGCTGGGAACCAGTATTGCAGTGATGATGACTTTTTTGACAAACAGGATAAAAGCTTCTTCACCAATGAGAATCAAGTATTACACCAATGGAAGAAGTGTGTGGACCACAAGGAAGACAATGATGAAAAACAAATCTCATTTGGTAACATTCTATCAGAGTATCTTGGTCAGACTATAAACTTTTCAGCTGACAATCATATGTGTGTGTGTGTTGTAATGGAAAATGGTGAATAAGCAGGCTGAGTTGAAATACTAGTCAAAACTGTTTTATCTTATTTCACAATGACCTTGGGATACACATGACTTCATTTCATCTACCCAACTCCAGCTATAGGTAAAATAAATGAGGCAGACTATGTTTTCTAGCCTAGAAGGACGACTTGAAATTCAAAACCTTATCTATCATGGACCAGAGTAGGAGGGTAAGGCCATTAAAATTTTTTCTCTGCCTTCATTACCTACAATATAGATGAACCACTGACATCAAATCTTTTATAAATAAATATTCACATAATAAATAGAATTCTTATGACCAACTTCTTGATTTAGCCTCATTTAATATTAATCAGCCATATAAGTCTTGTGAACCCATTGTTAAAAACATTTTCTAAAATCTCTCCTAAAAAATTCAGAAATTTTTTGAGCCTCCTTGAAGATTGTGAGACCCTAGTTTATTTAACATATACATTTTATATGCACAACTATTATCAAACAAATAGGAAAACCTCAAGAAATCCTGGTGAAGAGTTAAAATTTGAGGTTAACAAGTAATGGAGAAAGAAAATGATTACATGGATAGACCCAATAGAATTAAAATATTAAGGTGTAATAAAGGTATTTTCAATTTTAGAGATGTTTACTCTATACTACTCTATATGATTTATATTATATATATCTTAACATTGCCATTCAGTTGAAGTTTTGGGTGCAAATATTATAATGGTGGACACAGATAATAAGAATTCTGGAAACTTTGAGGAATTATTTTAAAGTGAGCATCAAAGCTACTTGCAGCAAAATTTGGGAACTGGAAGGAAATCGTGCACAGACAGTGTCAAAGGACAAAGTATCAAAAGACAAAATGATGAATGGACAAAATGTTGAACAGACTAAATATTGAACAAACAAAGTGGCAAATGGACAAAGTGCCAAACAGAAAAAGATTTGAACATGATTATGGGAAAGGCTAGAATCCATTTCTTCTCATTGGGAAACATTCACAAGCAAAACAATCATGAAAAGAGATGAAAATATAAAGCATTTGATAAACTTGTAAAAGCATTCAGGAGCCAAGAGATTGAACATGAAAATAATTTTGACCCATCCATATAAGTATAAATGATTAGTCATCTTTCTTGGAATATAAACTTGAGACGGATATTTTGAGCGTAGAGAAATGTGCAGAACAATAACATTTTTTTGTTTTACTAGAAACCTGATATTATATCAACAATCAAACGAACCAATTTTTTATGTCAATGGGCGGGGAAAAAACAGGTATTTTTGTTCCCGATAAATGGCTTTTCAAAAGACAGTTACAATTATTGTCTACCCGGATGCATTTTATTATTTATTGACACTCATCTTAAATCATAAAGAAAAACTTGTGCATGGGTTAGGGTTAGGGTTAACCCTCAAACCAATAAAGATGTGAACTCATAAAAACCATAAGAGTTGTGACATCAGGGGAGTTATTATTACTGTTCCCCAAGAAGGTTTATTAGTATAAAGAACATAAATCTCTGGCTAAATGTATTGTATAATGAAAATAAATTTAAAAAAAATCTGTGCATTAGTATCAAAGAAAACAAGCCTGACTAGGATGAATGTTAGTCGAAAACAAAAAATTCAGGCAATTCATTATTTTATCTTTAGGCATATCAAAACAATTTTTATTTTTGACAGCTTGCTATTCTAGAGTTTATTTCATGGATATATAATCATTAGATATATGATAGACTGAACTATATATGGATAGAGATAGACAGAACTATATATAGATGGAGAGATAGATAGATTGAACTATATATAGATAGAGAGATAGATAGAACTATATGTGGATAGAAAGACAGACTGAACTATAAGTAGATAGAGAGATAGACTGAATTATATATGGATAGAGAGATAGACAGACTGAACTATATATGGATAGAGAGATACATAGATGGAACTATATATGGATAGAGAGATAGATAGACGGAACTATATATGGATAGAGAGATAGATAGACAGAACTATATATGGATAGAGAGATAGACTAAACTATATATGGATAGAGAGGTAGATATACTGAACTATATATGGATAGAGAGATAGATAGACTGAATTATATATGGATAGAGAGATAGATAGACTAAACTATATACGGATAGAGAGGTAGATAGACTGAACTATATAAAGAAATATAGTTTTAAGGTGTGCTATATTTATGGGATAAAGTGCTCAATATCAGAGATAGAGCATATGTAAATATAAATATAAAAGTGAACATTGAAGTCAACACTCAGAGGCAACAGGCTGTTTCATGCTAGATGCAATCATCAGGCGGCCTGACGATTGCACCTAGCATGAAACAGCCTGTTGCCTCTGAGTGTTGACTTCAATGTTCACTTTTATATTTAGACTGAACTATAGATAGATAGTGAGATAGATAGAATGAACTATATAGAGAGATAAAAAACTGAATTATATATGGATAGAGAGATAGACTGAACTATAAGTAGATAGAGAGATGGACTGAACTATATTATTATTGCATGAGAGAGTAACATGCTAACAAAATGATGCTATAGTACAAAGTGTAATATTATTAGTGTTAGTATTATTATTTCCACATTTCTCGATTTGCTGTTTGATACAATCCTTTACAAAGAGTTTCACGTGAGAGTTCAGGTAAGGAAAGATTTTTCTCAGAAAGCTATTGATCATATTACACTGAAAGAATTTTTCTAATAATGTGAGCGATTTTCATGTATTCCTTTAGATTTCAAGATTAATATGATGCTCATGAAAGAAACCATTTGTAACTCAGGTGTTCTTATTAGTATTATTATTAATATTAATATTATTATTTTTACATATTCAGGTGTATCAAAAGTATTTTCATTTTTAACAGTTGTTAACCTTTATTAATCTGGATGTGAGTTCATTTGGTGTACAAAAAAGTTTATCCTGCCACTAAAGATAACTGATCTCTGAATTTAAATTTTTTGAATTTCATAGTTGTGTTGCTAAGGCAACAGAAAACACCTTTGAGTGAACTTAACAATAAGGTTACTGCAACTGAGAGGCCTTGAAAAAGAATGCAGTGGAAAGGGAAGTTTATTAATAATGTGCTAAAGGTTAAACTGAATATATTTTATACACACATCTAATGACTATCTATAACTCAACTATATTATTATAACTATATAGATCATAATATATCTACATACACATATATACAAATATCTATACACACACACACACATACATATAGGTCTACACACATATATCTATATGCATATCTACATATATTTACACACACACACATAGATATATATATACATATATCTACACACACACACACACATATATATATACATATATCTACACACACACACACATATATATATATATATATATATATATATATATATATATATATATATATACATATATCCACACACACATCTAGACACACACACACATATCTATGCATCTACACACACACACACTCACATTATATATATATATATATATATATATATATATATATATATATATATATTTTGAACGATAAAAATTATTAGAAAAATCAATTAAAATCTTCAGACATATTGGGTTGTAGATTAATATTCTTATGCTTTTATTATTATTATTTCATTTATATTCCTCTCTATATATATATATAGTGCTGACATCCTAACTACTATAACTCACATAATTAGTGAGGCTCTTGATGAGAAACACCTCTCGGGAACCACAGTGTTAGATATATCGAAGGATTTTGGTAAAGTGTAGCACAAAGGTTTACTACACAAGCTCTCCAGCTCTGGAATCACTGGGTCTTCTCAATCATAAAATCTTTCCTTACACATTCGTCCCTTAAGTAAGTTAAAATGGCTAGTCTTTTAGAGACCTAGCGGTCAATGCCGGCACCCTCCAGTGTTCACTCATTGGTCCAGCCCTCTTTCTCATTTACATAAATGATCTGCCTTAGAATATACTCAGATCATTTGTAAACATCTATGCAGATGATATACATGCACACTTCTAAAACCCCTGATTGTCAGAGATTCTGGTAACTGATATCTCTTCCGATCTAGTAGAAACTACCCAGTGGGAGTAAAAGCTGGATTGGACCCTGAATTACCTACCACCAGTCACAATGAACAGCTATCCCCTCAGGGAGGCACTGTGCTTTGAAAGTGTTGTGGTAGGATCCACCTAATTTGCATAGCGGAGTACCGACGATATAAATATGGTTGGTACCGGAAGACAGGGAGGCAAATCAAGAGATCCAACTAGAGACTCTGCCCGACTGCGACTTAGTCAACACATTCTCCAGGAACGGTCTTCCCAGGAATATACAAAAGACTATATGTAAATATTGTGTACACTTTCTTGTTTCAATACATTTTATTCTAACTACATTTTGTGTTTGCATTATTATTCCATGCATTAGTCAAGTTTCAACAGAAAGACTATTGGTCCTCAAACTCACTCATGACATCAAGTGGAACTCGTACATATGATCAATTGCTAAGGATGCAGGTAAAACGGTCGACTTTCAGAACTGCTCCAGTAAGTACCTGACACCTCATGCTATTCTCTATCTTTACAAGAACCAGATCAGGCAAAAATGGTTTACTATTGTCATATTTGACCTCGTTCTCCAGACTTGATAGAGTCCAAAAACATCTCCGAGCACTCATAGCCTCCAAACTCTCTCTCACAGGTGAGATGTGGCAAGCCTCTTACTGCTCTATTGCTACTTCCTTGGAAACTGTTCAGATAAAATATATTCCCTGGTCCCACCAGTGCAAACATTCATGGCAAGGACATGCCATGCCACTTACATAATAGCAAACCATCCACATTCCCTCTGTATTCCACTCAAACACGTTCTCTCCACAAACCACAGCTCTGTGGAACAGAGTTAAAGTTAAAGATCAAATGTAGATTACATATATACACACACATATATCTACACATATGCATATATATATCTAAAGATATGTATATATTCATATATTTACTCATATACATGTGTACATATATACATATATCTACACATATACATGTCTACACATTTACATATATAAATATATCTACACACACATAAATATATATATATATATATATATACACACACACACAGATATATATAAACATATATCTACATATATACATATATCTACACATTATATATAACTATATTTACACAAACACATTTATATATATATACGCACACACACAGATATATATATAAACATATATCTACATATATACATATATCTATAATAATCAGAGTAACCTTCATAAAATTTTGTTTTATTAGGAGCATGCTGTGACACAGAAGGAAAATGTATCTGCTGATCTATTTTATTCCTGTTAGTCACTGCCTACTTTGATGGCACATCCATACTACAGGCAAAAGAATTTGAGGAGAGCCCACAGCTCTTTAAAAACACCCTAAAATACATATACCAACACACATATACACACACATACACATACCAACACACACACACACATACACACACATATATATATACATATATGTGTAATTTGGCAGCAACTTTTCTTTTAAACTCAAAAGAAAATATGCAAGACTATGTTGTCTTTAACATTCAATACTACATATATATATATATATATATATACATACATACATACATATACCTTCACACACACATATATTCATATACCAACACACACACACACATACATACACATATATATATACATATATCTACACACACACACACATATATACATACATACATACATACATATATATATATATATATATATATATATATATATACATACATATACCTTCACACACACATATATTCATATACCTACACACACACACACACATATATATATATATATCTACACTAAATGTATAGCCAAAATCACTTGGATATATAAAATATTTGGACAATTTTTATATCATTTATGTTCTGAAAAGAAACAAATGATAAAAACAAATCAAAACTTATATAAAAACTTAACCGCAGCAGCTTGTCAGTTGTTTTTGATGAAAATTGCATATATCTACACACATACACATTATTAGATTAAGATTTGAACTGTTGTATCTTACAAATGATCAGAAATATCTTACTGGAATTCTTTGAGGTTTTTATAACACTACTGGACTCTACTTTGTGCAATAAGAATGTAGAATTACTCTCCTAGATTAACAGAAGAATTGCGATAAAATTGATCATAAATGAAAATTACATGTTCATCATTAATTAATCATAGCTAAGGATCAAAAGCGCACGCAGGATTGAAATTAAGTTCATATATATATATATATATATATATATATATATATATAATAAAAAGACTTAAACACTAATATTCCATGGAATATTAGTGTTTAAGTCTTTTTATTATATCCTTACTCTGTCCTGGACATCGAGTTCTACCTGGATCATATCCTCTTGGAATTATTTTTATACATATATGTATGTGTATATATAATTGCATATGTATGTGTATATTCACCACTAATATTGTATATATATATATATATATATATATATATATATATATATATATATATATATATATATATATATATATATTATTCCAGGATCATTTTCTAACTTATTCACGATGATCTTCACCTTATAACCCTCTGTCCTGAAATAACAAGGTGCCTCAGAGGTTTCACATACAATTTCATTTTCAAGTCTTTTTTCACTGCTCTTTGAACTGTCATAGCTGAAACTCCTCTCTCACATACCAAACTATCATAAAGTTCATACACGCACAATTGTAGTAGTAGTAGTCATCAAGTGACTGCTCTTCTGTCGTCTATCTAGAGTTCTGCCTTTATATAGTGGTATGGTTATGCTAATTAGTATAAGCTTAACCAATCCCATTACACAAACATCTTATGGATTGAGTTGGATCTCTTCCAATTGATCTCTTTAGTTTTAAGTTGAAATAATGATTCCTCTTGCTGATCCAGTTTTCCTCTCTACTGTTCCCTCCTTTTTATACTTATTCACCATTCTGTTGATGGTTCTTGAATGAACTTTGAAGATGGAAGCCAGAGTATAAATGTTGGTACCATTACTGAAGGCCTGAATGATCTTTTTTCTCCCACCATTGCTCACTTTTTTCTGACACAAAACAATTTTAACCGGCTCTCTTTTTAGCTGAATAACTCAAAGGGTTTTTCAGTGATTCTTATGCAAATGGTGTCAAGATGGCTGAACATCTTATATGTAAACCTGGAAAAAAGAGACTCGCTCAGTTTAGTGGTTTTTTAGATATTAAACATTTCCTAGGATGAACCATTATCCCATGCTGTTACACGATGTGGACATTTTAAATGATTATTTCTTCATGGTTGCATAACACTGAATTTCATGCTTGATGCAATCATCAGATGTCAATTGACACCTGGGCATTGTAAAATTTAAATAGATATTTATACTGTACTGTAATGCTAGAGGAGCAATTCATTTATTTACAGGGAAAAACCCCAAAACCTAGGCACACTTACATATATCCATATACACATCTAATATGTAGTTTCTATATATAAGACAAATGTATGCACATATATTACTGGCATATCTACATATATAAATATATATGTATATACATTCTCATTTGCATAGATATACAAAGAGACATACAAATATTTTTACAATTTCTATCTATATATTAACATGTACAC
>OZ038514.1:14613020-14633020 GCA_964036315.1 Acanthosepion esculentum
ATTGCACTAATTCTATGTGCTATATCTTAGGATATCTCAGTTTTTAGTTAATTCCGCTTGGTAACTGTCCAAGTTTATGTTCTCTCTGCTGAAACCAGGGATTGAAATGACAACAACTTAGATCAGTTCAACTTTGGAATCAATCAACCAATGCTTTTGTACACTGAACCATATTGGATTAACATAAATGATGGTGGAACAAGTAGTGCATATCAACTTTATTCACAAAATCCTACAAAAATTACAACAATGACTTGCACTGATGCCTAATACTTCCTTCAAACATTCACGACATTTCTTGCTTTTTATTCAGCTTCAGTCAATATCATACAGAGGTCACAACCCCATGCCATAGTATACCATTTGCCAAGGCTAACATATCCGGGAATATCATACAGAGGTCACAACGCCATGCGATATTATGCCATTTGCCAAGGCTAACATGTCCAGCAATATCATACAGAGGTCACAAAAACATGCGATATTATGCCATTTGCCAAGGCTAACATGTCCAGCAATATCATACAGAGGTCACAACCAGATGCCATAATATGCCATTTACCAAGGCTAACATATGCGGCAATATCATACAGTGGTCAATACAACATGCAATAGTATACCAATTGCCAAGGCTAACATATCCGGCAATATAATACAGAGGTCACAAACACATGCCATCTTATGCCATTTGCCAGGGCTAACATATCCAGCTTTATTATACAGAGGTCACAACCCCATGTGATAGTATGCCATTTGTGAAAGCTAACATATCCAGCAATTTCATACAGAGGCCAAAACCACATGCCATAGTATGCCATTTGCCAAGGCTAGCATATCTGGCAATATCATACAGAGATCACAACTCCATGCCATAGCATGCCATTTACCAAGGCTAACATATCCGGCAAAATCATACAGAGATCACAACCCCATGACATATGATGCCATTTGCCAAGGCTCATATATCTGGGAATATCATACAGAGGTCACGACACCATGTGATAGTATGCCATTTCCCAAGGCTAACATATCTGGCAATATCATACAGAGATCACAAGCCCATACCATAACATGCCATTCGCCAAGGCTAAAATATCTGCCAATATCATACAGAGACCACAACCCCATCCCATGTTATGCCATTTCCTAAGGTTAACATATCCGACAATAACATACAGAGATCACAACACCATGGCATAGTATGCCATTTGCTAAGGCTAACATATCCGGCAATATCATACAGAGGTCAAAACCCCATGCCATCGTATTCCATTTGCCAAGGTTAGCATATCCGGCGATATCATACAGAGATAACAATCTCATGCCTTAGTATGCTATTTGCCAAGGCTAATATATCCGGAAAATATACAGAGATCACAAACCAATGCCATAGCATGCGATTTGCCAAGGCTAATGTATCCAGCAGTATCATACAAAGGTCATAAACCCATGCCATAGCATGCCATTTGCCAAGGCTAACATATCCGGCAATATCATACAGAAATCACAACGCCATGCCATCGTATTCCATTTGCCAAGGTTAACATATCCGGCAATATCATACAGAGGTCAAAACACCATGCCATAGTATGCCATTTGCCAAGGCTAACATATCCGGCAATATCATACAAAGGTCACAACAACATGCCATTGTATTCCATTTGCCAAGACTAACATATCCGGCAATATCATACAGAGATCACAATCCCATGTGAATGTATGCCATTTGCGACGGCTATCATATCCAGCAATATTATACAGAGTTCACAACGACATGCCATAGTATATCATTTGCCAAGGATAACATATCCGGCAATATCATACAGAGGTCACAAACCCATGACATATTATGCCATTTGCCAATGCTAACATATCTGACAATATCATACAGAGGACACAACCGCTTACCATAGTATACTATTTGCCAAGACTAACATATCCGGCAATATCATACAGATATCACAACCTCATGCCATATTATGCCATTTGCCAAGGCTAACATATCTGGCAATATCATACAGAGGTCACAACCCCATACCATATTATGGCATTTGCGAAGACAAACATATCCTCCAATATCATACAGAGGTCACAACCCCATGCGATAGTATGCCATTTGCCAAGGCTGACATATCCGGCAATATCATACAGAGATCACAACCCCATGTCAGACTATGCCATTTGCCAATGCTAACATATCCGACAATATCATACAGAGTTCACAACCCCGAAGGGATAGTATGCCATTTGCCAAGTCTAACATATCTGGCAATATCATACAGAGGTCACAACCCCATACCATACTATGGCATTTGCGAAGGCAAACATATCCTCCAATATCATACAGAGGTCACAACCCCATGCGATAGTATGCCATTTGCCAAGGCTAACATATCCTCCAATATCATACAGAGATCACAACCCCATGCCATAGCATGCCATTTGCCAAGGCTAACATATCCGGCAAAATCATACAGAGATCACAACCCCATGACATATGATGCCATTTGCCAAGGCTCACATATCTGGGATTATCATACAGAGGTCACGACACCATGTGATAGTATGCCATTTCACAAGGCTAACATATCTGGCAATATCATACAGAGATCACAAGCCCATACCATAACATGCCATTCGCCAAGGCTAAAATATCGGGCAATATCATACAGAGACCACAACCCCATCCCATGTTATGCCATTTGCTAAGTTTAACATATCCGACAATAACATACAGAGATCACAACACCATGGCATAGTATGCCATTTGCTAAGGCTAACATATCCGGCAATATCATACAGAGGTCAAAACCCCATGTCATCGTATTCCATTTGCCAAGGTTAGCATATCCGGCGATATCATACAGAGATAACAATCTCATGCCTTAGTATACTATTTGCCAAGGCTAATATATCCGGAAAATATATAGAGATCACAAACCAATGCCATAGCATGCGATTTGCCAAGGCTAATATATCCAGCAGTATCATACAAAGGTCATAAGCCCATGCCATAGCATGCCATTTGCCAAGGCTAACATATCCGGCAATATCATACAGAGATCAAAACCCCATGCCATAGTATGCGATTTGCCAAGGTTAACATATCCGGCAATATCATACAGAGGTCACAACACCATGCCATAGCATGCCATTTGCCAAGGCTAACATATCCGGCAATATCATACAAAGGTCACAACCACATGCCATTGTATTCCATTTGCCAAGACTAACATATCCGGCAATATCATACAGAGATCACAATACCATGTGATAGTATGCCATTTGCGACGGCTATCATATCCAGCAATATTATACAGAGTTCACAACGACATGCCATAGTATATCATTTGCCAAGGCTAACATATCCAGCAATATCATACAGAGGTCACAAACCCATGCCATATTATGCCATTTGCCAATGCTAACATATCTGACAATATCATACAGAGGACACAACCGCTTGTGGCGAATAATAAGAATGAAAAGAATACCTTTAGGCGATTTAGGTTTTATTCAACTTAAAGAACGCACGAGGTAGATACAAGATGGCGAACTGAGAACATATAAACAAAGGGGGACAATCCCCTAGAAAAGGGCAGACAACTCTGAAATGAGTATCATTTTACCACACCGCTTACCATAGTATACTATTTGCCAAGACTAACATATCTGGCAATATAATACAGAGGTCACAACCCCATGCGATAGTATGCCATTTGCCAAGGCTGACATATCCGGCAATACCACACAGAGGTCACAACCGCTTACCATAGTATACTATTTGCCAAGACTAACATATCCGGCAATATCATACAGAGATCATAACCTCATGCCATATTATGCCATTTGCCAAGGCTAACATATCTGGCAATATCATACAGAGGTCACAAACATATGCCATCTTATGCCATTTGCCAAGGCGAACATATCCAGCTTTATTATACAGAGGTCACAACCCCATGCGACAGTATGCCATTTGAGAAAGCTAAAATATCCGGCAACTTCATACAGAGGCCACAACCACATGCCATAGTATGCCATTTGCAAAGGCTAGCAGATCTGGCAATATCATACAGAGATCACAACCCCATGCCATAGCATGCCATTTGCCAAGGCTAACAAATCTGGCAATATCATACAGAGATCACAACCCCATGCCATAGCATGCTATTTTCCAAGGCCAACATATCCGGCAATATCATACAGAGATCACAATCCCATGCCAAAGTATGCCATTTACCAAGGCTAACAAATCTGGCAATATCATACAGAGATCACAACCCCATGCCATAGCATGCCATTTGCCAAGGCTAACATATCTGGCAATTTCATACAGAGATCACAAACCCACGCCATAGCATGCCATTTGCCAAGGCTAACATATCCGGAAATATGATACAGAGGTCACAACCCCATGCCATAGCATGCCATTTGCCAAGGCTAACATATCCGGGAATATCATACAGAGATCAGAAACCCATGCCAAAGTATGCCATTTGCCTAGGCTAACAAATCTGGCAATATCATACAGAGATCACAACCCCATGCCATAGCATGCCATTTGCCAAGGCTAACATATCCGGCAATATCATACAGAGATCACCACACCATGCCAAAGCATGCCATTTGCCAAGGCTAACAAATCTGGCAATATCATACAGAGATCACAACCCCATGCCATAGTATGCCATTTGCCAAGTCTAACAAATCTGTCAATATCATACAGAGATCACAACCCCATGCCATAGCATGCCATTTGCCAAGGCTAACATATCCGGCAATATCATACAGAGATCACAACACCATGCCAAAGTATGCCATTTGCCAAGGCTAACATATCCGGCAATATCATACAGAGATCACAACCCCATGCCATAGCGTGCCATTTGCCAAGGCTAACATATCTGGCAATATCATACAGAGATCACAACCCCATGCCATAGCATGCCATTTGCCAAGGCTAACATATCCGGAAATATCATACAGAGATCACAACCCCATGCCATAGCATGCCATTTGCCAAGGCTAACATATCCGGCAATATCATACAGAGATCACAACCCAATACCATAGCATGCCATACAGAGATCACAACACTATGCCACAGTATGCCATTTGCCAAGGCTAACATATCCGGCAATATCATACAGAGATCACAACCCCATGCCATAGTATGCCATTTGCCAAGGCTAACATATCCGGAAATATCATACAGAGATCAAAACCCCATGCCATAGCATGCCATTTGCCAAGGCTAACATATCCGGAAATATCATACAGAGATCACAACCCCATGCCATAGCATGCCATTTGCCAAGGCTAACATATGCGGCAATATCATACAGAGATCACAACACCATGCCATAGCATGCCATTTGCAAAGGCTAACATATCCGGCCATATCATACAGAGATCACAACCCCATGCCATAGCATGCCATTTGCCAAGGCAAACATATCCGGCAATATCATACAGAGATCACAACCCAATACCATAGCATGCCATACAGAGATCACAACACTATGCCACAGTATGCCATTTGCGAAGGCTAACATATCCGGCAATATCATACAGAGATCACAACCCCATGCCATAGTATGCCATTTGCCAAGGCTAACATATCCGGAAATATCATACAGAGATCAAAACCCCATGCCATAGCATGCCATTTGCCAAGGCTAACATATCCGGAAATATCATACAGAGATCACAACCCCATGCCATAGCGTGCCATTTGCCAAGGCTAACATATCCGGCAATATCATACAGAGATCACAACCCCATGCCAAAGTATTCCATTTGCCAAGGCTAACTAATCTGGAAATATCATACAGCGATCACAACCCCATGCCATAGCATGCCATTTGCCAAGGCTAACATATCTGGCAATATCATACAGAGATCACAACCCCATGCCATAGCATGCCATTTGCCAAGGCTAACATATCCGGAAATATCATACAGAGGTCACAACCCCATGCCATAGCATGCCATTTGCCAAGGCTAACATATCCGGCAATATCATACAGAGATCACAACCCCATGCCATAGCATGCCATTTGCCAAGGCTAACATATCCGGCAATATCATACAGAGATCACAACCCCATGCCATAGCATGCCATTTGCCAAGGCTAACATATCCGGCAATATCATACAGAGATCACAACCCCATGCCATAGCATGCCATTTGCCAAGGCTAACATATGCGGCAATATCATACAGAGATCACAACCCCATGCCATAGCATGCCATTTGCTAAGGCTAACATATCCGGCAATATCATACAGAGATCACAACCCCATGCCAAAGTATGCCATTTGCCAAGGCTAACTAATCTGGAAATATCATACAGAGATCACAACCCCATGCCATAGCATGCCATTTGCCAAGGCTAACATATCTGGCAATATCATACAGAGATCACAACCCCATGCCATAGCATGCCATTTGCCAAGGCTAACATATCCGGAAATATCATACAGAGGTCACAACCCCATGCCATAGCATGCCATTTGCCAAGGCTAACATATCCGGCAATATCATACAGAGATCACAACACCATGCCATAGCGTGCCATTTGCCAAGGCTAACATATGTGGCAATATCATACAGAGGTCACAACCCCATGCCATAGCATGCCATTTGCCAAGGCTAACATATCCGGCCATATCATACAGAGATCACAACCCCATGCCACAGTATGCCATTTGCCAAGGCTAACAAATCTGGCAATATCATACATAGATCACAACACCATGCCATAGCGTGCCATTTGCCAAGGCTAACATATCTGGCAATATCATACAGAGATCACAACCCCATGCCATAGCATGCCATTTGCCAAGGCTAAAATATTTGGCAATATCATACAGAGATCACAACCCCATGCCATAGCATGCCATTTGCCAAGGCTAACATATGCGGCAATATCATACAGAGATCACAACCCCATGCCATAGCATGCCATTTGCCAAGGCTAACATATCCGGCCATATCATACAGAGATCACAACCACATGCCATAGACTGCCATTTGCCAAGGCTATCATATCCGGCAATATCATACAGAGATCACAACCCCATGCCAAAGTATGCCATTTGCCAAGGCTAACTAATCTGGAAATATCATACAGCGATCACAACCCCATGCCATAGCATGCCATTTGCCAAGGCTAACATATCTGGCAATATCATACAGAGATCACAACCCCATGCCATAGCATGCCATTTGCCAAGGCTAACATATCCGGAAATATCATACAGAGGTCACAACCCCATGCCATAGCATGCCATTTGCCAAGGCTAACATATCTGGCAATATCATACAGAGATCACAACCCCATGCCATAGCATGCCATTTGCCAAGGCTAACATATGCGGCAATATCATACAGAGATCACAACCCCATGCCATAGCATGCCATTTGCCAAGGCTAACATATCCGGCAATATCATACAGAGATCACAACCCCATGCCAAAGTATGCCATTTGCCAAGGCTAACTAATCTGGAAATATCATACAGAGATCACAACCCCATGCCATAGCATGCCATTTGCCATATCTGGCAATATCATACAGAGATCACAACCCCATGCCATAGCATGCCATTTGCCAAGGCTAACATATCCGGAAATATCATACAGAGGTCACAACCCCATGCCATAGCATGCCATTTGCCAAGGCTAACATATCCGGCAATATCATACAGAGATCACAACACCATGCCATAGCGTGCCATTTGCCAAGGCTAACATATGTGGGAAAATCATACAGAGGTCACAACCCCATGCCATAGCATGCCAGTTGCCAAGGCTAACATATCCGGCCATATCATACAGAGATCACAACCCCATGCCAAAGTATGCCATTTGCCAAGGCTAACAAATCTGGCAATATCATACAGAGATCACAACACCATGCCATAGCGTGCCATTTGCCAAGGCTAACATATCTGGCAATATCATACAGAGATCACAACCCCATGCCATAGCATGCCATTTGCCAAGGCTAAAATATTTGGCAATATCATACAGAGATCACAACCCCATGCCATAGCATGCCATTTGCCAAGGCTAACATATGCGGCAATATCATACAGAGATCACAACCCCATGCCATAGCATGCCATTTGCCAAGGCTAACATATCCGGCCATATCATACAGAGATCACAACCACATGCCATAGACTGCCATTTGCCAAGGCTATCATATCCGGCCATATCATACAGAGATCACAACCACATGCCATAGCATGCCATTTGCCAAGGCTAACATATCCGGCAATATCATACAGAGATCACAACCCCATGCCAAAGTATGCCATTTGCCAAGGCTAACTAATCTGGAAATATCATACAGCGATCACAACCCCATACCATAGCATGCCATTTGCCAAGGCTAACATATCTGGCAATATCATACAGAGATCACAACCCCATGCCATAGCATGCCATTTGCCAAGGCTAACATATCCGGAAATATCATACAGAGGTCACAACCCCATGCCATAGCATGCCATTTGCCAAGGCTAACATATCCGGAAATATCATACAGAGGTCACAACCCCATGCCATAGCATGCCATTTGCCAAGGCTAACATATCCGGAAATATCATACAGAGGTCACATCCCCATGCCATAGCATGCCATTTGCCAAGGCTAACATATCCGGAAATATCATACAGAGATCACAACCCCATGCCATAGCATGCCATTTGCCAAGGCTAACATATCCGGAAATATCATACAGAGGTCACAACCCCATGCCATAGCATGCCATTTGCCAAGGCTAACATATCTGGCAATATCATACAGAGATCACAACCCCATGCCATAGCATGCCATTTGCCAAGGCTAACATATCCGGCAATATCATACAGAGATCACAACCCCATGCCATAGCATGCCATTTGCCAAGGCTAACATATGCGGCAATATCATACAGAGATCACAACCCCATGCCATAGCATGCCATTTGCCAAGGCTAACATATCCGGCAATATCATACAGAGATCACAACCCCATGCCAAAGTATGCCATTTGCCAAGGCTAACTAATCTGGAAATATCATACAGCGATCACAACCCCATGCCATAGCATGCCATTTGCCAAGGCTAACATATCTGGCAATATCATACAGAGTTCACAAACCCATGCCATAGCATGCCATTTGCCAAGGCTAACATATCCGGAAATATCATACAGAGGTCACAACCCCATGCCATAGCATGCCATTTGCCAAGGCTAACATATCTGGCAATATCATACAGAGATCACAACCCCATGCCATAGCATGCCATTTGCCAAGGCTAACATATCCGGCAATATCATACAGAGATCACAACCCCATGCCAAAGTATGCCATTTGCCAAGGCTAACTAATCTGGAAATATCATACAGCGATCACAACCTCATGCCATAGCATGCCATTTGCCAAGGCTAACATATCTGGCAATATCATACAGAGATCACAACCCCATGCCATAGCATGCCATTTGCCAAGGCTAACATATCCGGCAATATCATACAGAGATCACAACCCCATGCCATAGCATGCCATTTGCCAAGGCTAACATATCCGGAAATATCATACAGAGGTCACAACCCCATGCCATAGCATGCCATTTGCCAAGGCAAACATATGCGGCAATATCATACAGAGATCACAACCCCATGCCATAGCATGCCATTTGCCAAGGCTAACATATCCGGCAATATCATACAGAGATCACAACACCATGCCATAGCGTGCCATTTGCCAAGGCTAACATATCTGGCAATATCATACAGATATCACAACCCCATGCCATAGCATGCCATTTGCCAAGGCTAAAATATTTGGCAATATCATACAGAGATCACAACCCCATGCCATAGCATGCCATTTGCCAAGGCTAACATATGCGGCAATATCATACAGAGATCACAACCCCATGCCATAGCATGCCATTTGCCAAGGCTAACATATCCGGCCATATCATACAGAGATCACAACCACATGCCATAGACTGCCATTTGCCAAGGCTATCATATCCGGCCATATCATACAGAGATCACAACCACATGCCATAGCATGCCATTTGCCAAGGCTAACATATCCGGCAATATCATACAGAGATCACAACCCCATGCCATAGCGTGCCATTTGCCAAGGCTAACATATCTGGCAATATCATACAGAGATCACAACCCCATGCCATAGCATGCCATTTGCCAAGGCTAACATATCCGGAAATATCATACAGAGATCACAAACCCATGCCATAGCATGCCATTTGCCAAGGCAAACATATCCGGCAATATCATACAGAGATCACAACACCATGCCACAGTATGCCATTTGCCAAGGCTAAGATATCGGCAATATCATACAGAGATCACAACCCCTGCGATAATATGACATTTGCCAAGGCTAAAATATCCGGCAATATCATACAGAGATCACCACCCCATGCCATAGTATGCCATTTGCCAAGGCTAACATATCCGGCAATATCATACAGAGATCACAACCCCTGCGATAATATGACATTTGCCAAGGCTAACATATCCAGCAATATCATACAGAGATCACAAACCCATGCCATAGTATGCCATTTGCAAAGGCTAACATATCCGGCAATATCATACAGAGTTCACAACACCATGCCATAGTATGCGATTTGCCAAGGCTAACATATCCGGAAATATCATACAGAGATCACAACCCCATGCCATAGCATGCCATTTGCCAAGGCTAACATATCCGGAAATATCATACAGAAATCACAACCCCATGCCATAGTATGCCATTTGCCAAGGGAAACATATCCGGAAATATCATACAGAGATCACAACCTCATGCCATTTGCCAAGGCTAACATATCCGGCAATATCATACAGAGATCACAACCCCATGCCAATGTATGCCATTTGCCAAGGCTAACAAATCTGGCAATATCATACAGAGATCACAACCCCATGCCATAGCATGCCATTTGCCAAGGCTAACATATCCAGAAATATCATACAGAGGTCACAACCCCATGCCATAGCATGCCATTTGCCAAGGCTAACATATGCGGCAATATCATACAGAGATCACAACCCCATGCCATAGTATGCCATTTGCCAAGGCTAACATATCCGGCGATATCATACAGAGATCACAACCACATGCCATAGCATGCCATTTGCCAAGGCTAACATATCCGGAAATATCATACAGAAATCACAACCCCATGCCATAGTATGCCATTTGCCAAGGGAAACATATCCGGAAATATCATACAGAGATCACAACCTCATGCCATTTGCCAAGGCTAACATATCCGGCAATATCATACAGAGATCACAACCCCATGCCAATGTATGCCATTTGCCAAGGCTAACAAATCTGGCAATATCATACAGAGATCACAACCCCATGCCATAGCATGCCATTTGCCAAGGCTAACATATCCAGAAATATCATACAGAGGTCACAACCCCATGCCATAGCATGCCATTTGCCAAGGCTAACATATGCGGCAATATCATACAGAGATCACAACCCCATGCCATAGTATGCCATTTGCCAAGGCTAACATATCCGGCGATATCATACAGAGATCACAACCACATGCCATAGCATGCCATTTGCCAAGGCTAACATATCCGGAAATATCATACAGAAATCACAACCCCATGCCATAGTATGCCATTTGCCAAGGGAAACATATCCGGAAATATCATACAGAGATCACAACCTCATGCCATTTGCCAAGGCTAACATATCCGGCAATATCATACAGAGATCACAACCCCATGCCAATGTATGCCATTTGCCAAGGCTAACAAATCTGGCAATATCATACAGAGATCACAACCCCATGCCATAGCATGCCATTTGCCAAGGCTAACATATCCAGAAATATCATACAGAGGTCACAACCCCATGCCATAGCATGCCATTTGCCAAGGCTAACATATGCGGCAATATCATACAGAGATCACAACCCCATGCCATAGTATGCCATTTGCCAAGGCTAACATATCCGGCGATATCATACAGAGATCACAACCACATGCCATAGCATGCCATTTGCCAAGGCTAACATATCCGGCAATATCATACAGAGATCACAACACCATGCCACAGTATGCCATTTGCCAAGGCTAAGATATCGGCAATATCATACAGAGATCACAAATCCATGCCATAGCATGCCATTTGCTAAGGCTAACATATCCGGAAATATCATACTGAGATCACAACCACATGCCATAGCATGCCATTTGCCAAGGCTATCATATCCGGCAATATCATACAGAGATTACAACCCCATGCCAAAGTATGCCATTTGCCAAGACTAACAAATCTGGCAATATCATACAGAGATCACCACCCCATGCCATAGCATGCCATTTGCCAAGGCTAACATATCCGGCAATATCATACAGAGATCACAACCACATGCCATAGACTGCCATTTGCCAAGGCTATCATATCCGGCCATATCATACAGAGATCACAACCACATGCCATAGCATGCCATTTGCCAAGGCTAACATATCCGGCAATATCATACAGAGATCACAACCCCATGCCATAGCGTGCCATTTGCCAAGGCTAACATATCTGGCAATATCATACAGAGATCACAACCCCATGCCATAGCATGCCATTTGCCAAGGCTAACATATCCGGAAATATCATACAGAGATCACAAACCCATGCCATAGCATGCCATTTGCCAAGGCAAACATATCCGGCAATATCATACAGAGATCACAACACCATGCCACAGTATGCCATTTGCCAAGGCTAAGATATCGGCAATATCATACAGAGATCACAACCCCTGCGATAATATGACATTTGCCAAGGCTAAAATATCCGGCAATATCATACAGAGATCACCACCCCATGCCATAGTATGCCATTTGCCAAGGCTAACATATCCGGCAATATCATACAGAGATCACAACCCCTGCGATAATATGACATTTGCCAAGGCTAACATATCCAGCAATATCATACAGAGATCACAAACCCATGCCATAGTATGCCATTTGCAAAGGCTAACATATCCGGCAATATCATACAGAGTTCACAACACCATGCCATAGTATGCGATTTGCCAAGGCTAACATATCCGGAAATATCATACAGAGATCACAACCCCATGCCATAGCATGCCATTTGCCAAGGCTAACATATCCGGAAATATCATACAGAAATCACAACCCCATGCCATAGTATGCCATTTGCCAAGGCAAACATATCCGGAAATATCATACAGAGATCACAACCTCATGCCATTTGCCAAGGCTAACATATCCGGCAATATCATACAGAGATCACAACCCCATGCCAATGTATGCCATTTGCCAAGGCTAACAAATCTGGCAATATCATACAGAGATCACAACCCCATGCCATAGCATGCCATTTGCCAAGGCTAACATATCCAGAAATATCATACAGAGGTCACAACCCCATGCCATAGCATGCCATTTGCCAAGGCTAACATATGCGGCAATATCATACAGAGATCACAACCCCATGCCATAGTATGCCATTTGCCAAGGCTAACATATCCGGCGATATCATACAGAGATCACAACCACATGCCATAGCATGCCATTTGCCAAGGCTAACATATCCGGCAATATCATACAGAGATCACAACACCATGCCACAGTATGCCATTTGCCAAGGCTAAGATATCGGCAATATCATACAGAGATCACAAATCCATGCCATAGCATGCCATTTGCTAAGGCTAACATATCCGGAAATATCATACTGAGATCACAACCACATGCCATAGCATGCCATTTGCCAAGGCTATCATATCCGGCAATATCATACAGAGATTACAACCCCATGCCAAAGTATGCCATTTGCCAAGACTAACAAATCTGGCAATATCATACAGAGATCACCACCCCATGCCATAGCATGCCATTTGCCAAGGCTAACATATCCGGCAATATCATACAGAGATCACATCCCCATGACATAGCATGCCATTTGCCAAGACTAACATATCCGGCAATATCATACAGAGATCACAACACCTGCGATAATATGACATTTGCCAAGGCTAACATATCCAGCAATATCATACAGAAATCACAACCCCATGCCATAGCATGCCATTTGCCAAGGCTAACATATCCGGCAATATCATACAGAGATCACAACCCCATGCCATAGCGTGCCATTTGCCAAGGCTAACGTATCTTGCAATATCATACAGAGATCACAACCCCATGCCATAGCATGCCATTTGCCAAGGCTAACATATCCGGAAATATCATACAGAGGTGACAACCCCATGCCATAGCATGCCATTTGCCAAGGCTAACATATGCGGCAATATCATACAGAGATCACAACCCCATGCCATAGCATGCCATTTGCCAAGGCTAACATATCCGGCGATATCATACAGAGATCACAACCCCATGCCATAGCATGCCATTTGCCAAGGCTGACATATCCGGCAATATCACACAGAGATCACAACCCCATGCCATAGCATGCCATTTGCCAAGGCTAACATATCCAGAAATATCATACAGAGGTCACAACCCCATGCCATAGCATGCCATTTGCCAAGGCTAACATATGCGGCAATATCATACAGAGATCACAAACCCATGCCATAGCATGCCATTTGCCAAGGCTAACATATCCGGCGATATCATACAGAGATCACAACCACATGCCATAGCATGCCATTTGGCAAGGCGAACATATCCGGCCATATCATACAGAGATCACAACCCCATACCATAGCATGCCATTTGCCAAGGCTAACATATCCGGCAATATCATACAGAGATCAAAACACCATGCCACAGTATGCCATTTGCCAAGGCTAAGATATCGGCAATATCATACAGAGATCACAAATCCATGCCATAGCATGCCATTTGCTAAGGCTAACATATCCAGAAATATCATACTGAGATCACAACCAAATGCCATAGCATGCCATTTGCCAAGGCTATCATATCCGGCAATATCATACAGAGATCACAACCCCATACCAAAGTATGCCATTTGCCAAGACTAACAAATCTGGCAATATCATACAGAGATCACCACCCCATGCCATAGCATGCCATTTGCCAAGGCTAACATATCCGGCAATATCATACAGAGATCACATCCCCATGACATAGCATGCCATTTGCCAAGACTAACATATCCGGCAATATCATACAGAGATCACAACCCCTGCGATAATATGACATTTGCCAAGGCTAACATATCCAGCAATATCATACAGAGATCACAAACCCATGCCATAGTATGCCATTTGCAAAGGCTAACATATCCGGCAATATCATACAGAGGTCACAACCCCATGCGATAGTATCCCATTTGCCAAGGCTAACATATCCGGAAATATCATACAGAGATCACAACGCCATGCCATCGTATTCCATTTGCCAAGGCTAACATATCCGGAAATATCATACAGAGATCACAACCCCATGCCATAGCATGCCATTTGCCAAGGCTAACATATCCGGAAATATCATACAGAGATCACAACCCCATGCTATAGCATGCCATTTGCCAAGGCAAACATATCCGGAAATATCATACAGAGATCACAACCCCATGCCATAACATGCCATTTGCCAAGGCTAACATATCTGGCAATATCATACAGAGATCACAACCCCATGCCGCAGTATGCCATTTGCCAAGGCTGACAATTTTGGAAATATCATACAGAGATCACAACCCCATGCCATAGTATGCCATTTGCCAAGACTAACAAATCTGGCAATATCATACAGAGATCACAACCCCATGCCATAGCATTCCATTTGCCAAGGCTAACATATCCGGCAATATCATACAGAGATCACAACCACATGCCATAACATGCCATTTGCCAACGCTAACATATCCGGCCTTATCATACAGAGATCACAACCCCATACCATAGCATGCCATTTGCCACGGCTAACATATCCGGCAATATCATACAGAGATCACAACACCATGCCACAGTATGCCATTTGCCAAAACTAAGATATCGGCAATATCATACAGAGATCACAAATCCATGCCATAGCATGCCATTTGCTAAGGCTAACATATCCGGAAATATCATACTGAGATCACAACCACATGCCATAGCATGCCATTTGCCAAGGCTATCATATCCGGCAATATCATACAGAGATCACAACCCCATGCCAAAATATGCCATTTGCCAAGACTAACAAATCTGGCAATATCATACAGAGATCACCACCCCATGCCATAGCATGCCATTTGCCAAGGCTAACATATCCGGCAATATCATACAGAGATCACATCCCCATGACATAGCATGCCATTTGCCAAGACTAACATATCCGGCAATATCATACAGAGATCACAACCCCTGTGATAATTTGACATTTGCCAAGGCTAACATATCCAGCAATATCATACAGAGATCACAAACCCATGCCATAGTATGCCATTTGCAAAGGCTAACATATCCGGCAATATCATACAGAGGTCACAACCCCATGCGATAGTATCCCATTTGCCAAGGCTAACATATCCGGAAATATCATACAGAGATCACAACGCCATGCCATCGTATTCCATTTGCCAAGGCTAACATATCCGGCAATATCATACAGAGTTCACAACACCATGCCATAATATGCCATTTGCCAAGGCTAACATATCCGGAAATATCATACAGAGATCACAACCCCATGCCATAGCATGCCATTTGCCAAGGCAAACATATCCGGAAATATCATACAGAGATCACAACCCCATGCCATAGCATGCCATTTGCCAAGGCTAACATATCTGGCAATATCATACAGAGATCACAACCCCATGCCATAGTATACCATTTGCCAAGACTAACATATCCGGCAATATCATACAGAGATCACAACCCCATGCCATAGCATGCCATTTGCCAAGGCTAACATATCCGGCAATATCATACAGAGATCACAACCCAATACCATAGCATGCCATACAGAGATCACAACACTATGCCACAGTATGCCATTTGCCAAGGCTAACATATCCGGCAATATCATACAGAGATCACAACCCCATGCCATATCATGCCATTTGCCAAGGCTAACCTATCCGGAAATATCATACAGAGATCACAACCCCATGCCATAGCATGCCATTTGCCAAGGCTAACATATCCGGCAATATCATACAGAGATCACAACCCCATGCCATAGCATGCCATTTGCCAAGGCTGACATATCCGGCAATATCATACAGAGATCACAACCCCATGCCAAAGTATGCCATTTGCCAAGGCTAACATATCCGGCAATATCATACAGAGATCACAACCCCATGCCATAGCATGCCATTTGCCAAGGCTAACATATCCGGCAATATCATACAGAGATCACAACCCCATGCCATATCATGCCATTTTCCAAGGCTAACCTATCCGGAAATATCATACAGAGATCACAACCCCATGCCATATCATGCCATTTGCCAAGGCTAACCTATCCGGAAATATCATACAGAGATCACAACCCCATGCCATAGTATGCCATTTGCCAAGGCTAACATATCCGGCAATATCATACAGAGATCACAACCCCATGCCATAGCATGCCATTTGCCAAGGCTGACATATCCGGCAATATCATACAGAGATCATAACCCCATGCCAAAGTATGCCATTTGCCAAGGCTAACATATCCGGCAATATAATACAGAGATCACAACCCCATGCCATAGCATGCCATTTGCCAAGGCTAACATATCCGGCAATATCATACAGAGATCACAACCCCATGCCATATCATGCCATTTGCCAAGGCTAACCTATCCGGAAATATCATACAGAGATCACAACCCCATGCCATAGCATGCCATTTGCCAAGGCTAACATATCCGGCAATATCATACAGAGATCACAACCCAATACCATAGCATGCCATACAGAGATCACAACACTATGCCACAGTATGCCATTTGCCAAGGCTAACATATCCGGCAATATCATACAGAGATCACAACCCCATGCCATATCATGCCATTTGCCAAGGCTAACCTATCCGGAAATATCATACAGAGATCACAACCCCATGCCATAGCATGCCATTTGCCAAGGCTAACATATCCGGCAATATCATACAGAGATCACAACCTCATGCCATAGCATGCCATTTGCCAAGGCTGACATATCCGGCAATATCATACAGAGATCACAACCCCATGCCAAAGTATACCATTTGCCAAGGCTGACATATCCGGCAATATCATACAGAGATCACAACCCCATGCCATAGCATGCCATTTGCCAAGGCTAACATATCCGGCAATATCATACAGAGATCACAACCCCATGCCATATCATGCCATTTGCCAAGGCTAACCTATCCGGAAATATCATACAGAGATCACAACCCCATGCCATAGCATGCCATTTGCCAAGGCTAACATATCCGGCAATATCATACAGAGATCACAACCCAATACCATAGCATGCCATACAGAGATCACAACACTATGCCACAGTATGCCATTTGCCAAGGCTAACATATCCGGCAATATCATACAGAGATCACAACCCCATGCCATATCATGCCATTTTCCAAGGCTAACCTATCCGGAAATATCATACAGAGATCACAACCCCATGCCATAGCATGCCATTTGCCAAGGCTAACATATCCGGCAATATCATACAGAGATCACAACCTCATGCCATAGCATGCCATTTGCCAAGGCTGACATATCCGGCAATATCATACAGAGATCACAACCCCATGCCAAAGTATGCCATTTGCCAAGGCTAACATATCCGCCAATATCATACAGAGATCACAACCCCATGCCATAGCATGCCATTTGCCAAGGCTAACATATCCGGCAATATCATACAGAGATCACAACCCCATGCCATATCATGCCATTTGCCAAGGCTAACCTATCCGGAAATATCATACAGAGATCACAACCCCATGCCATAGCATGCCATTTGCCAAGGCTAACATATCCGGCAATATCATACAGAGATCACAACCCCATGCCATATCATGCCATTTGCCAAGGCTAACCTATCCGGAAATATCATACAGAGATCACAACCCCATGCCATAGCATGCCATTTGCCAAGGCTAACATATCCGGCAATATCATACAGAGATCACAACCCCATGCCATAGCATGCCATTTGCCAAGGCTGACATATCCGGCAATATCATACAGAGATCACAACCCCATGCCAAAGTATGCCATTTGCCAAGGCTAACATATCCGGCAATATCATACAGAGATCACAACCCCATGCCATAGCATGCCATTTGCCAAGGCTAACATATCCGGCAATATCATACAGAGATCAAAACCCCATGCCATATCATGCCATTTGCCAAGGCTAACCTATCCGGAAATATCATACAGAGATCACAACCCCATGCCATAGCATGCCATTTGCCAAGGCTAACATATCCGGCAATATCATACAGAGATCACAACCCAATACCATAGCATGCCATACAGAGATCACAACACTATGCCACAGTATGCCATTTGCCAAGGCTAACATATCCGGCAATATCATACAGAGATCACAACCCCATGCCATATCATGCCATTTGCCAAGGCTAACCTATCCGGAAATATCATACAGAGATCACAACCCCATGCCATAGCATGCCATTTGCCAAGGCTGACATATCCGGCAATATCATACAGAGATCACAACCCCATGCCATTTGCCAAGGCTAACATATCCGGCAATATCATACAGAGATCACAACCCCATGCCATAGCATGCCATTTGCCAAGGCTGACATATCCGGCAATATCATACAGAGATCACAACCCCATGCCAAAGTATGCCATTTGCCAAGGCTAACATATCCGGCAATATCATACAGAGATCACAACCCCATGCCATAGCATGCCATTTGCCAAGGCTAACATATCCGGCAATATCATACAGAGATCACAACCCCATGCCATAGCATGCCATTTGCCAAGGCTAACATATCCGGCAATATC